>CM046040.1:16415252-16795467 GCA_025215565.1 Flaveria ramosissima
TAGGAAAAATATTTCGTGCACCAATAAGATGAGTATTGTGATGCTGTATTATCTGATTTATGAAATATGTTATGACAGATATAAATGATCTGGTTGCTATGTAAGGTTTGGTTGTATATAATGCATCTATATTATATGATAAATCTGTGAAGCTCACCAACTTTATGTTGACTGTTTTGAGTATGCTTTTTCAGGAATTCACCATGACTAACAGCTTAATGTTCTCCTTTGATGTTTATAATGGCTGGGGAGAGGTTGTGGGGAAAGTTTGTGTAAACCTGACAGTGAACTTGTATGATCTCAGTGTCTCGGTGGATGCTCACTTCCATCGTCTCTGAAGATGTTACTGTTAGGCTTTTAATGTAATAGGGTTATGTTAGTTCAAATTTTGACTATGATGAACTGATGTAATTCCAACTCCTTTAATATTAATCTGGTTATGTTATGTGATATTATATATATTTAATATGACTCACCATGATATATATATATTTATGTGATATGTTGTAATAATTGTAAATCAATGAGTTCTGAGCAAACAAGTCACACCCTAAGCATTTCACGCTTCCGCCGGGATGTGACATATATTCTTAAGATGGATCGTATCTACTACTTGTGTTTAGGAGAAACCAAAGAAAATTTACTTAGATCGACTATATCTTACATGAAAGTTTCTTGTATCATACCATACTTTAGGATCTTTGTTATGTAGTCTTGGACTCTAATTTGTTTTGCAATGATTTGATGAACAGACATGGAAGTTGTATGAGAAAAGCACTCATATAAAGGTCATCGATGAAACATTAAATTTGAACCTATACGAACAAGAACATGTGATGAAGATTATTGAGATCGCCTTGTTGTGTACCCAATCACCAGCTTCGAGTAGACCTACCATGTCTGAAGTGGTTGTGATGCTTCAAGAAGGCCAATCGTTAGGAAAACGACAGCTAACGAGACCTACTTTCATAAACAATCAAGATAGGAGGATTTATATAGGCTCTTCAAGACCGAAGAAGATACAAGCAACTCAACAATCTCAATCATAAAGGCAAAAAATAAAGTAGATGTGAGGGACAACCGGAGAAGGGCTTTCCATCTACCGCTTGATTTCAGCTGCAAACGTTCATTTCAAAAGTAACTCTTTGATTCATTTTGTTGATAATCTTTACCATGATCTGTCGTAAACCTATTGGGCTTATACTGACTTGAATTTCAAATTATCATATAACTTAATCTTAAACGCCCGTTTACAACTTTCGACTTCAGATGCCCATTTAACCAATGGTAAAACACTTGTTCATGCTAGCCCTTAAACATCTGTATATCCTTATGTTAAACGCCAAGTTAACCGTTGAGTAGAACTCATTTTTAACAGAATTATTTGTTTCCCATTTAAATCTTTATAATTCTTTAAAATTAGTAAGTTTCTCCGACTCAAACTTGCTTTAGCTTCGTATTAAACCATAACCTTGTTACTTTCAATTATAAACACCATCTAATCACTCATATTTATAGTTTGAATCATATAGAACTTACCAAGTCTTTGAGGAACGAACAAGAAGGTTCATAAATATTAAACATACACCCCATTGTGATTTCTTCTTTATATACCTAAAATTTTCACTCACAAATTGTGTTTGATTGAACTTAAAACTGATTCTTGATCATATTAAGCCATATGTAGGTTTATGTAAGTTGATTAATGATAACATATGGAGAAATTAGATTCTAGTGAGTAGTCCCTCGTACACTATTAAACCTAAGCTAAACACCTGTTAAGCGAAGCGACTAAGCACTTTCAATCGGTATTTGACAAAAAGCTCTAATTTATTTATTTCTACCCTTTTTTGTCGATGCCAAATAATGTCACATTCCATAGAAAATTTCGAGTTTCAAATAATCTATTTCTCGCCACTATGAATTCAGGATCAACTTCAAACTAAGGATAAGGCAAAATGGGAATATGATAAGTTAGCTTCTAATAATTCATGAAATTGATTGAAATATTACCTCAATTGTAATTGGATTTTAGATCTATAAATCTTTGTTATTCATGGTACTACTTAACTATTGGGCGTGTGGTAACTTGAATCTCAAATGCCCGTCTAACTTACTCGATCCTAAACACCTATTTACAACTTGTGTCTTTAAACATCCATTTAACCAATGGTTAAGTGCCCATTAATAACCCCTAGCCCAGCCATTACACGCTCACATATCCTCATGGTAAACGCCAAAACTCATTTTTGACGTAAAATTGTTTGTTTCTCATGTTAAATCTTATTTTCTTAACATAATAAGTTTAAGCGACTAACTTGTTTTAGCTTCAAAATCAACATAACATTCTTAATTTCAACTATAAACACAATCAGTTAAACCCGAAAATTATAGCTAGAATCATAGAACTTACTAAATCTCTTAGGAATGAACAAAAATTTTGATGACTATCAAACATATACTCCTCCAAGAAGCTTTGTGATTTCTTCTTTAAATAGCTTAAAAATCTCACTCACAGATCTTGCTTGATAACATTTAGTAGTGTTTTTTTTTCAAAAAACTCTTCCCTACCTCTTCATCTGTGTGTACGCAGACGCGGGAAGACGTTTTGAGAGGGCAGACTGTTTGATTTCCGAAAGTCTTTTCATTAAAAAAATATTCCTGAGGTCTGCATGAGGCTGACATAAACCATTGTCTTCACAAGTCTTCTATCCTCTTCTCATTCTCCACCTTCTCATTCTACCTTCTAATTTCTCACTACATTAACATCACCCTCTGCAAATGGCGCCACCCACCACCACCTCCTCCCTATTCCCACCCATGATGACCTGTCGTTAGGGTCATGCAAAAACCTAATTAACCTAGATAGTTAGGGTAAGTCAGGTATCGTATCCACGGGGAGCATGTGGTTAGCGTTACGCGATTTGTTTGATTATTTAACTAACTTATTAATTAAAGCTAAACTATTGTCACTTTGACTGTAATGGATGTGGATGAAAAATAACAAAACTAAACAATTAACTTTAAATAAAATAAAACTAAAATATGATCACACCCGGGATTCAGGTATGCGAATGAATCGTGTCAACTAGGTTATACCATATTAGAAATCACATAGACATGATTAGTTTGTTATTCCTGTTGAAACATGATTACTAACTAGATAACTGGTTATTAAATTAGAGAGTAAAAAACTAACTAATGTCAAACCTAGTTGAAGTATTAATAAACATCAATTTAAGATAATGTAATGATAAATAATTCAATGATTAATAATTCTAAGATTAATAATTTGATGAACGATTAACCAAAACAATTATCCAAATTGGATCAATCAATGAGAACAAACAAACACATAAACAATAAGAGATGATTAAACAATCAAAGTTTAGGTCTGAATAGATAAAACCAAGATAAACAAAATTCTATCACTAACCCTACACCCGGGGAATGATCAAGGATGAACTAGCCGCTCAAACTCATAATCGAATATTCTGATTTTGAGTCGGTTGAACGCGTTGTGTGACTTGCTAACAACCAAAAGGATGTGCCTTCTTTTTCTGCGCAAACTAATGTCGACCCCGTCTAAAATTGCAGCCGTCGTCCCTTTTGTGTGTTTGTTTTCTTGTTCTCAATTGGGCCACCTAACTTCATTTAGCCCAAAGCGTAGCTATGCTTAGTTTAAACTTCTAGCCCATATTAATCCAAAATTTCTTCCACGTAAGCCCACCGAATAGTTTTGTTGATTTAATTCATTTGATATTATTCTTGCCTTTTTGATTAATTAATCCATGACCTGACTTTGTATCTTTGATCTGCATTAATATATTAAAACATTAAAACATCATTACTAGATCACACTTAGTTATATGCAGTGGCGGAACCAGGAACTTTTTCCAATGGGGTCACTATTTTTCAGTGATTTACTTTGCAACGAAACAATATAATTTTTTTCCAATTGTCCGATCGGGTCGGGTCGGGTCGGGTCGGGTTGGAATATATTTAAATTGCATTGGAAATGTTAACAGAAATACAATACCCAAAATAACATATCGGACAATGAAACCCTAATTATATAGATAGTATTGATTCAAGATATGATTTGATGTACTAACACAAAACTCAAATGCTATTCATATCTATTTGCCCCATAATTCAAATGATTTGACCAAAATGCTGACAGCAAGATCGTGCAAGTGCATTGATTTGTATTGTAATCATCCTTGAATTTGTTATGAGATAGAATACAATAAGGATTCCACATCTGTAAGATCTTCATTTGTCCTATAGTTCTGTTTTTGTGTGTAGTGCTTCAGATTGGGGATATGCTGCTAAGCAATTTGTAAAGATGCTTCCTGATAAAATTATTGTTCATTGTAAGTTGGTCTATTTCATGGGTCTTTATATGTTACATTTCTTGTTTAGCAAATTCCGTATGTCACTAACTAATTAATTTATCAAAATGTATCTTTATCTAGCTATATGCTTGTGGATATGTGTTTTTATTATCTGTTGAGCATGCAATGAGTGCAATTCATCTACCTCGACCTTTGATGGGGTTGATCGCATGGGCGAAAGGTTGGCAGAAGAGGTATTCTTATTTCTTTCTTGCTTTTTAGTGATTTCTTAAAAGATATAATTTTATATCGTGTGTTGCTCTTTATATTGCAGGTTGTGGCAATTACTAAACTTTGGCCTCAAGCATCCAAAATCTCGTTTGTAGCACATTCAATGGTGGCTTAGTGGCACGATATGCTATTGAAAAACTTTATGAAAATGCTATTGGAAAATTTTAAGACTTACATTATAGGTTCTAATATAGTGAAATACCTGATTAACAAACAAATTAACTAGATCCTAGATTTTTAAATGCCCAAATCAAAAAAGATTCTAGATTTCTAAATACCCAAATTAACAAACAATTTACATATTCTAGATTTCTAAATACCCAAATTAACAAACAATTTACATATTCTAGATTTCTAAATACCCAAATCAAAATACAAATTCCAAATTCTAGATTTCTAAATACCCAAATTAACAAACAATTATAGATTGTAGATTTTTAACTATCAAAATCAATAACAAATAACTACAAATAAGTGAAATAAGTCAAGTTTAACAATAAAAACACCAAAGGGTTTTGACTTTGAATAAACAATAAAAAAACTAACCTTTTAAGATTCAAATAGAAACTTCACAAATCCAAGCAAAATCAAGGGCAGCAAGGGGCAGGGGGAGGCCGCAGGCAGCAACTCGCGTGAGGCGTGACACGACAATGGGTGGCCGAAGGCTGGACTCCGAAACAGCAAACGACGGGGGGCAGGGGGCGAGAAGCAGTGATTTTGTTGTGAGGGTTTTGGTGGAATGTCGATGGTGGGGATGTGTAATTGGGGTTAGGGTTTTATTTTGTGTTATTGGAGTAAGGGTAATTTAGTAATTTTAGTAAATAAAAAGTTAGAAAAAAAGTTGCAGATTTGTGGTCTAGAAGAATCGAACTCGTGACCTCTTCTATACTCTCCACGCTCCTTCACCAGTGAACCACGAAGCTTATCTAAGTGATGCAGTCGGAAACAGAGAGATAGATAATTGAACCTGTTGATTCAACAAGAATACCAGGAACAATCCTTCTAACTATCGTTGATTCACAAAGAATACCGATAAACAGGGTTTATCACTAACACACACAGTGATAGAGAAAAAAAAAACAGTTTTTATAAAACTTGAATAATTCTTTCACCCATCTCTTACAAACATATAAAGAAACAAAACCAAATTCGAATGGGCCACAAAACATAAACGGGCCAAAAACTGGGCCAAATGCAAAGTCCGACAAAATGTAAAAATAAGATAAAAATTGAAATAACTCCTAATAAGCCGTTTTTGGGCCGAAACGATGACCCAAACCGCCTACGGCTGTTTGTGAAAACGTGCTCCTCGGTCCAACAGTCGTTTTGACTGGTCGTGGGCCCAAAACAGAGACTTCTAGCCCAAGTTAGGGCCATTTCAGTGAAGCCCCTTTTGATAAGCGATCTTGGGCCTCCAAAAAGGCTAAAGCTTGCTCATCCACACTTGGGCCCACATCACTAAGCTTTAAGATGAATCTAAAAATACTAATGGGTTCACCTACTGAAAAACTATGAGTTCACTAACATATTCGGTATTATACGTTACACTATCGGTTCAAAAATCAATGGGGTCACTTGACCCCGTACCCTATGCTTTAGTTCCGCCCCTGGTTATATGACATTTACCATTTAGTCTTTCATTCAAATATACGTTTAGTTTTACATATTTTATTTTTCACTCGCGAGTATCAACTTTATTTAAATATATATCATAGCTCATTGTCACTTGAAATATTTAAACACTAAATATGAACCATATAAATATAAATTAAGGGTTAAAAGTATATAATTAAATATCATTAGCGCATGTAAATCACCCTTACATCAACCCACAATCAACCCTTCAAATCCCCTTCATCACCACCACCACCACCACCACCACCACACCCCTTTCCCACATCCTTCAGCAGCCGAACCCCACCGGAAACCGATTGCCCGATGCCACCGGACCAAACAACCTATCAACGAGTTTCAATCTCTCTCCACCTCCTTGATATGTACCACTTGGAATCGGGATAATTTCATAATGGAGATTAAAGATAATCAGAAGAAATTAGAGAGAAATCAGACTCAAAACATAATAATTTCATTCATAGTTAATACTCTAAACAAGATGGCCTTTTATAGGATTACAATCTATAACTAACCCGTAACTTTATAACTAAACTAAATAACTAATAAATAAAAAACTAAATAGAACATGCAGATTATGATTAAACCCACGTTGCTTTGTAGGTGGTTCATGGACATCATGGGTTTCCATTGAAGGCATGTATCACTCCTCCCCTTTCTCATGGGCCTCCGGCGTCTTCGTCGTGTGTTGCTCCCGATTGATCGCCACAGGGGTCGGGTTTGCCCTTTTCGTGGGTCTACCTGTTTCGTGGTACGGGTCGGTCGGAGTTGGGTGGGAGCCTGTGCAACGGATCTTGGGTGCTGTTTGTAGTGGGATTTTTGCGGTTACTCTTTGCGGTTGTGAGGATGTATTTGGGTTGGGCCTATGTGGGTAATCGGTTTCTCAGTGCCATAGTTGAATGTATGTATTTTCTTTCTATTGTACATCACAAAATCATTCACAATTTAGGATTTTGTTGTACCCATCGTCTGCTGGATATTATGATGTTGATTTGGTGATTATGGATAGATAGATTTAGGTGATTTAGAGGGTTTGAAGAAAAATCTGATTTTTGTGTGTTTTAAACTTGTAATTTCGGTTTAAAAGTTTCTTAATTACAGAATATCTTACCAGTGTGCAGATGTTAAAAAAACAAACAGTCTTTTTCTTGCAAACTACAGCGTTTGGTCCAGTTCTTCTTCTGCAGGTGTCTGCAGACGTAGGAGGTGTTTGTTTTTCTCAAAAAGCTCTTCCTCATCTCTTCATCTCTGCGCACGCAGACGCGGGAAGACGTTTTGATATGACAGACTGTTTGATTTCCGGAAGACTTTTCACTAAAAAATGTCTTCCTAATGTCTGCATGGAGAAGACATAACCCAATGACTTCACAAGTCTTCTGACCTCTTCTCATTCTTCACCTTCTCAAAATATATGTGAAACCCTTTCCTCCTTCAGAGTAAACTCCGGCCATCCCCTCTCTTCAGCCGTCGCCGGCCACCGCCGGCCATCGCCAGCCACCGCCGGCCACCGCAGACCTAGCCTAGACGTCCGCGCAGATCTCCTCCAGCCAGCCAAGAGCCACACGCCCACACACATCTGCTCCCCCGTAACAACTCAAAATCACCATGGCAGCCACCGCAGCAGCCACCGTTAACGCCACCACTCATCCTCTTCCTTCAATCACACTCTCCACCCCCAACCACCACTTCGCCACCAACCTCCGCTACCCAAATCTCCACCACCGCCGCCTCTGCCACACCACAACCTCTTCCTACAAAGTATTAATCAAACACAAAGGCCAATCTACTGTACTCGAAGTAGATCCAGACGAAACGATTCTTAAGGAGGCGCTTGAAACCGGAATGTTCATACTTTGATTTTGGAAGCGTAGTATGAAATTGACTTTGGAAGCGTAGTATAAAAGTGATCACCGAAAGCATAGTATGAAATTGATTTTGGATTTTGGTACTTTGATTTTGGATTTTGGTTATCTCTTCTTTCGATTCTCTGGATTCTCTAGATTTGTAGTATGAAAATGGTGGATGTGATGGTGGTCTGCAGATGTGGTGGATTTTGGTTTTTTTATATGATGGATTTTGGATTTTGTTTTTTAATGTGGTGGATTTTGGTTTTTTTAAAGCTAGTAATTTGATAAGGTTTATTTTAATTACAGATTATTTTAACAGTATGCAAATGTTAAAAAAACAAACAGTCTTTTTATTGCAGACTGCAGACGTTTGGTCCACCTCTTATCTTGCAGATGTCTGCAGATGTGGTCTGCAGACTGCAGACATTTTGCTGCAGAAAAAACAAACAGCACCGTAGTCCACAGACTGCAGATATTTTGCTGCAGAAAAAACAAACAACACATTAGAAATAATTCTTGATCATATGAAGCTGTATGTAGGCTTATGTAAGATTGATTCATGTTATTATTTATTATACAGAAAACATGTCATAAATCCATTATGGTGAGTACTCCCTTATAAAGCCGTTTAACTGAAGCTAAAGGTCCAGTAAGCTAAACGATGTCCCGTCTTATAATTTAACTTTCCTTACTTTAAGCACTCGTTTAAACAAGTGTCACAAAGTATCTATAACATTGTAGAAGTGTGCTTAATTTTGGGAGTTAAAGTCTTCGGATTTGATTCAACGTTTGGAATTGAAGCTTTGAAAGACAACGTATAATTATTAAGTATAATAATGCCACGATCAATGATAGTTTTCAAAATATTAACTATAAAATAGACGTATGGAAGTAGGGTAGAACCATCACATTGAACGGGTCACTCCAAATGCCAAACGAGTTGAATGTGCTAAATTATTAGCATGTCCAAGACTAAAATGTATAACCTCTTACTCAAGAGTCATGACACGGAGGAAAGGTAACTAGTAATATCGTTTCCCACTAGCTAATATATAAGATTTTCTTAATGAGTACTTTATTTAAATTAAAGAGATTAAAATACTCGTTTTATGATACAAGTTTTTTTTTTCTTTTTTAATATTAACGTATAAAAAATTATAGAAATTTAAAAATCACAAGGAAAGTTGGTTGACAACCATTTAGCTTAATGTCTTAAAATTTTTAGCTTTAAACGAGTGTACCTATGTTTTACGAGTTGTAGTTATTTAAACTCTTAGAATTATATAAATTTATTTATTTTATCATCCATTCATTCTTATATGTATTATAATATAATATAGATATATAACACCGATATTTAATACAAAAATACTATTTAGTATTCTATGTTTCAAAAGTTTTAACTTAGTTTCATGTTTTAAAAATTATTGTATTCTATGTTTTAGAAGTACGTTTTAATTTAGTTTCAAGAGGGAAGTTAACTGATAACATGCGGAAAAAGTTATACAAAGTAAAAAATTATAGGGAAGTTAGTTGACAATTATTTAGTTTTATGTATTAAAAATTATTATATTCTATGTTTTAAAAGTTCTAATTTCTTAAACTTTTATTTTTATCATTCTCATATGTATTATAATATACTCTCTCTATATAACACCGGTATTATTGCAAAACTTATAAGCTATTAACAAATAATAATGATCGAATTTTGATAGTCGTAAGTGTTTTTATATCAGTTTTTAATAATTAGTTTTGTTTTTGAGACTTGCATAACTAAATTAGTAAAATATAGAAATTTTAATAATTATGATAACAACCCTATATTTGTTTAATTTAGACTAACGTAATTAACTGTTTGGTGGAAAAAGATGGTACATAACTACGTATATGTAATCAGAAACCACAAAGCCTTCTTATCTAATGGTAGGCATGCCTCCTCAAATGAGAGGTTGTGGGTTCGAGCAGAGCAGACCCTTGAAGGGGGAGGGGTAGGGCCCGAAAATTTTGGAAAGAGTTATAATATATATCTTATAAAAAAGTCCTTAATTATTTATATTGTTAAACATTTAAAACTCATTAGGCTGTTAACAAACTCATTAACATTGTAATCATTTAAAGCCTAACCAATATTAGAGCCCATTAATACTATAATTATTTTAGCCACCTACCATTTTTCTATTACTAGAATTTAAACCTATTATAAAACTCAAAAAAATAACTTGCTATTTGAGGCGGGGCGGTAAAAAACGACTGGAACACAGATGGTCAGAGCGATTAGTTGATTGAACTAGGTTCTCGTCTTTTTCTACTCGCACTGGGCCAAAAATTTATATATGAGTTATTCACTTTATATAATAATGAGCCTATTTTTCTCTACTCACCCATGACCCAAAATTTTTCGACCATTCTTGGGGACGGTTCTGGGTTCGAGTTTTATTGGAGGTAATGTTAATTTTTGGTCCGTTAGTTTAAATTCGTGGGTGGTTGAGGGTGATGTACAAATGCCGTTCAAAAAAATATATATGTAATCTGAAGTAATTTGGGTTGGACTTTTAGACGCTATTTCCAGACAGCTAAGATATATTGTTATTTTTTCAAGAACAATACAGACTGCTAAGATTGACCACGCACAACTAACAATTTGGGCTTAAATTCGAAAATTTCCAATTAGTTCTGTCTGTCCCTTGCTTTCTTCTGAATTTGTTCTGGGCTCTCGATCACAGTGGTGATTATCATATCACTGATCATATGATGGCTATCCTGGTGGTGTTGCTAGTATTGTTATTGCTACCTGACCCAATAATTTCACAGTCTAACGACCAGGTTAACACTACTAACATCTCCAACCACTGCCGCGGTAGCGCTCCAACGTCAAATTTCATCAGGAATCGCAACTCTACCTTTGTAGAAATGAGAAGGCAGTTATTGAACGAAAGGGTGCTTTATGCTAGAGCACAGGATTTAAGTGACGGGGACTCGGTTTATGCAGCTGCCCAGTGTCGTAACTACCTCTCGATCGATCAGTGCTTGGCGTGTTTTGATGTTGGCGTGTTTGAACTGGCTAAGTGCATAACGGGTAACGGGGCATATGTGTTTCTTGATGAATGTTATGTCAGGTAACGTTTTGTAGCTTCTTTTAGACTATACATATTTTTTGCTACGTATACTTTGCAGTTTGAATTATAGTTGTTTCAAAAGAAAATGAAATCATAATGCTTTCATGAATTCACCTATTAATTTTTCCGAGGAATCACCCTTAAGCTACTAATTTCCCCATGAATTTGTCCGAAAGTGGTTTCTTATTTTTTCCATGTATGCTGTTGATGGTATATACTATATAGGTGCATGGTCAACCGTCCATGTAATTGTTTTTTATAGATAATGTGTATAAAAGTTTTTCTTTAAGACCCTTGGAATTTTTGAACGCCAACCCCAGACTGAAAGGGAAAACGCAAGTAGATGTACGTAGTTGTTGGCCCAGAATCATTGTATCAACACAAGAATACATCGAGAATCTAGAGACAACCCGTCTCAACTATAATTTATTATTATGATTAAAAACACATTAAATACATGTTAGATTGTAATTCTTTGTATTAGTTTTGTAGTATGTTTAGTGTAAATGTGTAACTCTTGAAAGTAGAGGGGCTTGATGTGTAAATAGGTTGTTATTCTAACAACTATAAATAAGTGGCCTTTGTGATAAGTGGCCTTTGTGTGTATTGATGTATCATAAATACTTTACTCAATAAACATCTCTTGCATTTTGTTAGTTAATTCTGTTAATATCATTTGGTATCAGAGCATCAAAGGCTCTCGATCCATAGAATCCTCTTCTCTCTCACGATCGTAATCTCTCCCACGCGATTCCTACTGCCGACTGGATTGAATTCCATCGGAATTCAAATCTTGAACCCTTGATTTCGTGATTACAATCAGGTGCGATTGTAATTGAATCTTGAACCCTTGATTTCGTGATTACAATCAGGCGCGATTGTAATTGAATCTTGAGCCCTTGAATCCGGAATTACAATCAGTTGCGATTGTAATTGGAACTTCCGAAGTTGTAATTGGAACTTCCGAAGTGGTGACTGCATCTTCCGAAGTGGTAATTGGAACTTCCGAAGTGGTGACTGCATCTTCCGAAGTGAGGATTGAATCTTCCGAAGCCATATTTGAATCTTCCGAAGTGATCATCTGCGACCAAGATCCAAAGAATCAATGGCAGATCGCAATGCACAGGTGGTGCTGAAAGATACCAGCGACTCCATATCGTTCAAGATCCCCATGTTAACCCCGACGAACTACACCTCCTGGTCAATCAAGATGGAAGCCTTTATGGATGCTCAGGGAATCTGGGATGCCATAGAACCCCCTGACACAGCCACAGTTGATGTGAAACTTGGCAAGAAGGCGAGGGCCTTCATCTTCCAGTCTTTGCCAGAAGAGGTCTTGATGCAAGTTGCTGCATTCAAGACTGCGAAAGATGTCTGGGATGCCTTGAAGAAAAGGTATGTAGGGGAAGAAAGAGTAAAGCAAGCCCGAATTCAAACTTTAGATCATGAGTTTGAGATGTTGGGAATGGGAGAGAATGAGTCCATAGATGAGTTTGCAGGAAGAATGGGAGAATTGATCTCAAGATATAGAGCTCTGGGAACTGTGATCCCAGATAAGAAGCAAGTAAGGAAGGTCTTGAAGGCTGCACCTGAAAGGTACTTGCCTATTGTAGCAGCAATAGAACAGTTCTCTGATCTTGAGAAGATGCCATTTGAGGAACTGGTTGGGTGGTTGAAAGCCTATGAAGAAAGACTGAAGCCAGTGACTAGAAGCAAGGACTCATCTGGTCAGCTTCTCCTGACCAAAGCTGAGTGGCTAGAGAGGACAAGAAAAGAGTCCAAATCAGAGCACCAGCGGGGTAATGCCACCAGTGACACCAAAGGTAGAGAAAGAGGGAGAGGAAGATTTACAAAGGGCAGGGGAGGGAAATCCAACCCTGATAACTGTGAAAGAAATGGCAAAAGCAACAAGAAAGACAAGAGAAGCATAAGGTGCTTCAATTGTGATAAACTTGGGCACTACTCAAATGAGTGCAAGGCTCCTAGTAGGGGAGAACAGGAGGCACATCTTGCACAGGCCCAAGAAGACCAAGAACCTGCCCTGTTGATGGCAAAACTCTCAAAAGACTTGGGTCTATTAGAGGAACAGGGTGTGTTCCCCAAGAGGTTGCCACAGGAAGGGGATACAAGCACCTGGTATCTTGATAATGGTGCCAGCAACCACATGACTGGCATTCATTCCCACTTCACTGATCTTGATGAGGGTATCACAGGAAAAGTAAAGTTTGGGGATGGATCAGTGGTTGTAATCAAAGGGAGAGGTTCAATCTGCTTCCAGTGCAAGAATGGTGAGCACAAAGTAGTCACAAATGTGTACTACATACCTGCATTAAGGAGTAACATCCTAAGCCTAGGCCAACTTGATGAAGTGGGCTGTAGGATATTGATGGAGAATGGATTCTTGTGGGTGTATGAAAATAATGGAAGAACCTTAATAAAGGTAAAGAAATCTGAGAATAGATTGTACAAGATCCATTTGCAGGTTGCTACACCCAAATGTCTATTGACTATGATGAATGAGACTGCCTGGACATGGCATGCAAGGCTTGGGCATTTGAACTTTGAGGCCATAAACCAAATGTCCAAGTTAGGCATGGTCAGAGGTATGCCAAAGATGAACCACAAGTCACAAATGTGTGAGAGTTGCTTGGTAGGAAAGCAAAGGAGTCAAGCCTTTCCTGGTTCTAGCAGCTTCAGAGCAAAAGTTCCACTAGAGCTTGTTCATGCAGATTTGTGTGGCCCTTTAGAACCACCCACACTTGCAGGGAACAAGTACTTCATGCTACTAGTGGATGATTGCTCAAGATACATGTGGGTATACATACTCAAGTCAAAGGACCAGGCACCCATGGCTTTTCAGCAATTTAAAACACAGATAGAGGTGGAAACTGAGTACAAGATTAAGGCTCTAAGGACTGATAGAGGGGGAGAATTCACTTCAAGAACCTTTGAGCAACTATGCAGTGAAGATGGTATTAAGAGGTTCTTTACAGCTCCATACACTCCACAGTAAAATGGAGTGGTGGAAAGGAGGAACCAAACTGTGATGGGCATGGTGAGATCAATGCTAAAGGCTATGCATATGCCTTTGCATTTGTGGGCTGAGGCAGTGAGACATTCAGTTTTCTTGTTAAACAGAAGTCCAACCAAAGCCTTGGATGGAGTTACCCCCTATGAAAGCCTCTATAATAGGAAGCCTAAGGTGAAACATCTCAGAGTGTTTGGGTGCAAAGGGCATGTGAAAATACCAAATAATCAGGTCAGAAAGTTGGATGATAGGAGTAAACCAATGGTTCATTTGGGTATAGAACCAGGGTCTAAAGCCTATAGAATGTTTGATCCTGATAAAGGTAGAATTGTGGTTAGTAGAGATGTTAAATTTGAAGAAAGAATGCCTTGGAATTGGGAGCAGGATAAACAAGATCAACCAAAGCAGAGGTATGCAGATTTTGGTGTAACAATGACTCAAGGTGCACAGAGTCATAGTCCTTTGGAAGAGACTGAGGTTTCTAATTCCCATGATGATGATGATAATGAAAGTCAAGGGGATGATGGTGATTTTGTGGGTCCTGAAACAGATCATGTTCAGGATTCAGGGGGTGCACAAGATGCACAAGATTCTGATGAAGATATGATTCCCAGATCAGCCTATGATGATACACCTTCAAGGGGATTTAGGAGCATGGAAGATGTGTTTAATAGAGCAGATATTCAGCAGCAGATCCCTTTTGAACCTCCGGTGTTTGAAGAATCTGAGTTGTTATTGATGAGAGAACCAACTTGTTATGAGCAGGCTAAGAACAAACCAGAGTGGAGGAAGGCTATGCAAGAAGAACTTGATAGCATTGAGAAGAATGGGACTTGGGAGTTAGTCCATTGTCCACAAGGGGTGAAGCCAATTGGTTTGAAATGGCTGTTCAAGTTGAAGAAGAATACAGAAGGGGCAATTACTAGGCATAAAGCTAGATTAGTTGTGAAAGGTTATGTGCAGAAGTATGGTATTGATTATGAAGAGGTGTTTGCCCCTGTAGCAAGGTTAGAAACTGTAAGGATGATTATGGCCTTGGCTGCATCTAATGGGTGGAAAATTCATCATCTTGATGTGAAAACTGCTTTTCTGAATGGAGATCTGAAGGAGGAGGTATATGTGGTTCAACCAGAAGGATTTGTGAAATCTGGTCAAGAACAGAAGGTATACAGACTCATAAAAGCTCTGTATGGGCTGAAACAGGCACCAAGAGCCTGGAATGAGAAGCTTCATGACACTTTGTTGAAGTTTGGGTTTAAAAGATGTCCTCAAGAGCATGCAGTATACAGAAAGTGTTTTGATGTTGGTTCATTGATAATAGGTGTTTATGTTGATGATATTGTTGTGACTGGGTCTACAATGGAAGTTGTTGAGAAGTTTAAGTCTTTGATGAAGTCTCAGTTTGTGATGACTGATCTTGGCTTGTTGAAGTATTATTTGGGAATTGAGGTGAGACAAGAAGGTGATGGGATTTTCTTATGTCAATCTGGTTATGCTAAGAAGATTTTGGAGGATTATAAAATGTGAGAGTGCAATGCTACCAAGACTCCTATGGATCCAGGATTAAAGCTGGGTAAAGATGAAGAGTGTGAGCTAGTGGATGTTACTAGATATAGAAGGGTCATTGGATGTTTAAGGTATTTGACTCAAACAAGACCTGACTTGTGTTATTCAGTGGGAATCACAAGTAGGTTCATGGAATCACCAAGAACATCACATTGGCAGGCTGTGAAGCACATATTGAGATATGTGAAAGGAACTATAGATAATGGGGTTTGGTACAAGTATGGTGGAGTTAGTGAATTAGTTGGGTTTAGTGACAGTTCACATGCACCAATTAAATCAGATGGGAAGAGTACTACTGGTGTTGTGTTCTACTATTGTGAAGGACCTGTAAGTTGGGAAAGCCAGAAGCAAGAGACAGTGGCTTTGTCTTCTTGTGAAGCTGAGTTTATGGCTGCCACTGCTGCAGCTCAGCAAGCTGTTTGGTTGAAAAGTTTATTGGAAGAACTTACAGGAAAGAAGATGGGTCCTATACTGTTACATGTGGATAACAAATCAGCTGTGCAGTTAATGAAAAATCCTGTTTTTCATGGAAGATCTAAACACATTGATGTCAGATACCATTATATTCGAGGATGTGTAGAGAAAGGAATGGTGGTGGTAAGGCATATAAGTGGTAATGAACAAAGAGCTGATATTCTAACTAAAGCTCTTCCGAGGTTAAAGTTTGTGGAAATGAAGAAGCTTTTGGGAGTTGGAGAATTCAAAGAATTAAGGGGGTGATTGTTAGATTGTAATTCTTTGTATTAGTTTTGTAGTATGTTTAGTGTAAATGTGTAACTCTTGAAAGTAGAGGGGCTTGATGTGTAAATAGGTTGTTATTCTAACAACTATAAATAAGTGGCCTTTGTGATAAGTGGCCTTTGTGTGTATTGATGTATCACAAATACTTTACTCAATAAACATCTCTTGCATTTTGTTAGTTAATTCTGTTAATATCAATACAATGATTATAACTCCTTATTTATACTACAATACTAATCTAAATCTAATTCAGACACTATTTAAATAATCAAAGAAATAAACAAACTCACTATTAGCCTAATACAAACTCAACCAAAATATAAATAATTATTATTTTTATTTAAATCAGTATTATTTAGGTTGGATGATTGGTCTATGTGTATTCATGATATGTTTTGGGTACTCTTTTGGTCTCTTAGAGAAAATTCTAGCGGCTTTTGCCTTCATAATCATGTATAGCGCCTTTCATTTTTTCAACCTTGCTTGTTGATTATATGAACTAATATTTCACCACAAAATAATTATGTTGGAGATGAATTAATCTTGGTGGGTGTAAAAATTAGTATATTAGTATATTACCATTCCAATCTATAGAAAACAATATTTCTTAAAACTTTTTAAGCTTGGGGAATTATGCACTAATTTTGAATGCTATTTGATCCTTAGGTATGAATCATTTGATGACTTCTATAATAACCCAAATGCAACATCAGATGGCGCTAGTACTCAGCTTTCGTCTTGCGGCAATGTGTCAAGATCTCAGTCATCAACAAATTATACACAAAGAGTAGATGAGTTTTTATCAGACATTCGAGATGCTACTCCAAAAACATCTGATTTGTATGTAGCAAGTATTAGGCAAATCACAAGTGAAAATGCAACGGTGTATGCTGTTGCACAATGTTCTGAAAATATAAACCCAGCCTTTTGCGGAACCTGCATGAGTACTGCATACAGTAAATTACGAGAATGCCTTCCACGCACAGAAGGAAGGTTTTTTGACATGGTTTGTTTCGCGAGGTATTCAGAGACTCCAATTTTCAATGCTAATCAGACAATAGATATCACAAATTTTCTAAGAGGTGAGGCTGCTTCATCTTTCAGTTTTCTGAAATATATAGTTCTTGTAGTGTTCCTAAACATGTTAATGAGCTAAAGGTGTAGTCGTTAAAGGTTTTGTCACGATAGGGTCTTTTTCTGGTACTGTAATTCCTAAACATGTTAATGTGCTATTGATAGGTCCACGTTCAAGTAAGGTAACCACAATTGCCGGAGCCATTGGTGGTGTGGTTCTCTTAGTCCTTATCTGTGGTTTGTGGTTGTTGTATCGACTACAGAAGAATTCAAAGAAGATTGAACAAGGTGATTGTTTATCTGCTAAATTGTCTATAAGATACTTTTTATTTATTGGAAATACGCTTCTGGATATATACATCTAGAGGACATTGTGTATCTCCATCATATCCCTATCATGTGGGATTCTCATATTCTGATATTTCAACTTTATTTTCAATAGATTTCCTTATTCAATTCAAAATACTAATTTCATCCATTTTATGTACGAATCTTGACGTCCATTGTGCGCAGAGGATTTGAAAGGGACGCTAAATTACAATTACAAAGATCTGCAGTTGGCAACCAATTATTTCAGTGAAGAAAATATTCTAGGGAGAGGAGGTTACGGTGAAGTGTTCAAGGTAACAAACTCGGAACTTTCATATTGGATCGCTACTAATTTTCATTGCATAATTCATCGATGAATATGTTCCTTAACAAAAGCAACTTCATGAAAAGAAATAATACTGGAATTTGTGTTGCCCATGCTTATAATTCACACATATATATTTCATTTTCTTTTGTGTAAAATGATGAACATAAATATTGTGTACTACAATTATGTACTATAAGCACACAAGCAAGAGACTATTCTGTTTATTATTCACTATTTCAAGCACATAACAATCTATTTTCATGTTTTTAATGATTTTTTTATGGTTTGACAGGCCATCATTGATGATAAGAATGTTGTGGCAGTAAAGAAACTTCAAATACAACATGCAAAAGCAAAAGTAGAATTTGAGAATGAAGTTAAGCTGATAAGTGACATTCATCATCGAAATCTTCTACGTCTACTGGGATGGTCTAGTGAAGGATCAGATCTACTTCTAGTCTTGGAATATATGGGGAATGGAAGCCTTGATCGATTCTTATGGGGTAAGTTGGAGTTGCAAAACTATAGATTATCATTAAGATGAAATCTTCAAAGCGTTGGTATCATATTCATGATGCAGGTTCAAAACGAGGTACTCTAGATTGGAATCAACGATACGAAATAATATTCGGGATAGCTAAAGGTCTTGCTCATCTACATAATGAACTTCATATCAAAATCATTCACAGGGATATCAAATCAAGCAATATTCTACTTAGTGATGATTTTAAAGCCAAGATAGCAGATTTTGGGTTAGCAAGGCTTCTCCCAGAAAACGAAACTCATGTTAGCACCAAATTTGCTGGAACATTGTAAGTTAGATTTAGCATATATCTAAATTCTAATATCTCCCTCTTTTTTATTTTTTTATAGTTTACTTTTTGTAGAATATAATATAATATAATTACAGGGGATACGCTGCTCCGGAATATGCCGTTCATGGTGCTTTATCTGATAAGGTTGATACATATAGCTTTGGTATAGTGATTCTTGAGATCATTAGTGGCCGAAGGTGTACGGATATGAACTCTGATAGACCATCCATGGAATACCTCCTCGAAGATGTGAGTTGCCACCTATAAACTAATTCCCATTTTTGTTTGTTATTTTCAGAAATATTTCAACATTAAATCTGATTAAAATACAAAAAATATACATATACAGTAACATCAAGAGGCCAACTAAAAAAATAAAAGAAAACAACAATGTGAAATAAGATTGATAAAGAAACATATAATGAAGAAAGTGGAAATTGTTTAGAATGATCTTGATGCTTATGAAAAGATGAAAAGCCAACTTATAGGGCAAAAAGGAAAAATTGAACAATACAAAACCCTTCTCTAATGCTTTTAGTGCAACACGACGGAGCCTCCTGATCATATTCTAAAACCACAGAGCATTTAATTAATCAAAAATTATAATTCATTATTCATCACTCTCTTTGGTTTAAAGTTGTGATGTGTAGTTGATCTCAAAATATTTTAATCCTTTCTTGAGGTAGAGCTTTGATGTGTTCAGTATAAACCGGATCTGACAGGATTTGGGTGGGTCAACCCGAATAGTAAGTAACTTGACCCAAAGTAGCTTGACCCAATCATTAATGAATTGTAGTAGTGGCTGGTCACTATGGAATTGAAAAGTTTCCAATAATTATTAAACTGATGATTTTTTTGAACGATACACACTTATCATGTAAAGTACTAATTCTACACCACAACAAACTTATACCAACCCCTCACATACGAGGATCAAACCCTTAATCTCAAGGGGAGTTCACCACTTTAAAATTAAAATGACTTTATCATTGGACCCAACCCCACTCCAACAATAACTTAGTTAAGCCATGGAGTAGTGGTAGCGTTTGTAACTTCCCCACGAGCCCCACTATCTAGTTTTACATTTATTAATTGTTAAAGTAGTATAAATAGGACTAGTATTTCTTTCTTGTAAGGTAGATCAATAATACATTAGCTAGTAGATCATTAGTATCTCAAAGTACGTAACCAAATAATCTCTTTCTTTCAACACATTGAATTGAAACTACAAAATTCCTCAACACAATTGCAATGTTCCTTTTCCTTAAATTTGGACATTCTTCCCATCTCCCAATCAAGCTACTTCAAAGTTCCTTAAACTTCATTTATCTAGTCAAATGTTTGGTGGAAGCACTATTAAGATATTCTATTTCTTTAGCAGCAACATGAGGACATACATATATGGCCAAAACAAATAATTTTCTTCCTCTTACCTATTGTGCTCGTTTCTCCTTGGAATATTTTGTAGTTAGTGCATTGGATTGTACTTACTCCTCAAAGTCCTTTTCGTCAATTTGAACCATTTTCCACTTTTTGAATATTTTTTCATATCTTAAAAGTCTTTTTCTTATAATAGGATATCATTTCATTTTCCAAAATCCCTTTTTTATAACAAATTCCTTTCAACTGTTCTTTCTTTCCTTTGTTTTTTTCCTTTTGTTTTAATTAATTGCTGACCTTGTGACTTTTATTCTCGTTGACACATTTGAATGGGTCTTGTTGTGACCTGTAACTTTGAATCTATTGAATTGATAGCTTATCTTAACTTAAAAGAAAATCGATCAATATAGGTCATCATGTTAGGCACTCGATCTAGCTTCTATCTGTTCCTTTCTATATAAATGATGATTCCAAAAATAATGTGATGCATGGTACCCTACAAGGCTAGAATAATCCATTCATAACATGCAAATGTCCATCATTGCGTCCTTCCAGGGTTTGAATGGTCCTTTGTATAATAATTCAATCCAACTTGTGACTAACTTCTATATATACAAACAAAACTATCAACGTTTTCCTTTTCACACACTATATCTTATAATCCAACTGCAATTATTATCTTCGTCATTGCCAATAATATAAAAGAAAACTAATAAGTCCAACAAAAATATGAATCATATTATTTATCATCAAAATTTCTATATTGCAAAATTAAATTCTAGTTAGTTAATTGGATTCATAAGGATGGGGATCATCAAAATTCCAGCAGCCATTAAGTAATCTCAATTTATACTTTGACTTGTAAGTTAGGAGCTGGATTGCAAAGCAATTAAGAGGGGTGAGTTAACAGGGATAATAATTTGAAATTACTAGTATAGTGATGTCTTTCTTTGGTTAAATTGACAATATTTGTCCATGTTTATTTACTAGTTTGTATGTGATAGCCCCATAAAACATCAATAATTAATGCTAGATTATCTGAAAATGTAGTTAGAAAGTTGATATTAAAGATTAAATCACATGTGGTTATTTTATTAGCTCTAAGGATTGGGTTGTCTAAATATGGTGTACGAGGACAAGAAAGATAACCGTGTTAAAGAAAGATTAATGAGATAAGTATACTCTTACTATATATGATACTAGTTTTAATAAACTTGTGTATTACACGAGTTAAATAAATAAAATATTAAATATAATGAAAATTTATTAATTATAAGATAATATTCTAATATAAAATATGATTTATATTACGTATAAGTAAAAACGATAAATAATAAAACAATGATATCAACCTTTTAAACTTTTATTTTTAAACTTTTATTTTATTTTTTTCCAAAAAGTAAACTATACCTTTTGTTTCAAAACAAACCAATTAAAAAATGTCATTTTTAAAATTTTTCTAATAACTCCCAATTTTAATTATGTTTTGATTTATATAAAATTCACATTTTAAAAACATCAATTTAAAATATTTTGTATTTTATAAAGGTCTGATGTTTTATAAAAGTTTCTTATTTTATAAGAAACTGTTTTTTAGGAATAACATTAATAAAAAGATCTCATTCTGAATCTATTAGAAACTATTTTTAATCTAAAAAAATTAAATAATATTATTAGTAATTAATGTAATTATTTAATACTAGCTTTAGTAAACCCGTGTATTACACGGGTTGAATAAATAAAATATTAATATAATAAATTGTATTAATTATAAAATAATATTCTAAGATATGATATGACTAAAATTACGTATGTGAAATGACTATAATTAATAAAACAGTGATATCAACTTTTAAAAATTTTGTTTTTTAAATAAAATAAATATTTTGTTCTAAAACACACCGTATAAAAATGTAATTTTTAAAAATTTTCTTATTATAAATCCCAAATTAATTATTTTTGGTTTTAAACATTAAATTTTTAAAAAATACCAATTTTTAAATATTTTGTATTTTTATAAAAGTTGTATGCTTTAGAAAAATTTATTATTTTATAAAAAATATTTATTTAGAAATAACATTAATAGATAGATCTTTTTTTAATTTATTAAATGTAAAAAAATTAAATAATATTATTAGTAATTAATGTAATTATTTAAGAGAAGAGAGAGGCGGGAAAAATTTAGTGAGGATGATTATGATGCTGACAAGTGGCATCCCAAATTACTCTTTTATTAGAGTAGGAAGATGAGAGAGAAGCAATAAAATTTTGGTGAGAATGAATGTGATGCTAACACGTGTTACCCCTAGTTACTATTTTATTAAAGTAGGAATACGTAGATGACGATATAGTTTACATTAATGGCTCCATCATCTTAGTGTGACAATAACTTAATGCGATAAGGTGGTATGGTCAAAGTGGGTTATGCAAATGTAATTGGTCAGTAAAGTTTTCCTCGGCATTCCCTTAGAAAAACTATACGCACGGCTAAATGTCCTACAAGTGATTACTGATAGTTTTATGTTGGTGATGATTTTCATCGACAAAAACGTCTATTGGTGATACTCATTTTAATGGTGAACGTGTGTTTATACAAAACTGTGTTAACAAGTTCTCTTGCTATTTGTGTTCCTTACTATTTTGTGTATTGCTTATATTGAAATTGTGATCGTTAAAACGTTGATCATAAATTAATCAAGATTCTTATAAAAATGTTTCGTCATTATGATTAAACATATATTAAACATTACTAAATCTTAAATGGAAAAATTAATTTTCAAAAGTTTGATTATTGTTGGCTGATGGAACTAGCATGGCCTTCAGTATTTTGTCATAGTAAAATAAATAAATTCACTTAATCGAATTGTAAAGGATAAGAAGGTGGTATGTATATTAGAAAATTTTATCTTCTTTGTTCTGGTTTTGGTTGAACTCTTAATAGAGTTTGCTATGATTTGATGCCAGGCATGGAAGTTGTATGAGAAGAAAACACATATAAAGTTCATTGACAAGACATTGCACTTGAATCAACATGAACAAGAACATGTGACGAAGATCATTGAAATTGCTTTGTTGTGCACCCAATCACCTGTTTCCCAAAGACCAGCCATGTCTGAAGTGGTTTTAATGCTACAAGATGGTCAGTCATTAGGGAAAAGAACGTTAACTAGGCCTACTTTTATGCACAATCAAGATAGGAGGATTCATATAGGGTCTTCGAAGAATTCAATCGGTGCTCATGATGTAAAACCGAAGGTATAAAAGTAATTCGACAACTCCAAAGTGAAGTGGCAGCAACAAATTATGTAGATATGATGGAGGGGGATAAATGTTGTAAAGATTTTGTGATTTTACTTATTGAACACTTTCATCAAGGATGATGATGCGAGCTT
Source organism: Flaveria ramosissima (assembly GCA_025215565.1). Classification (NCBI taxonomy): domain Eukaryota; kingdom Viridiplantae; phylum Streptophyta; class Magnoliopsida; order Asterales; family Asteraceae; genus Flaveria; species Flaveria ramosissima. The sequence continues at coordinate 16,439,109 of CM046040.1, forward strand.
TTAATATTGTCTAAAAGGATAAAGAACTTAAACAAGGCTACATTTTGCTTAACGAACATGTTTCAATATGTTAAGAAAGTTGTAAGGGATTTGTACATTGATGACCGAACATAGATGACTACTTTCAGATTGAAACAATTTGCCGATTTAATCCAAACTTTAATTAGATAAAATTCAGATTTTTTTAAGAACAGGAATGTATGTGTGTGAATTTTGAACAGGAAGGAGCTAGTAACTAAAATGAATGAAGTGGTATATGCAAGAAATTGGACAGAAAATTGCCTTCGGCAAATTGAAGTTATCTAAAACCTATGCAATATTCACATTCGAATTTCACATGTAAATTTTCGAACAAATCAAATTCTATTGAAACTTTTAATGAAACAATTATTATTTAAATAATTTTTTTTACATATGAAATTCAAATATCAAAGCAAGTCTCAGCTTTTTGAAACAGGTAAAACTTCATGCTCATAAAGTTAGCTCTTCTACTCTTCCATCTGTATATGCACTGTTAAAAAAAACTATTAATAAATTAGACTTCAACCTACTCGACTTAAAGGTTTGAAAGCATATCTTGGGATGCACTACTAATATGTTTTAATCTCTAGATGTTAAGCTTTTAATATTGAAGTCAACACATACTCTTATACTAGATAGAATCAAGTATATATGGAATTGAGAGATTTTAGATGAACTTTAATGCTATCTCCATAGCGACTTGTGCACAAAATCTCTATCTAGCCCTGTGATTAGATGATCAGCTAATTTGTATTTAGTTCTCACTAACTCAAGTAATATCACATCATGCATGATATGCTTAAGAATCATGCTATGTTTAATACCTAACTGTCTAGAGTTGCAATTGTACAGTTGACTTACTTGACTATAAACTTTAGTGAAAGTTGATTTAATGTGAATCATAATATCTATTAAATAAGTTTGGAGACGCGTAGTATTGTTTGAATTTATCATGAAATTTTATAGAGTTTTAATTCGCTTTTGCTCACTAAGGTTTGAAAACAATAACTATTTTTCTTTAAAAGATTAAAAATATCAATTTTAACTTTAAAAGTATCATAAGTTATTAAAATTTTATTTTATAAATTTCATTGGTTGTTTCAACTCTATTCCAAAATACTAAATCATTTCGACTAAAACTGAAACAAATAATTAAACTTTTGGACTGAAATTGATGTCTTAAATATTTGAATAAAAATAATTATTTTGTCAAACATGATAAAACAAAATTAAAATTAACTCTATTCTATATTTAAATCTCAGTTTTTAGGGGTGAAGCCTCAAAACAATAGGGTTCCAAGGGGGTAACACCCACTTGATGTTAGATACTTTAGTGGAACCAGAATGACTAATGATTAATTTGATTATAATATCCACCAAACAAGTTAGGAGGTACAGTGTGCATACTTATTTAAATTTATTGTGATCTTCGAAATTAAAAACTTTCTTAGAGACGAAACCTCTAAGCAATAAGGGTTCCAAGGGGGCAACGTCCCCTTGGCGGGGGGTCGAGGGCAGTGTCCCTTAGTGCCCCTAGGAGCGGGGTCCATGGGGTTGCAGCCACTAGCAGGGTTCAAGAGGTAGAGCCCCTAGCTGGGGTTGATTGCTTTATCAGCTTAAAAATTTTTTATTTTGGTAAAAATTGTTTTATAAAAAATGAATGATTTTTTATTTTCCCGAAATTTCACATGTGAAATTCGGGATTAAAAAGTGTAATATTTGGATATGAAAACTGCCTCCGACAGTTTTCAACCCTTCCCTCAAATGCTGATTTCAAAACGTCTTTGGTCATTCTGTATTTCTTTGGTTCTCAAAACACACACAAAAACACATACTACGTTCTTGATTACGAGTTGTATTCAATTGAAATATTCGGATGAACCATCGAATTCGATCTGATGTTCACGACTCTTAGATTCTCCAGTTTGTTTATTTGAATTTTTTTACACTTAGTAATGCAGCTTCTCTAGAAGTGAAGTCCAAAGGACAAAGTCCTTAGTTGGGGTCACTTTTGAGTGAAATCCTGAATTTTACATATGAAATCTAGATTGAAAATTAGCTCAAATTAATAAAAGTTGATTTATGATTAATGTGTTGAGGGAAGTTTTTTTTACCCAAGTCCTTTAAATACAAATCCATCAATATTGATCATACTCTTTGGCTCTCAAAATTCAGAATAATCATGCATACTTGTTTTTATCAATTCTAAGTTTTATTCAGTTGAACAGTTTGGATTAAACCATCAAATTATTTCAATGTAAAAGTGCATCACGAATCTCGCTAAATCTAATTTATTAATCCAAGATTTCTACAATGACTTTATCTTTTTGCATCTAAACAAACCCCAAGCTAAGGTTTGTTGCATCAATATATACAATTAGAGCTTTCATCTTTCTTGATAATACCATAATTGAGTTTCTCTCATTTTTATTCAACACTTGAAAGCGTAATATACAAATCTAAGGTATGGTTGTCTATTTTAGTATGCTAACTCTTGAATTAGGTTTTTGAATAAAAAAATATAAACCTTGTTACAATCCTTCCTATAATATTTTTTGATGGATTATAAGCTACATGAAAATGAGGTGCTAACATCTTAAGATCATTACATGTTTCAAAGTCATCTGCTGATTAAAAAATATATACTTTATGATCATAGGTTGTTTATGTAATTATGTGTGTATGTTGTCCTTCCTGTGGTTATGGAATTAAGCTATCCGAAATGCCGTAACTCATTCTAGCACTTAATTTGCATGTTTCTACTTTATAGTTGTAACACTTTAGGCAAATCTCATATCGGCCGTGGACAGAAAAGACTCTTGGTTCATAAGGAATGTCTGGTCTTTAATATCACCAACGCGTTTTGGGCGTATTGGTTGTGGATGAGAAAAGAACTCCACAGTTAAGCGTGCTCAGGTGACAGAAATCCAGCGATGGGTGACCTTCCTGGGAAGTTTTCACCCAGGCAACCAAAAGCAAATCCGTGAGCTCCTCGTGGGAAAGCGGACAATATTGGTGGTATGAGGGGTCAGGTGTTACAGAATGGTATCAGAGCCACTCCTGTGCCGTTCGGGATGATGGGGAAAACCTCATCAAGGATGGTGAGTCCCTGGGGGTGTTCAGAGTGACACCTTAGGCCAATCTCATATCCATAGATGAGATGGTGGGGCAAACCTCATCGAGGACGATGAGTCCAAAAGAGGGATGTTTGTAACACTCTAGGCAAATCCTACATCGGCCATGGACAGGAGAGATTTTTGGTTCATAAGGAATGCATGGTCTCTAATATCACCAACGCGGTTTTGGGAATATTGATTGTGGATGAGAGGAGAACTCTACAATTAAGCATGCTCAGGTAGCAGCAATCCAGAGATGGGTGACCTTCCTAGGAAGTTTTCACCCCAGCAACCAAAAGCAAATCCGTGAGCTCCTTGGGGGCAAAGCTGACAATATTGGTAGTGCGAGAGGCCGGGTGTTACAGAATGGTAGGATAATATTGGTGGTATGAGGGGCTGGGTGTTACAGAATGGTATTAGAGTCACTCTTGTGCCATTCGAGATGGTGGGGCAAACCTCATCAAGGATGGTGAGTCCTCGAAGGTGTTCAGAGTGACACCTTAGGCCAATCCCACATCCATATATGGGATGGTGGGGCAAACCTCATCGTGGACGATGAGTCCAAAGGGGGAGGGGTGTTTGTAACACTCTAGGCAAATCCCACATCAGCCGTGAACAGGAGGGATTCCTGGTTTATAAGGAATGTCTGGTCTCTAATATCACTAACGCGTTTTGGGCGTATTGGCTGTGGATGAGAGGAGAACTCCACAATTAAACGTGCTCAGGTGGCAACAATCTAGGGATGGGTGACCTCCCTGGAAAGTTTTCACCCGGGCAACCAAAAGCAAATCTGTGAGCTCCTCGTGGGCAAAACGGACAATATTGATGGTATGAGGGGCATGGTGTTACAATAGTAATAAAGACTAGAGTGGTCAAGCATTATGTCTCTAGGAGCTTAGCTTTCATTCACTAGGCACCCCTTTAACAAGGGTCTAGTTATTTACGAAGCCGTTCCTAATTTATCTATTTAGTCAATCGGGATGATTTAACACCTATGTACGAGAGAGTTTTCTTTATCTAGTTTATTTGTTAAGTATTCTAAGTTTTAGTATAAGTGTTTTGTTTAGTTTTATGATTTTTTTTACATTAAAGTTTATTCAGTTAAAAGATACCACATTTTAATTGTTAGTCTAGATATCATCATTATGAGAACCAACATGAGAACCTTGGTTAACAAATCATAAATCTTAGTTAATTTCATTTTTGCTCGTTAAGGTTTAACAAAAGTAATTATTTTCCTTCAAAAGTTTGAAAACATCAATTTCAATCCAAAAAATTAATCATTTGTTTTAGTTTTAGTCCAAAAGTTTCAATATTTTGGATTCAAGTTGAATAACTGATGAAATTTTTGGATTAAAATTGAAATAAATTATGAAATTTTAGAAGGTTAATTGATGTTTTTTAATCTTTTGAAGAAAAGTGTTTATTTTTATTAAAGCTAAAGGAGAAAAACCAAATTTAACACTATTCTTATGTTATGATTTGTTCATGTGAGAACCATATCATCGCTTCCTAGACTTAGACAATGTAACTACTTTATGAAAACTTCATACATTTCCTTCTATTATCCAAAACATTAACACTTTCATGAACATTCATTAGTTTTTCGTTAAAACATACGTTTTCTACCACTACTCTTATAAAGCATGTTTTATACTTAAGTGCTTTTGAAAATTTGTTTAAATGTCACAACATTTGTTACCACAAAACATTTAAAGTAACGGTTTCAGGTATGCGCTAATGCCCAACAAAATAGTAAACGACTCAAAGGGCATATAGAACTCACCTAGTTGCCGGCATTTGTATTTAAGCTAATGGGTTTGCTCTAGATTAACAGTTGCTACACAATGTATTTGAAAGTTAACACGAGAATTTATCATAACTAACATGTTTCATCAACAATAGCATTGGACACTACCATTAGATCATCCAAGTTTTAATCATCGAAGTATGATTCCTCTATACTTATCAGTTATGACATTTCATTGTTCATTGAACAAGACTTCTAACTATCAAGATAATATACTTTTTTAGTAATTTTAATTATACATATACATAGAACTAGTGATAAAGCTAGCTAGTGAGTTTTGGTTGCGTTATGCGACAGCTCGGTCTCAAATAAATTTTATATCGAAACGTAGATAGATTTAAAGAAGTCGCAACGGTATATTTAAAATCTTAAAAAAGCATTACCAAACATTATATTGGAGCCTTGGTTTTGGTGCTCATTGGGACGATTCGGTAATAGATAAAACTTATACAAATAAAAATAAGCACATTGCAAAGGTATATGCGCAATTTAAAAAAAAAAGTTGTGAGAAAATCAAAATATTATATATACATAGTAAGTTTGAATAAATTATATCAAAACCTAAACAAAAATATGCACACGTAACAGTGTAGGTGGAGTTTTGTAAAAGAATATGATATATTAAAAGGGCAAATTGGATTTTAATAATTCAAACTATTACGTATTAGCCGATAATAATCTATACTATTAATTTGGCCGGTAACACTTCTAACTTTCACTTTTATAACCAATAACAGTCCCATTGACATAATTTTTAAATTTTTTCGTTCGATTTGTATCTATTTTAGTCCCAATTTAACTATTATGTTTCTTCATTTCGTTCAAAAGTATTGTTGCGAACCGAATCGATTTCAAATCAAACGTAAAAAATTAAAAATTATGTCACTGAAGTTGTTATTGGTAATAAAAGTGAAAGTCGGGAGTGTTACCTGTCAAATTGATAGTTATAATTATTATCGACTAATAAGTAATAATTTGGATTAATAAAATCCAATTTGCATATTAAAAACTATGAAAAAAGACGTTAAAGGTTAATTATCATATTAAAAAATAAATAGCTTTCAATAGTTGTATTGACGCTTCATAAGCTTATACTATGGTTATAAGAGTGTGTACGTGATCCGTCTTGTTACTAAAACTATAATCCTCAATGTTTTTGAAAGTAATCCACAATAATGAAATCAAGGCATTTAAAACATTTTAGTCGATTGATGTAAGATTTCCTTTTTTATAGAATATTATAACTAATTACGAAGATCCAATTAATCATATCAAAAAAAATTTAAAAAATCAGTTTTTATATATAAAAAATAACAAGTTTTGTTTAAAGAGTCTAGTGAAGCCTCTTAACACCCCTCTCATTCTACTCCCTGTAATGCATAAAGTTCAATGATGGTTCAATGTTATTTCGTAAGTGGGGGCAAAAAAATGAACATAACTAAACGGGTCAAAGATGATGAAAATGTACCGGCAATATGGGTTAGAGATGAAGAAAATGGCCATCAAAATGAGTCAAAGATGTAAAATGTGTATCGTCAATCGGATAAAATAGTGATAATTTATATGACGTGATAAATTTTTTTAACATTTCGGATTAGGCTCCTACAACCACACTTATTTTTAATAGTTGAGAATGATATAGGTTTCTTAAGTCGGATAATTTGAGTGATACGGCTACTCCCGATATACAATAAATCGACTTGAGCACATCCACCTTTAACTTTATTTAGACGTGTTTAAAACATATTTAACGAGAAATATCATTTTAAAAGCTAACAAGCCTACAAACTTATGCATAAGTAACGAGAAAATGTGAAGAAAGCTCAAGTAATGTGTACATATTAAAGAGTGTGTTGTGTAAGTTTAAAGAAAAGGAAAATAAAAGTAGTACATGTCATGCAGCAGGAAAGTTAAAAAGTAATTAGAAAAGGTGGTATATATTTGGCTTCATCTAGTAGGTCAGAAGAGAGCAAAATGAAGGCTAATTGGCTTATGATTATGAGGCATGCAGAAAAGCTTGGGTGCCTTATTATTTTTTTCTTTTAACATTTATATATCATTTTTACACTGAAAGAGATCCATCCTTTATCTTAATTAGAGCAAGGCTGTTGATAGTAACGTATTAATATTAATAGTAATCAACCCTTATTGACCGTAGTTGTCCATATAATGAATTAATGGTAGTCTAAGCGAGGATGACATAAATCAATATCTTATAACATCTACACCTAAATTAATTTCTATGAATTTGTATTTTCATGTGGAAAAGACGTAGATGGGGACAACAATAACAACCCCCAGCCCTACCCCGACGACGATTGACTTGGTTCCTATATTGTCCTTTACAGAAATAATGGTTGCCTTCAAAGTATGTAATGAAATAAACATATTTAATAAAATGAAATTTTGTTTGAAATCAAAATATTGAATTAGTTTTTTTATATATATTCTATTAAATGATAATATTAATTTATTAAATAATAACAATATTAAATAACAATAAAATTTAACAATAAATTTAATTATGGATGGTTATTGCTTATTATATAACTGACTAAATGAATTTAATAGGAACATAATTATGGATTCTTAAGATTTCTGATAATTAGGGGTATTTATCGGATCGGATAACGGATTTTGGATCTGAAAATTTCATGATTCAATCCGAAATCTGATCCAATACGAATAAGGGACATTCTATTTGATCTGAATATATACGAATATAACAAATAATATTTTTTTTCTATTTTTTTGTTCCTTTTTTTGCTACTTTCTTATTATTAACATTTTACTAGTTTAAAGTCATGATAAAACATATAAAATTAAAAAAATACAAATTTGTCTTAAACACAAACTTAAAATTCAAACATAATAGGTAACTGCATAGGACGTGAAGATTAGAATCTATAACTTAGAACAATAATCGATTATTATGTAATTGTTTAAAATCAAAGGACTGGAATGTGTCAAGCTCTTAAATAATGGCTGAAAATATAGTGGAATTATTATTTGGTTTAATTGGATATTCGAATAATGTAGCTGAATAAAAAATTATGATATTCGAAATCTGAATGAGGAATTTGAATTCAGATGAGATCTTATCCGAATATAAAAATAAGGATTCAGATTTCTTTTCCGGATACGGATCATATTACCGCTCTTTCTGGATTTCGGGTACTTTAAACACCCTAACTGATCATTATAATCACTCATTGATAACCACCATCACCGATGGCTTTTAAACGGATTTGATCGTGGGTACTAAGTTGTTTTGTAGTCAAAATGTTAAATATAACAAAAAAAATCAGTAATGTTTTTCTTTCAACTTCATATTTAAGTGATTTTCATTAGCTCCAAGATTATTTGTAACCGTAACAATAGAATGATCTCCATCGCACCAACCGACATTGATACAGCAAATCCTCGGTAGTTTAAATAACGGAATGATCTCCATCACACTTGTGTGGTACAACTTTGGAATGATCCTCAATAATGTTAAGAATCCTTTGTAGTTTAAAGAATCTTCTCTGTCTTTGCCACAACACAAGCACATGACCTGGAATGATCTCCATTTCACTTTTATGGAAAGGACGATTACCAAAAATATCTGATTACAGGTAAAAAGAATCCTCAGTAGTTCAAGTTCAAGGGAGAAAAGCCCCCTAGACAACACGGATGGAAGTTGTTTTGAATAAATGATCGGTAACAATAGTTTATCAGCAGTAGATGATTGATATTATTTGATCTTCGATAGTAACTAATTACTTTGGTCGCAATTACAAGCATCGATAGCTCGGCCGTTGTAACTTTGTGATTAGTAATAAGTAACAGAAGTTACTACTAATGGTTTATAGCAGCTAATGACCAGTAGTAGCTTTTTACTATTGGTGTTATGAAACAAAATTTTTAAAATGATATTATATTAAAACGGTGTATTTTGAAACAAAATGTTTAATTTATTTTTTGAATATAACAAAAAAAATATTTAAAAAGTTGATACCATTTTTTTATTATTTATTGTCGTTACTCATACGTAATTTCAATCATATTTTATCTTAGAAGTTCATTCTATAATTTATAAATTTTATTTGTATTTAATATTTTATTTATTAAACACATGTAATACACGTGTTTACAAAAACTAGTACACTAATATAAGAGTAATTAAGGGGGACACGTGACATCACCACATTTCTCCTCGCCAAATTTTTCTCGCTTTTCTCATTTATTTAATAGTACTTTAATTACTAAGAATATTATTTAATTTCTTTATAGACTAAAAATACATGTTAATAAATTAAGAAATAGTTCTTTTTATTAACGTTATTTATAAATAAATAAATTTTTATTAGAAACAAGAAAATTTTTTAAAACATCAAAGTTTTTTTAAAAATCCAACTATTTTAAAATTGATGTTTTGTAATAAGTAAAATATTTACAAATAAAGTTAACTAAAATTGAGAGTTGTAATAATGACTAAAATTGAGAGTTGTAATAATGACATTTTAATACTGTTCGTTTGAAATAAAATTTTAGCTTTTTTAACAAATAAACTTTTGAAAAGTTGATATTATTGTTTTATTACTTATAATACTTACTCATATGCAATTTTAATTATATTATATTTTATAAAATATCATTTTATAATAAATAATTTTTTATTATATTTAATATTTTATTTATTCAACTCGTGTAATACACAAGTTACTAATGTTGTGTAATATACTTATGATCATAAAGCTTGTAAATAAAGATAAATGTACTGTAATGACGTATTTTAATTTATATAAAATATCATATATAAAAAGCTAAAAGAAAACAAAATTATGTACTGTGATGAAATGAGTCAATGACCTCTAAGACTTGCCCATTTCTTCGTTGTTGCTGTTGGTCGACTTGTGGAAAACTCATTCAAAAATGCAAATACCATTATCCTATATTTAAAGACTCTAGGCCAGTTCCTATAAATAATCCCATTGTTTTCTTCAAGGTAACAATAACTTAAGATATTAAAAGAAATGTTAAATCTGAAAAACAAACGAAAATAAATGAAGCAGGAGCATAATTCTACATTGTGGTCATGGTGTCTTACTGGCCTGTTGTTGATGTTAACCACAGCTACACCAGTAAGATCACAGCCCAATGATAGAAATAGCACACTCTTTGCATCTTACTGTAGTCAATACAAAGGAATGAGCCAAGAGTATTTGTCTACCAACCTTAACACCACACTTTCTAGCCTCCACCGCCAGTTATCCGTCAACGGTACATCGTACGCCACTGCACACTCGCTGCTTAATGGCGACTCGGTTTGGGGTCTTGCCTCGTGCAGGGGTTATGTCTCCAGTGCCGATTGTGTGGCTTGTTTTGACTATGCTGTTATTCAGCTAAGAACCTGTGGGTTTGCAAATGGTGGTTATGTTTTTTATGATGACTGTGATATCAGGTACATGTAGTTTTTAGATTTATTTAGTTGTAAACACCTGCATTTACTTAAACTAGATAACTGTTTCTTCGGTAGCGAAATCAGAACTTCTTGATTGGACGTGCACCAACCTTAAAATATAAAATAAAGTTGGACAACTAAAAAGTTCCGATTTGTATAAAATAACAGACCCTTTTGATCCCCTTGGTTCCGCACTTTTTATGATTTGTATCAAGCTAGACATGAAGAAGCCAATTTGATCAAATCAAGAACTTTGAGGCCATATCACCTATACACAAGATATATACCTAGCAGAGTATTGAAGTTAAAAAACCAAAGTTTTAGATTAAAAAAAACTGAAAATAAGATATTTAACCACAAGACATATGGTTATTATTTTGAAGTTACTAGTACCAACAACTAATGGTGATTATGAAAATTTTGTTGTTAACCATAGGCCTTTAGCAGTTGTTGAAAAACCTCATTTGATTAATGGAGTTTCTTCTAAAATCCTTTTCAAAATATTAAATTTGAATTCTGGAGGCATAACACATAATATGAAAACTAGTAGGGATCTATGTCAATTGGTAAACCTTTAACATCTCAATTTTTAGAATAGATATATGTCGAAAACTAATTTTGATGCTAACTAGAGTTGGTTTGATATAGGTACGAGAACTATAACTTCTATACTGAGGCTAAAGTGCGAACGGGTCATCTAAAATGTAACAATGAATCCTCGATTCTGCAAACACAGTTCAGAAAAACAGCAAATGGATTATTATCTGACCTTAGAATCGCGGTACCAAGAACAACCAACTTCTTTGCAGCTTCTACGAGGATAATAGCTGGTGGTAATGCTACTGTTTATGCCATTGGGCAATGCAATCTAAACCTTAGCCAAAGTGGTTGTGTAGAATGCTTAGAGTCCAGATACACTTCTCTAGATAGTTGTCTTCCTAGTTCTTCGGGGCGGTCAATGGACAGAGGATGTTTTATGAAGTATTCCACAACTCCGTTTTTTAGAGAAGATCAGATAACTAATATTACACCTCTCCTTCATGATGGTGAGATCAGAAACTTTTCTACAGATGAAATTTTTTATGTTATTGAATTTTGTTGTTGGATATTAATGTATTTTGAATGTTTTGCATATCTATGGTTTATTGTAGATTCAAGCAAGAAGAGAGCCATAATTGGTGGAGTAGTTGGAGGAATATGCTTTCTAGTACTTGTGGTCCTTGCATTTTTCTTATGGCGATTCAGATCAAGAAACTTAAGTAGTAGCCAACTAGGTAAACACATGATGCATAAATAGCTAGCATGGACTTCTATTTAAAACTGTTTGATTTTTTTAACATACGCAATCAGCTCTCTATAACGTATTACATTTTGTATTGTGATTGTTAGATAAATCAACTGGATCGACTGTGTTGTTGCAAGGTCCGGCAAGATATAGTTATGATGATATAAGAAAAGCTACAAACAATTTTAGTGATCAGAACAAACTTGGAGGAGGGGTGTTTGGTGAAGTATATAAGGTACTAATACTAACAAGAACTGTAGGTGATGCATTTTTTGTATAGAATAAGCATTACATATTAATGCATAATATTTCGTAGCTGAAGCGTTAAAGGCTCACTTCATTGTGTTAATTCACTGTTTGTATATGGTTGATATGATGCAGGGCACACTTAAAAATGGGGATACAGTTGCAATCAAGAAGACAGTTATGACCTCTACTAGAGGAAAGATACACATTGATGATGAACTTAAGATCATATGTAATGTTCATCATCGTCATCTTATACGCCTTGTTGGATATTGTAGCAAAGGGCCCTTCTTATTTCTTGTCCACGAGTACATGGACAACGGTAGCCTTGATCAATTCCTTTTTGGTGAGTTGAGACATCATAAAAGTGACTGGAGTTGTAACTGTTATGACCAGTATTTTGCACTTAGTAAACACACATTTTACTTACAGGAGACAAATCAAGGCATCTTAGTTGGAGACAGAGGTATGACATAATCTATGGGACAGCAAGGGGTCTTGCATATCTACATGAACAGTATCATGTTACCATCATTCATCGGGATATAAAAGCGAGCAACATTCTACTTGACAATGAACTTCAGCCTAAAATTGCAGATTTCGGGCTGATAAGACTCCTACCAGAAGACAAGACTCACCTCAGCACAAAAGGGCCAGGATCCTTGTATGTTAAATTAATACATTTATATAAATTGACTACTAATTATATATTATACTTTCTTTATGGAAAGGTATGACTAAAATCATTTGTTAATCTTACCAGGGAAAATGGTTATGTAGCACCAGAATATGCATTTCATGGGCAATTATCAGAGAAAGTAGATACATACAGCTTTGGTATTGTGGTCCTCGAAATCATTAGTGGAAAGAGGTGTCATTATGCCAAAGATAAGGAATCATTTGACCAAAGTCTCCTTGATTATGTAAGCATCCTAGATAATTGAGTTACTTTTTTCAAACCATGTTATTTTTCTAAAATTTATACCTTAAGGCCAATTCCATGATTTACTAATTTATATACGCTGATAGATTTTAAGCTTGGTTATAATTCCTTTAATTCGCATATGTTGTGTTTGATAGGCATGGAATCTATATGATAGTGACACACATTTGGAGCTCGTAGACGAAACACTAGACCCTAGTGAATATGGAGTAGAAGAAGCAAGGAGGATCATAGAGATAGCATTGATGTGCACTCAATCACCTGTTTCTGCAAGGCCTGCAATGTCTGAAGTGGTCACGCTTATAAGTGATAAATCACTAGACCAAATGCCACCGGCAAGGTCAACTTTTCATGAAGATGATGTAAAAATTCAAGTTGGTGACACTGTTTAAATGCTAGCGTCCAATGCGACTGCCTCTACCGTTTAACTTTCTATCCATTAAAGTTTCAGTTATTATCAAATTATATGCTTTAAATTGTTTTAAACTGTATACTAAGAGCATTTTTTTCTATTTTGATCTCCTCCCCTCTTTCCTCCCAAATAACTCTTAATGAATATGTGTAGTAGCTATTGTGGCTCAGAAAGAAGCCAACTTTCAATAATATTGTTAAGAAAATTGTTGCTTTAAGTATGGATAAATAATAATGCATATATAAATACTATATGGTTTCAATAGACGATTTTACTCATTGTACATGGGTGTTGCCTCTCAAATGTAAATACAAAACCCTATCTAGATTCATTCAGTTTCATAATTTTATGCAAACCCAATTTCTGCAAAATCAAATAGTCCCAATGCGGTATGAGGTGTGACTTTGATAACAATCGATATAAAATCTTTTGCCTTCACTCGTTGACTTCAGTTTCATTTTTCGTGTCCTCAAACTTCCCAACAAAATTGGAAAGCCGAGCATATGATCAAACGCCTCAACGAAACGATGCTATTCTCACGCATGCCTCCATCCCTCCTAGCTATTAGATCAATGCACTCCACACATGGTTCCATCTCCATAATATCCTCCCAACAAAGGTTTTGCATAACCGCACCCCATTATTCATTCTATACTTAAAACACCCCACATACGACCACTTCCTTGTTTTTGATTGTGCGTGTTACCCTAACCAATCCGCAATGAGTTCTCATAAACTAGCACCTTGATCAATATGTTGTGTCTTCCTTGGCTACCCACCTGGCTACTAGGGATATCGATGTCTTGAAATAACAACCGGTAAAATAATTCTCTCGAGACATGACATATTCGACAAGAATACATTTCCATTTCATCAACCCAACCTCAGCACCCCACCAGACTCCTCTTTTCTCCAACACTTCCCTACTTTTCTTTGACAATTTTCAATCATCAACCACCCACCCTCCCCTTCACCATTGTGCGACCATTCTCCATCACCATCTCCCCCACCCTTACCTCTCCACCCACAATGACACTCTCCAGCCCCTCCTCATCACCTTATAGCACCTCCTCGCTACCCTCCAGTAGCTCGTCACCATTCCTACATACCTAGACGCTACAAAGTTTTTCCCCACCTCAGTCCACTCAATTCTCAAAACCTACTCGCATGAAACAACCCCCTCCTACCCCCTCTTAATCGCTACCTTACCAGCCTAATACCCCTACTGCTTATTCACCACCCCTGCCGACCCATACTCACCCCATGCAAACCTTGTTCCCGCTCAAGGATAGTGAAAACAAAGTCATGTTTTTACTCCAAACAACAACACCTAGCACCAACCTATCTCTCTAATCCCTAAAAACCTTAAATATGTCCTTTCTAATTTGAATTGGTGAGACGCCATGACCTCCAAGTTTAAGGATTTAATAGATAACAATACGTGGGAATTGGTGCCATGCCTTGCAGACACACACATTAATAATTGCATGTGCCTTTACAAGCATAAGTTTCATGCTAATGGCCTCTTACAATAGTATAAGGCACGAGATGTTGTCAATTGTAAATGCTAACAGGTCGGTTTAGATTGTGACGAGACCTTCAGTCCAGTGGTGAACCAGTTACTATTCGAACCGTCCTTAGTTTAGTGGTTTTCTGCTCTTGGCCTATTCACCACTTAAATCATTTGAAAAAAGCTTTCTTGCATATGGACTTAAATGAAACTATATAAATGTATCTACCCCTGGGCTTCATTAAGAAATCAAACCCTGGTCATGTTTTTCGTCTTTGCAAATACTCTTTGGCTTAGTATTAACGATTTGCTAACTATATTATTTCTTGTGGTTTTCACAACACTACCTATGATTCATCTTTTTTAATTTATAAGCAGGGTTCTTAGATGACATATCTTTTACTCTATGTTGAAAAGATTATTTTAACGACCTCCGGTAATTAACTCCTTCGACATATTATTGACTTCTTATCTAAGGAGTTTGCAATGACAAACTTGGGACACTTGCATCACTTCTTGGGCATTGTTGTTACAAATCAGGTGCCTTATTTCCTTACCAGGAAGCTTATGCATCTAACATCTTCACCGTGACAAACATGCAAATTTGTCAACCAAGCACCACCCCTTGACATTGATCAATTTATAAGCTAAGTGCCACGATCGGGAACCTTTTTCCAGACGGCACCTTATATAGGAGTCTTGCCTGGCAATCTTGCCAAGGCGTTACAATATCTCACTTTCACACATCCAAACATTTCTTAAGTCGTACAACATGTTTGTGTATGTATGCATGCACCTTGAGAGCCTCGTTTGTAGTTCTTCAAACATTTCCTCACTTCAAGGAACTCTTTCTCATGGCCTCTTTATCACTCCCTCCAAGTCTACAAACTCATAGTTTATTCTGATGCTGACTAAAGGGGAGGGGTGTGCGCGAACTCATTTTGTTTTACATTGGGATGTGTGTATTTCTTGCGAATAATTTGGTCTCTTGCTTTTCTAAACGCCAAAATACAATGTCTCGCTCAAGTGTCGAGGCTAAATATCGAGGTGCGGCAAACACCATCACTAAGGTTACCTCAGTGCGTAACCTATTACTTGAGCTTCATGTTCCCATCCGTGATGCTAGCATTATTCTTGTGATAAGGGATTTGTTGTATATCTCTCTAGGAACCCCGTTCAGCGTCAATGCACCAAACCTGTTTAAATTTATAAAATAATCATAATGGTGTGTGATAAGGTTCGCCTTGGTTCCATTCATGTCCATGTTCCGACCGATTACCAATTTTCCGACATCTTCACTAAGGAACTACCTAGATCTTTATTTAACAGATTCAAGGCTAGTCTTCACATTCAGCCCCATGATCAGACTACGGGGCGTATTAGTCGATATTTGTATGTTGTATTTATTTGTATTTTAGTAAAGGTTTATCTTTATCTTGTCATTTATTTTGTATTCTTCCTTTAGCTTTAGGTTATTTGGGATTAGTTTTTCATATATATTGTTAATTATCATCAATGAGAATTCAAGGATTTATTAAAATTACACAAAGTCTTCGAATTGATTTGGCGTGGGAAATATTTTCCATGTATATCTTGAACTTTTTAAAAACTAATGTCACTAATAACAGATACATGACATCTTCAATATTAGACTTTTTTTTTATAATATTCACTAGTATATGTGTGTGTGGAAGTTTACTAGATGCATCAAGTTGAATGAGTCCACTTAAATTATTCCAAAAGAAAGTCCCAAATTACTTTTTTCGTATTCATAACATAAAGAAAATACATGTGAACTATTTATGCCAACTTTTGTCACACAAGAGTTGGTTTGTATGTGAATTACACATTCTTTCGCTCGAGCCTTTATTGAACTTTCTAACTAAGCTGGTGATGTAGGCTGAAGCAAAAGATAACATAACATGTTGATTCATCGAAAATAACATGAACAACTCTTCTAATTATCATTGATTCACAAAGAATGCATGTTTCGCACACTAACACACTGTGATAGAGAGAACAAGTATTTTTTATAAACTTTAAAGCTCAACTTCTCTCATTGCTTACATGCATATAAAAAGCAAACCAAAAGTTAAATGATCACAAAACATAAACGGACTAAAGTCTGGCCCGCAACAACTAGTTGCTTTGTTTCTATTACTTATCTCCCCGTAACATCCCTTCTTCATGCTGGGAGTTATTTTCAGGACGACACAAACATATTTTTTAGGTTGAGCCTTAGGAAAAGAGTACATTACTATACCTTAAAATGTAAGGTCGGTGGAGTATTTTTCTTTTTCTATTCACCATTCAGTTACTTAAATGATTTCTTTGCCAAAAATAACTAAAATACTTCCTTTAGATTGGTGGTAACTTCTTTTGCTTTTGAACCTATAGTCCCAAGTTCTAATCCTTGGGATGGCAAATTGCTTTTAGCTTATTTATTATTATTTGATTTTTTTTCTTTGTTGCTAACTTTTTAAAAATATTTTGTTTCAATTTTTTAATCTATGTTTTGATTTCTATAACCGAGTCGGCGTAACTTTTTATGTTTTTTTAATATACTTAACTATGTAATGATATTGTTAGTTTGTTACAACGCATGTATTGAAGTTCGCAAATGCGCCGCATCACGTAAGCAAGGTTCGTGGCCTTTGTCATTTGCCAATTATCACACCTCAACTTTTGAATTTTACACTTTGATCCCCTATAATTTCTAAAAAGTTTTTAAAATGTCATTGACCCTCTCGAATTTCAAATGTATTACGTTTACTAAAAAAACTAATTTAATTACATTCTTTTTGTATACATGTCAGTATAAATTTGAGTTCATCTACGTTTGACGTAAATTTATTTGGGAATGAACCGATTCAAATACACATTTCAGTTGGTCTATGTTTTAACGTAAATATAGTTCAGACGCAGAGTCAACTGTAGTCTACAAATTATCATGATGCGTATGGTGCCGCCGCAACGCGCGACGGGCAATAAAACTAGTTGGTTATTAGTACAATGAGTTTTGTTAGGCCTTACTCTTGTTGGGCTGGACCCACTCAACACATGAGTGGGCCGGTGAGTTGGGCTAACTCGAGCAAATGGGAGGGCTGATAATTAATAGGCTTGGTTTTTTTATATAATCAGTGAATTAGAAACCTAGATTTTTTAGGAATTAAACAATCTTATTCTTTCGAAATCAAGTAGTTTACTTCTAAAATCCTAAGAGCTGAGGTTCACTCTTTCCACGACCTGATTCTTTATTAGTTTAAGTCCATTCGTCCTACCTAAAACAATGTTGAAACTTTACACACAATAGCTCGAACAGAACCTTAATGAACCCAGAGAACAAGAACAAAACACAACGAACAAGATCAGAACCAGCTAACACGATGAGAACTTGGATAAATCGTAGAATCGCAACAAACACAATAAGATTAAGTCAATTGAGGCACATCCAATGTTTAAGACTAAGATTTTGTGAATCTTGAATTTGATGAAATCGCGAGAGCACATGATTTTTGAAACCCACATCTATTAATGAATTAAAAAGGATCCCTTATGGATCTCTTACTTAACAAGTTCCAAGCAATAAGCTCAAATGTTTTAAAACCTACATGCCACAACTATTAAAGAGCTAAAATCTAGTTACATAGCGATATATAGCACAACAAAAACACGAATTTATTAGAAATAAACAAGCTTGCATCTCTTAATAGATAATAATATTTGTTAATTCATCAAGTGAGCCCAATAACACTAAATTTATGTTGATAAATCTAAAATTATCAACAAACAATCACTAATGTCAAAACACCCTAATTCACTATAACCAAATTTTTGATATCATTAAACACCCCAAATATTATCAATGATCTGTGTTAACTACTTAGACCATAACATGAAACTGAACTTTGCATAAATTTCCATGTTGGCTGAAAAATATCACTTTCTTGTTTCTCTCTCCTCACTAAGTGTTTCGAATCCTTTTGACCAAGTAAAGGACATCATTCTAGTTTTCATTAATCACCCCCCTCTAGTTTCTTTTTTATTAGAAAGAATTACATATTTCTTTCTATAAACTTCATCAATTACATATATACCCAATTTAAAATTTTAATTACGTATATCTTTTTTTACAACTTAGATAATTACATATATACCCAAATTAAAAGTTTAATTACATATATCCCCTTCTAAAACTTATTTAATTACATATATACCTAAACTAAAAGTTTAATTACATATATCCGCTTTATTAGATGTAAATATTATATATTTATCCATTTGTTTATCTTATTAAAAATAGCTTATGGTGTTAGGATTTTACTCTTATTATTGTTAAACTATAAAATTATGTACTTTATTTATACTAGCTTTTCGATTTTTGACTATTTACTAATATTTCTATACTAATTTTTTTATTTTCTTTTTTATTTTGTTATCTTTTGATGCTAATTTTTTCTGCTTTCCGTACGAGACACTTCCAGTCTCAATATGCAAGATGATCCGAGCATATATTTTTATGTTGCATAACGAGACTGGAAGTATCTCATACAGGTATCGGAAAAAATTAACATAAAAAGGTAAAAAAACAAAAAGAACATAAAAACATCAATATAAAAATATTAATAAATAATCAAAACTCAAAAAGCAAGTAAATAAGGAAAAACATAATTTTATAGCTTAAAAAAATAAGGGTAAAATACTAATTATATAAGTTATTTTTAATAAAAGTAATACAATGGGTAAATATGTAATATTTATGTTTAGTAAAGCGGATATATGTAATTAAACTTTTAGTTTGAGCATATATGTAATTAACTATTTTTTAGAAGGTGATACATGTAATTAAACTTTTTTTTTTTCGGTATATATATAATTAACTAAGTTTACAAGGGAATATATGTAATTAATAATTTAAATTGGGTATATATGTAATTGATAAAATTTATAGGAAGAAATATTAATTCTCTCTTTTTATTAAGATCACCAAACAAGAAACTTCTATATTCATACCCTTACCTGTATACTTGAAATATAATAGAGTACATGTTTAACACATAATCAAGCAATATTTTTCTACTTAATATTTATATGCATATATAATCTAAGAGATATTTAATTTAAGTTTAAAATTCTTTTATATTTTAAGATGTTAAATATCCCATTTTTTCTCAAGCCCGCATGAGCACGTTCATGACCAACAATACGCCCACCAATCACCATCAAAGAATAGTCAACATAACCATTATTCAATTGACTTTTTCTTAACAACATTATCCATGATGATATGCTTGTTCAAACCACATGATTTTATAAATCTTTTATTAACAAAATTCAACACAAACTTGGGCAAAAAACCCATTATTGTATCCTCTATCTTTTCTTCTCATCTTTCTCTTTATATGTCATAACTAACACTTCTCAGGGTCATGTGTGATGGCTGTCTTGATCATATTCCTCCTATTATTTTCAATCAAGCCAGGATCTTCACAGCGGAACAACACCGGAAACAATATCAACACACCCGTCAGATCATTCTGCGGGCGTAATCCTCCAATAAATCTGTCAAGTTTTATCAACAATCGCAACTCTACCTTCACTCAATTAAGAAGACAGTTATCGAGCAACGGAGTCTTTTATGCAACAGCGCAAAGTTTACCCGAGGGGGACGCGGTCTTTGGAGCCGCCCAGTGCAGAAACTACCTCTCTACGGCTCAGTGTTTGGCTTGTTTCGATGCGGCTGTGCTTGAAGTGGACAACTGTTATGTAACTGGAAATGGTGCTTATGCCTTCTTTGATAACTGTTTTCTCAGGTAAACTTTTCTTCTATTTAATCACCAGTTTAAGGCTATTTAGTACGTTAGCAGCCAATTGTTTACATACTATCATCATTGCAATTTGCAAATACTGTACATCTATGAAATTTTGTCAAAAATAGAATGTGAATTCTCTACCTTATACTCCCTATTTATGTTTAGTACAGTTTTGACTTCATACATTCAGGTATATAATTTAGTCTGTAAATGAAAGAGAAACCGGTAAATACTTCTTATGGGAAACTATATATTATGCTTTAATTTTCGTACTTTGATTGATAAATACATTGCAATAATTCCAACAATACAACTGTATTGATAGTGATAGTAGATACTTATATAGCTGTTAGAATATAAAAATGAAGGATTTAACTCATAGTCTTACATATATGGTTGACCGAAAATTTTAGTTACAATTTACAAATAGGGGTTTTCATTATTCGAAACAATTCGAATCTAATTCGAAATTTGATTCGAATCGAATTGGAATTGACTTTTGGTTTGTTTAAATTGAATTCGATTCGAGTTTGAATAATTAAATCGAAGACGAGTTGATTTCAAATCTGATTTTTCTCGATTCGAATAATATATACATAATATTATAGTATATAAGTTTTTATATATTTTATTGTTTATGGATTTAGGCTATGTCTTTGGAGTATTTCGATGTTGTTCGGTTTAATTTGAGACCTTTGATGTTGTTTTGATTATGTTTTCATGTTTTCTATGTTTATTTTGTAATGATACATTATTAATTGTTAAAGTTTTATAGTAGTGTTTTCAAATTTTTTTATTTTTAATTCGGTGTATTCGAATTATATATATAAAAGCAAAAAGTAATCTTTCTAACATACACATAATTTAGAATTTATAATACTATAGAATTTAAATAAGGGTTAGTTACTTTTCCCACTTTTTTCGGGTATTCTTGAATTCTTTTATGTTTTTTTTTCATATTTTCTTCTTTTATTGGAAATTCATAAAAAGTGGTTTGTTATAGATACACTTAGGTAGCGTTTGATACACAAGAATAAGTGGAGGAATAGAATAAACCATTGATTGTAAATGAATGAAAACATGTTTGGTTGGTAAAGGTAATCGGATGAACCATTATATAGTTGATTTCATTCACTCAAATTTATTCCATCCACCCCTACTTCTTTTTTTCATTCTATCCATTTTTCCATCATTAGTCACTAACACCACCCACTCACTCACCACAACAACCACTAAGATCGATCGTAACCGGCCACCAAGATCGTTCGTCACCGGCAACCATCACCGGGCACGGCCAGCACCACCACCATCGACCACCTAAACCGCCGCCAACCACCGGTTGCTGCCAACTACCGGCCGTCGCCGCCGCACCAACCACCACCGTTACCGCCAAGCACCACCACCCCCGGCGGCCACCGCTGCCAGAAACTGCCCCCGACAACCACTACCGCCGAAAAACACTGGCTACCACCGCCCACCACCACCCCCGGCAACCACTGTTACCGGAAACCACTGGCCACCACCGCTGCCGGAAACAACCACCGCCCACCACCACCCGTCATCGCCATCATAACTACTTTTAGAATTCATTCTTTCGTTTTTCATATCTAACAAATAACACAAAATAATGATTTATTAATTCTTAAATGTTAACTAAACATGACAATGAAATGTAATGATTTATTTTATTCTGTTATACATTACATTCCCCATTCATTCAATTACTTTATTCATTTTATTATCTTATAACAAACAGACCCTTGATATGTTATCTACTATGTTATATAGACATTTTGTATACAGATTGTATTGGATAATATAGACTGAGCATTGTGTTAGTCAATACAACCCGTATACTTTTGGGGTCTGGACAATACTCGTTGTATTTGTTTGGATTTTTTTTTAGATTTTAATTTTCTGGTATTTTATTTTTTTTTAGCATTTTATGATTTGGTAATTTATATTATTTTTGGTTTTATTTTTTGCTTTTGTAAAATAGCTATTTACAAATTTAATAAATACAACTTAAATCATAATGGAACGTCCTGATGCATTTCAATAAAAAAATTTAGTTGGTGTAGAGTAGAAATGTATTTGTCCATAAAAAAATCATAAAGTTCTCTTCGGGGCCGGATTGAGATTCTATAAAACTGAAGCTATAATAAAACATAATGGAACGATTGTTTCATTAAATTGTAATGTAAGACCATTTGCATACCTCCGTCATCGGCTATAGCCGGGCAGTGCGGAGTGATCTCGTTTTCTTTATCTTCCCTTGCTCGAGTAACATCCCTTCAACTCGACATGATCGAGTTTTCATATAAATCAAAGTATCAATTAATGCTTGCTGTTAAAAAATGTATCATTAATGTTTCTTGACTTGCCATGTGTTTGATGAATGCCTCAACAAACTTTTGAACAACATTAATCTCAAGGCACAAGTTTTCAATAATCCTAATGTTCACTGCAATAATCGTTTGATTTCGTGAGATTAGATATGCAAATCATTAGAGGTTTCCTACTTTGAATGCTTGTTTAGTAGTTCGTTGGATTGAAGTTTCTTCAACAAAGCACTCACATTGGAATTGACTTTCATACATTTCACATCAAATTTCACAAGTATTATTTCTCTATATATTATCTTAACTGTTACGATTCAATGAAAAAGCTTGTAAATTTGTAAAATGTAGTAGTAGGGTTTACGGTTTAAGTTCTCTAAGTTATCAAATAATCATACTTTTATAATTTCAACACATGACTTGACCAAAATGTCTAACAGATCCAATTCATTTGTTGTTAAGGTACGCGAACTATGATGACTTCTACACTAATCCGGATGTCGTGGAGGATGCAGGCATAACTCCAATTGGAATATGTGGCAATCAGTCAGCATCTCAACAAACAACAACTTTTAACCAAGATGTGGATGGGATGTTATCAGATATAAAAGATGCCACTGCAAAAACCAGTAACTTCTATGTAGCATCGACAACTCAACTCACGGGTGAAAATGCAACAGTGTATGCGGTCGCACAGTGTGTTGAAAATATCAACAGAGCCACTTGCCAAAACTGCATAAATTTGGCATACACCAATTTACATAATTGTCTTCCTAGAACAGAAGGAAGGTTTTTCAATTTGGGATGTTCTGCAAGGTATTCAATGACTCCATTTTTCAATGAAAACCAGACAACAGATATCACAAATCTTTTAAAAGGTTAGGCCTTGTGATGTTCTTTCTTTCTACTTTTGTGTTTCACTTCTAGAAGTACCCGAAACCACTAATTGTTAACTTGCTGATGGTACAATGAGCTTCACACTTCATATGATCATATATATTAGGGAATTCAAGTAAGGTTCCAATAATTGCTGGAGCGATTGGTGGTGTGGCACTTCTTATTATCATAATTGTCTTGTTGTTATTGTTCCGATGGTGGAAGAAGTCTAAGAAGACTGAAGAAGGTGATTGTATGACATTAACTTAATATGGGAGGTACTTGTATTTCACTTATCTTGTATGATGAGTCTACTAACACTCGATATATGGGGTCCGTACACCTCACAACTTGTGTGTGATGAGGCTCATCCCGTGGGATATGTGAAATACGTACCGTTTCTTCAAATATATATATATGTTAATTCTCATCATTCTGCTAACATCCATCTATATCATTGTAACCATATGATGCCGTAGACTCACCTGAATTGAAGGGGGCTATAAATTACAATTACAAAGATCTGCAATTGGCAACCAATAACTTCAGTCAAGATAATATTCTAGGAAAAGGAGGTTTTGGTGAAGTATTCAAGGTAACAAAATTCAACCTATTGTATTAGTTCCTTAGGTTACTCAAATATACCAACTTAATGTTACATATTAGAAGTTAAGGCGCTGTATGTTTTTAAAAACCAATTACAAAAGTTATTTACTTGTCATATATTTTGTATGCCAATCAACTGCTTTGAAACTTTATTTCATGATCTGACTAATATTTTGTTTGTTTAATAGGCAATTCTTGAGGATAACAGTATTGTGGCTGTCAAGAAAATTGAAGTGAGGCATGCTAAAGCAAATGCTAAAGAAGAATTTGAAAATGAAGTTAAGCTCGTAAGTAATGTTCACCATCGAAATCTTCTCCGTCTCCTAGGATGGTCCAGCGAAGGATCTAATCTACTTCTTGTCCTGGAATACATGCCCAATGGCAGCCTTGATAGATTTTTATGGGGTAATTTTCTGTTTCAAAACTGATTAAATTTGGTTACATGAAGATCATCATTTAGATACTTCAATTGATATACTAATAAATATTTTAATAATGAAGGTCCAAGAAGGGGAACTCTGAACTGGAAGCAACGATACGACATCATATTTGGGGTAGCTAGGGGTTTAGCTCATCTACATAATGAATTCCACATCAAAATCATTCATAGAGATATAAAGTCGAGCAATATCCTCCTTGATCATGACTTTCAACCCAAAATAGCAGATTTTGGGTTGGCAAGGTTTCAACCAGATGATAAAAGTCATATTAGCACCAAGTTTGCCGGGACACTGTAAGTTTGATAAACAAAATGATTTTATTTGGTTCCTCTTCAGAGTCTAATCACATTGTACTATTTAATATGTACAACATAATATCAGGGGTTACACGGCTCCAGAATATGCACTTCAAGGTATCTTGTCAGATAAAGTTGACACTTATAGCTTTGGTATCGTGATTCTTGAAATCATTAGCGGGCGAAGGTGTACAGACATGAACTCTAGTGAACCATCAATGGATTACCTCCTGGAATACGTGAGATGCTCTCTTTGCCAAATATATCCTCACTTTTTATTATTATTTTTGAATTGTATAAAAAGTATCATTTTCTTTGATGGACTTATTTTTGCCCAACTTCACATTTACTCTTTAGTAATTCTATAAAATGAAGAACATGTAGTTTCTTTTAGCTCTTCTGCTAGTGTTCTGATTTTTTTCTTTTAGCTTCTAAACTTTTTGTGACAATTGTGTCAATTAATAGGCTTGGAAGTTGTACGAGAATAAAAAACATGTCGAACTCATTGATGAGACATTGGATGTAAGCAAACACGATGAACATGTGAAGCAGATCATTGAAATTGCATTGTTGTGCACTCAATCACCGGTTTCTAAAAGACCAACTATGTCAGAAGTTGTTTCGATGCTTCCAACCGGCATTTCATTGGGTAATAGACAACTAACCCGACCTACTCTCATCGATCATGATAGGAGGGTTCGTATAGGATCTTTGAATAAGGGTAATGTTACCGGAATGCCAAAGGAACAACACGTGAAATCCTCGCTGCAAAGTATAGAGGTATATGACGAGGTAGACGTAATGGAGAAAGGGATGAACATCAAAACAAGCTCGTAAGGTTTATTTAAAACTCAAGTTCTTTGGCTTTGATTATGGTGCATGGATTTGTTATTGTTATTTAGAAAGGAAAAAAGCACCCAACTTTGTTTCCTGTAGTTGTATTTGGGGTGTGTTTTCGCCTTAAAGCAGCTATTGTATCATTAGTTCTCTCATGGCACTGCCAAATGAAATGTGTATGCTTTACTTATTATATAAACGAAACGTTTAAATATAATGACTTTTTGTTGCATTCATAAGTGTCAAAATCAATTAAAGTTATTTCAATTTTACTCGGCCAAAAAAGATATATTAAAAACTTATTAAGTTATTTCAAAATTAGAAGGAGCATGCTAGCGACCCGTCAGTGATATATCTATACTCTAGATCCCTAAGATTCCATACACAAGTAATATAAATGATCGATTGAGCACGCTAGCGACCCGTCAGTGATATATCTATACTATTATATAATACATATTAGAAGGATAAAATAGTAATTTCATTCAAAGTGTAAGACAACTATACAATATTTTAAGTATAGAATACAAGTGTTTTATGCAATATTTTCACTTTTGCCCTCATTTAATTAACTTATCCTAATTATTGTATTATTTAATACATATTATTAAAATATTATTTAATAATGTGATATTTTTTAATTCACTTCATTAAATTTTACTTTATTTATAATAATATAAATTGACATTTGTATTTATAGTTAATAATCATATTTTTAGAACTAAATACTATTTAAATTAAGTATTATTTAATTTAAATACTTATATCTACACTACTATATAATACATCTCTTTATATAGAGATGCAATTTTGACAAACATACAAGTTTTGAAGCAACATGTGCAAATGAGTTTAAAGCATTTAAGAGTAGTAGAATAGTTAATTGATTAAGATTTTAATACACTTTATGGGAAATATGGTAAATTTATTCATTAAATTTTATATATCTTGATATTTTTGCATTTGTCTCTTTCATGTATTTAATAAACATTATTAATACATTATTTAATAATATGATATTATTTAATTCACTTCATTAAATTTATTTTTTTATGATACTATAAATTAATATTTAAATTAATAGTTACTAATTATATTTTTATAACTAAATACTATTGAAATTAAGTATTATGTTATTTAAATATTTAAGTAATATATATCTTCATATTTATAATAACTATAATGCTAATATTTTTATAGACATATTGTGAGTTTAACAATTTTAATATTTATTTATATCTTTTATAATAAAAGTGAAAGAAATATAGAATGATAATTTTACATATGGATTAAGACACCCATATGAAAAGTCATGCTTAAATTTTAATAAATTAACCATTTTATTCCATTTATGCCCTTACAATAAAGTATAATGTATGTTGTTTATAATACGAATGGTAAAGCATATACACGTGTCCAAACAAAACCGTCATTTACTTTCAATAACGTTCATTCATTGCGATTGAGCACCAATCTTCCTTCGCCTTTCCCTTCTCGGTTGTTAATAGATAAAAAACAATCAAGATGGTAATTTGTGGTGACAATTTCTCCATTAACTTTCTCCGCTCTATGCAAATCACCACCGAAAGTTGACTCCGTTGATCATAAAACTCTAACATATATTCATAAAAAGAACCCCCCCTAAAATATGGGTAATAAGTGATTTCGACCACAAATACCACCCATGTTTTCACTAATATAATTGGGATATGATAGTTGTCTTAAAGACTTTTGTAAT
Organism: Flaveria ramosissima; assembly: GCA_025215565.1. Taxonomy (NCBI): domain Eukaryota; kingdom Viridiplantae; phylum Streptophyta; class Magnoliopsida; order Asterales; family Asteraceae; genus Flaveria; species Flaveria ramosissima. The sequence goes on from CM046040.1 coordinate 16,466,843, forward strand.
ATACATAATTGTTTTCTTTCATTCAAGTTTTTCAATAATTATATTTTGATTTTTTTTAATTTACGTCATAACGCACCAATCCCATACTGACTAAAATTGAATTCTACAAAAATCACGCAACAGCCGCAACGCGTGGACATTTCCACTAGTATAAATTAACACATTAAGAATGTATAGAGATATTAAATCTACCTAAATGACAACGGAAGACCCTCAAGTGTCATAAATATGGACTTTGAATATAAAGTTTGGCAATTAATGATTTTATCCCTAATTTTTAAATTATCATTGACATTTTATTCTAGGTGGAATTGTATATATCACTCTCTACTTATATAATTTCATATTACATAATATTTAAAAAGCAACTCAAAAGAATAGAGGAGTTTTCATGTTTTCTACTTTGGCCACATGAGTTTTACATTTTGTGGTGTGTAGGTATTGCATCAGGTACAAACAAGATATGCATCCACCTACCACCTCTTTATCGACTTATAACTTTGTTGTGAGGGAAAGAAACAGGCACACGACGATGCCTTTGCGGTGGTGCTCGTAGGAATTGCCACTGACGTTCTCTCTTGCTTTGTCTGATATAGTTTCATTTCTTGATGTGTTCCTAATTGATCATGGTTGCTTTGAGTATGTTGGGTCTATGGTCGTGGATTTGTATTGTCCGAGGCATTTTTTTGATTTCGGATGTTGGTTGGGCACGTACGAGACTAATTTAATGTTTATAAATGTCTGATGTGGCTGTCTTTATGCTTATTATTAGGCAAATGAAGGCGAGTATTAGATCGTCTGAGGCATCGTTGAGATCTCGATCCTTCTGTGGTTAAAATTTGTTGGTTGGGTTTTATTGCATGGCTATGATGGCCTTAAACGCAATAGATAGACTTTGAATCAGGTGCAACCTTGGTGTGGCAGATCTTGAGGACGACGGATTGTTACCCGCAACCCTCTGTAGCCATGATGATACTTCTGAGCCTAACAATATATTATATAAGCCCTTCTACGCTTTATTTTTTAGCATATAGTATAATTTTCAATTTTGAGGCTGTGATGATAACATATTAAATAGTGAGATGTTATAATCACTGGATTACTTGCGTTTATCTGAGCTTTGCTTTAACTTGTTTACCACGCGCGCAACGCGCACAACGAAAAAACACTAGTTTTTTTTTCTAAAACACAAGTTTTAAATACATGATATACAATGTTTTTCATAGACTTAATTACATGGGTGGTCTCTGTGGTTAGACCTGATTTCATTTTTGGTCCCTAACTCTTAGAAATTACAAGGTTAGTCTAATAGTTTGCACAAATATAACAAACTTGGTCCCTAAAATAGATGGATGTTAACTTTGACCGTTAAGTACATGTAAAATGACCAAAATACCCCTTTGTATTAAAAAATATATAGAATTATATATGACCTGCTGACAACCCCACCTCACTTCATCTTCTTCCTCTTTATGGTCAGCTCCGATGACCACCACCATCACCATGTTGGAAAATCAACAACCGCCACCACCGCTAAGAAAACATGAATCGGTCACCGCCACCGCTAATAAAACACGAACCTGTCACCTCCACCACCGGAAAAACATGAATCGAACGGTGACCACCACCATCAGGAGTAAACCCTTCAGATTCATCTTCGTTTTTCTACTACTATCATCTTCAGAGGAAAGGACGCCTGTTGGTGGTATCGCCACGTCGTTGGAGAACCCAGAAGGGCCGCCTTCTCTCTCAACTAAGAGAACATACGCCACTCGTAACCCATCGAGGTATAAAGTCCATAGCAAGAGACTAAAATAATTATTTGTGTGAAATTGATGACAGTTGGAGGTGGACTATGTAGTCGGAGGTGGATGATGATGTATAACATCGTCGGAGGTGGATGTTGGACAGCCGTAAGAGGTGGACACCCTATAGCCATTGAAGAACCGAGAAAACATCCACCATCGTTATTTGTATGAAATTGTTGGTGGAGGACTGAGAGTGGTCGGAGGTGAACGGTTGGACGGAGGTGGAGAGCGTTGCCGGAGGCGGACAGTGGTAGATGGCATCATCGGAGTCGATCGGTTGCGGATGGCCCACTAAATTGAGATTTTTTATTTTTTGTGTTTTATAATTTAAAGGGTAGTATTGTCTTTTTTAAAAAATTGACAGAAAAGTTAACGTCCATCCAACTCAGGGACCAATCATGTTACATCTGTGCAAACTATTGGACTAACCTTGTAGTTTCTAAGACTTAAGGACCAAAAGTGAAATCAGGCCTAACCACAGGGACCACTCGTGTAATTAAGTCTTTTTCATATATGAGTTGAAGAGATATATAATTTTATAAGTTTAAAAAGTGATATCTTACACTGTCCCTTTATTCTAACATCCCAAAACTTGTAACTTAAAATTATATCAAGACAACTTAAATTATAGTTCATTATTTGTTAATAGAAATAAAATACTTCCAACACGTTATATGAATGTTAGTTCTTCCTCACTAACTTAATTGATAATAATCTTCTTAGATTATTAATAAAATTTCAACTCGTATGAAACAGACAATTAATCCAACATGCTTTAAAAGACAAATATAAATAATTCATACAACTCACTTGTCGTAGTATAAGTGGCCAAGACAATTTTACTTTGACAATAATAATTTATTTGGGGTTACCATAACTAGACTCAGAAAAATCAAGTTCATTCTTTATACCGTCACGATGATGCCACCTATGGGTCTATGTGGCATTAATATGGCCCCTAGTAAGAAACACCGTGCCCTCACCATTCAGTACCACAGATACTCTGAGCCCAATGCTTCGAGTATTACTTTTCTTAACGACAATTGAAATAACCAAGTGAAAGTTATTGAGACGAGATGTTAAGCGTCCATATTAAATTTGAGGCTTCATGTTTGACTCATTAGAACACCATCGTAGAGACCTCCCCTCCCCTCCCCAGTTGAGTCAGGTTTAAATTTGAGACATGAATAATCTCAACCTCAAATAATCACTCTCATGCTATTGCCCACTGCTTCGAGTATTAGACGTAGATAATCACTTCTCATGTACTGACCTAACGATGTATCTAATTAATTGTTATGACCGTAGTAATCACCACTGCGTTTCTAGTCAATGATTTGAGTTAATTGATCGAGTTTCATGTGAAACCGAATTGATTTTGAATAATTTCGGTTTCGAGTTGTACAACAAATATCAACTAATGAATTCGAAATGATTGAGGTTACAGGTGCGAGACATAGGTGCAAAGAAGGGTTTATTTTTTCATTGAGCTTAAACCAATGTTTTTGGAGGATTTGGTGGTCGTTGGAGGCCGACCAGAGTTGTGATTAGAGAAAGAGATTGACGAGGAGAGGGGAGGGGTAATTTGGGTTGGTTTTAAAAATGTTACATTTAGGTCCCTGCAATTTGTTATTGTTATTATTTCATGTAAAATGTTTTTAAATTAAGTTTTAAGAATACATTTTGCCCCCAAACTTAATAAAACACTATATTTAAATAGTTTAAATAAATTATTTACTTTATTTTGTAAAATCTTTATAAACTTTTTAAATCTTACAAAAACTTAGCAATTTGATTATTTATTTTAAATGGCTATTTAAAATCTCATAAATTTAATAACCTTATAAAATTTATAAAGTTTGGTTTATAAATTTTAAAATTATGATGAAAAGAATGAACAACATAATCATAAATGAAATGGTTTTAATAATAAAATTGGTTCTCATAATTAACTTAAATGGGTTCAGGCTTGGATTCATAATTTAAAATCGATCGAGTGTTGCACGCGAATCATGACACACTTCTGACAATCTAGATTTTCTTTTTATTTTCGATTGCTGAAGTTAGCATTGATAATTTAAAGGAGACTTTTGGCTTAAAGAGAGTTAAGTATTAAAATATTTGGAACATAAACTGTGTCATTTTTGCTTGGAATAGATATTTTCTTATAAGTTAGAAACAACCTATATGGTGATTAGTATATGTTGGTCAATTTTGATTTTTTATTATGGGTGTACAAGTTAGGGGCTGTTTGATTTGCTTCTGACCCGGTTAATATATCTGACCCACTGACCCGGTCAGACATTTTGGCCGGTCAGCGTGCTTGATTATCACATTTTTGCGTCTGACCCGGTCTGACGCCACTGACCCATGCCTATTTTCCCTCTTACCGGGTCAGTTTTGAAACAAGCTCTTACCCGGTCATCACCTTCTGATCGAGTAAGAACAATCAAACAGCCCTTTAGTAAAATTTGACCAAGAGGCCATTTCATGAATATGAGGAAGATTGTTTACTATGTGTGGTCGATTGTATTATCATATTATATTAATTGATTTTATGTAGGCTCTTATAGAGACAACTCCTCAGAAATAAAGATTGATGTTTAATGACTTCGATTTTGTACGTATACGAAGCGGTTACCTATGTTATAGTTATACAATTAAACTTAACGAGTTCGTGATATATTACCTGCGAACACATGTTGAACTAGTAATACTAACATAGTTAACTTGTATGTTTTTCACATATGTTTAATTGAATTTGCTAAACTCTTTCAGTTCTTTCCTAATTTTCAGGTTGGGTTAAGAATTGAACGATGACTACACAGATGATGAAATTCGTGAAAAATGATTAACTTTTATCGCAAACTTTATTTCTCGTTGACATTTTGTATCGAAATTAGAATGGAATGTTGTTAACTTTGAATTGTTACTTATACATTATGAAATATTGTATGGAACAACACGATTTTGCTATATATGTAGTTTATTTTGTTTTATGTGATATAAGTCATCATTTAAAACAACTATTACAAGCATCCAAATCTGTAATTACCAGTTATAAAAGGTCATTGGTAATGTTTTCTCTAACCATGACACGCATTTATGATACACTAATGCATGTCATTTTTATTATGACAGAAAAAACCTTGACATGCAATACTTGTCATAAACGTGTGTCAAAAATATGTGTCATAAACAGATGACTCAAAATGCATGTCATCTTCATTTATAACAGGGGCTTCCATGACATGTTTTTACGTGTCATCTATAGTTTTTATGACACATATTGTGTGTCATTAAATGTATATTTTCTAATAGTGACACTAAAAGTTATTGTTTACAATGCACTTTCATAACTAGATGTAATTACGACGTTGTGGTACCCGGCTACCAAATGGGTATAAAACTAGATGAAATGATTGTTGGAAATCTCTCGAGGTCAGTTTTCAAAAATATCATTGGTCCTATACGCTAATTGAGGAAGTGTAGCAATGCATTTTCACGAAGAAGGAAAACCTCTTTTACCTCGACCATCTAATGTCAAAGTGAAAAATTGCATTTAGCATTCGAAACTTTTAGAAGTCGTATGAATAAAAGTCCGAACAATAAACACTGTCGTCTAAATGCATCCCGTCGTATACAGAGCTATTGGAAAATTAATAGTCGTGAAACAAATGATCAGGAGTAGCTTCACGATCTCTATTTAAAATAACATGCTCTCTTTGTTGTCATCCTTGCGATTGTGTTGAACTATGACGATGCTATACCATTCTAAAAAATGGTGATGATGATGAAGATAAGGAATTCATTTTGAATGAGAATGATGATGATTGTGTTGTTTATTGTTTTGATTTAAGCGTGTAAAAGCAATTCATTTTGTTATGTTTAAATAGATCCTTGGAAAATGAAAAATAAAATTAATTTTAGTTATTATTATGTATTTATGTAACAATTAGGAAAACCCTCTCGCTCAAACCCAGAGTATTTTGCTTCAAACGAGTCTCGAACCTAAAATCTCCACATATATAAAGTATTGGGTATTTCATTTCAACCACTTGGGTTGAAGATCATTGGCTGGGATGCTCTTATCTAACCACGAGAAATGATCATATTGGAATTGACCATTTTAATTGTTTTATCCATACAAATCTCCCTTTTTTATTCCCTAAAGCTTGGGAAGATTTCTTATGAGGTTTAAAACTAAAACGTTCATATCTAGACGAGTTGACTTTAATATTTTTATATTATCCCCTTCAAATATCAAGCCATGACTTTATGGATCCAACATGCATTCAATCAAGACGGCAACCATATACACACCATCCAACTTGACCAATAGTTGCTCTTTGCATTATTTATTAGTTATCATTCATTCGTTCCATAAATTAGAACACAAGAGGTAACGAGGGGAAAAGAGAATGCCGACTTTAGTGGTGGTCGTGACTGTACTGGTGGTAATGAAGCTCGGAGTTGCACAACCGAGCAACAAAACCACCAATACAAACACGCCCCTTAAATATTATTGTGGTAGCAACGACGCGATGTCCCCAACAAGTTTCTCCAGGAACCTTAACTCCACCTTCTCTCAACTCAGAAGCCAATTGTCAAACACTGGCGTATATTACGCCAGAGCCCATAGTTTGGAGAACGAAGATGCCGTATATGGAGTTGCACAGTGTCGGAATTACCTCTTGTCAACGGAGTGTTTGGCTTGCTTTGATGTGGCTGTATCAGCCATTGAACCATGTGGTTCTGCCAATGGTGCTCATGCCTTTCTGGATAACTGCTTCCTCAGGTGATTTATTTTCTTTCAACGTTTACTAAAGTATAATTAATATTAATTCTAACTATCACAACTGACAATTTTGTTATTATTTTCTTTTATGTAAACAAGAATCTAATTCGAAGAAATCTGGAGAATCAAATCCTTAAGTAAGAATATATATATATATATATATATATATATATATATATATATATATACACATATATATATACATATATATATATATATACATATATATATACATATATATATATATATATATATATATATTATATATATATATATATATATATATATATATATATATATATATATATATATATATGAACATGTGTGCTCAATGTTTGTCTTGCACAACATTTATTTTTGAAGTTGAAATCAAGTACAATTGTCAGATAAAACAATTAACAATATATTTGGACTCAGATTTCCAACCACTATTGTTTTGAATTGTCATATGCGCATAATGCTAAATATTAAATGTGTATAAGAAATTTTAGGGGGATATTTTTTTTCCATGTTGATGATGATGTAAATATGTAAGATCATTTACATTTGATTCTTTATTTCCATCTCTATCTTTTTTTAATCTTTAAACTTTATAGATTTATGAATAGTGATTTTTTTAAAAATAAAAATTTATTATTTAATTTTTAATGTGTAAAAAAAGACAAACAATAATAAATTAAGTGTTTGTGAGTGAGATATAAAGATATATACAAAAAACATGTTATATTTAGTTCAAACTAGTCTTAAGCCCTCTGCGTTGCAGCGGGGACGTAAAACCGTGTCAAGTAGCACCAATGACCCACTACCACCAATAACCACTAATATCCAAAAAGCTCGTAGTAAATAAATAAAATAAAAACGAACGAAAAGACGGTGTAAAAATGTTAAACCGCGTATGCGGAACGTAAAACATAACCAGTGCATTGCGACAGGGTCGTTAAACGGGAAAAATATAAGGGTAAAAACGTTAAACCACACTCGCACGTTGCGCTGAGCTAACGTGCAAAATTTAACTGAAGCATAAAACAAAAATTTTATAAAATACGAAAAATAAAGGAGATCAATGTTGAAAGTAAAAGAAAATATCGGGGTCAAATGATAAAAAAATATAAAAGTGTTAGATTAAAATAAGAAATAAGTTAAGTATTAAAAAAGAGATAAAGGTGTGTCAACCTATTTAGCATATTGTACAACCCACTAAGCATAACAAAACTGATAATTAGTAATATATAAATATAAATAGAAAGAAAGTGATTCTAGTGTGAATGCTCTAATATCACGTAATAAGCGTGTAGTGTGTACTTAATTATAAATGTCAACTTACATACATGACAAGTTGCATGTGTATTCTTTAATAATCAGGAACTCCATTACTACCCTGTAGGCCTGTGTAGTATGGGTCATCACTAAAAATGTTTTCATTATTAACACATATAAACATTATAATGTTTCTTAAACAACTATAGCTAACAAATTTTCAATTTCAACAACAATATCTAAAAAGTTATAAGGCTAATATGTCAACACTTGGAAATATCCTACGTTAAAACTGTGCCATGCACCATTTGCTTGGGATAGAACTCGTGAATAATGACCTTCCTTCTAAGAGGCTAGTGCCTCTATCATCCGGGCTAGTCACAAGTGACAATAACTATAACTAAATGGTCAAGTTACGGGTCACGTATCATTAGTATTTAAGTCACATATTTTAGTTATGAAGTAAGTTAGTTTTTTTTGATACAAATTAGTAGGGTAATGGTCTAGATAGTTATTGTTAGCGTCTTGATAGGTAGTTTTCTTCTGGTTATACCATGCATGAGTTTTCTTAAATATATAAGTATTTAGTTGAATAAACGTGAGCAAGTTAAGAGATAAACTTTATGTATGTTTGTGAGTTTGAGAATATGTGATTGGGGTTTGAACCAACAATTAATATGTTGTATTACTGCCCACCAAGTGTAGGTAAAGGGGGCCACATATATAGAGTTTTTTTTTCCAAACTAGTGTAGTTTAAAAACTTATTTACCAAAATAGTGTACTTTTAAAATTATTTATCAAAATGTGTAGTTTTAAAAACATTATTGTTTCTCACTCTTAATTTAATTGACTACTTATAAAAAAAATTGGCTACCTAATTATCTTATAAAGTTTTCTTTTTTATTCTTCTAGGGATGATATCTTTAAATTTTTAGATATATATTTCAAATAAAATATTTTTAAAGTTTTTAAGATTTTTTTTAAGTTTTCAAGAATTTTTTTCTTTTACTTTATTTTAAAAATGTATTCTAAAAATGACTTTATAAAATGTTTAGTTGTTATATATAGTCTAATAATAATAATAATTCGGTTGCTTTAATCATTCTATACCCGCATAAACAATCGTAACAATCGTAACAACCACTACACCAAGCGACATATTTTTTAACCGTTCTAGACCAACAATAAATAAAACCAAAAAAAATAAATAAAAGACAACGTAACATCAACTTTTACATGACTCTATACTAAAAGTATATGGTTATTGTAGCAACCGACTTATTATTTTTAAACTATATATAATAACTAAAAGTTTTATAAAGTCATTTTTAGAATACATTTTTTAAATCAAGTAAAAAAAATTCTTGAAAACTAAAAAAAATCTTAAAAACTTTAAAAAATGTTCTATTTAAAATATATATCTACAAATTTAAATATATCATCCCTAAAAGAATAAAAAAAACTTTAAAAGATAATTAGGTAGCCAATAAAAATATAATTTTTATGTAGCCAATTAAATTAAGAGTGAGAAACAATAAAGTTTTCAAAACTACACCATTTCGGTAAATATTTTTCAAAGTACACCATTTTGGTAAATAAGTTTTCAAACTACACTAGTTTGAAAAAAAAAACTCCACATATATAAGGGTGTGAAATTTTGACAAGAACAGAAGACAATGTTCGTGGGTTTAGGTTTATACAACATATGTTTGGGTTTATTCTAAACTGGTTTGGCTTTAGTCTAAACGGTGTAGGTTAGTTTCTCGGCCTGCCCCATGAACATGTATGGCATAATGAGTCACATTCGACAGTATGTCTACCTGACGGTTTCACAAGTTGGCCTATTTAATCGATTTATTTTTGTCAATTCTAAATCTGTTATTATATCCCAACTAATTAAACTGGTTGGGTGTTTTATGACAAAATTTATAAGTTGAAACAAAAGTTAGTATCATGTTTTATAATTTAAACATGACCTTTTTATAGAACTTTGTATTTTTTTTTTGTTGTAAACTAGTAACTCTAGAGTATTAAAATACAAAACAAATCCGGGTTAAAAAGGGTTGTGTCAACCGTAAATATTCGTGTTCCTTGTCCAGCACATGATGGCTTCATATTGTATACAAAACAAATTCGGTTTAAAAAGGGTCGTGTCAACCGTAAATATTCGTGTTCCTTGTCCAGCACATGATGGCTTCATATTGTATACAAAACAAATTCGGTTTAAAAAGGGTCGTGTCAACCGTAAATATTCATGTTCCTTGTCCAGCACATGATGGCTTCATATTGTATCCAAGTTCATGTAAATTTTTAGGTTTGTGTCTGGTTGGAGTACCGTAACCCATGAACACGACTCCTTTAACACCCATACACGCATTTGATTATATCAAGATAGATAGAACAAAGTTTGTCACTGTGTTTACTTCTTTATTTTTATTGTCTTTTCCCAGACACAAATAATTATAAGCTGTTAAACCTTCTTGGCAGTAGGCACACTCCTACTAAACACTCTCAATTAGTTGAAAGTACTAAGGCATTTACAATCATAGTAAAAGTTTTTCCTCTTGTGTATTATGTAAGATTTGAGAACTACGATCAGTTCTATGATGACCCTCAAGGTAATTTGGATGTTGTTGTCCCTACAATATGTGGTAATGAGTCAACATCTCAGCCAACAACAGCCTTCAACCAAACAATTGAAGAATTATTATCAGATATTAGAGTTGCTACCCCAAGAACTTCTGATTTCTACACTGCTTCTACAAGGCAAGTGAGTGGTGGCGCCAATGCAACAGTCTATGCAATTGCGCAGTGTGTCGAGAATGCGAGCCAGCCCATCTGCAAGAGCTGCTTGAGTACAGCATATAACAACTTGTACAGTTGTCTGCCAGCTGATGAAGGAAGAGCTATCAATGTGGCATGTTTTATGAGGTATTCTGTGTTTCCCTTTTTTCAGGATAACCAGACAATCAATCTCATACCATTCCTAGGTGAAGGTGAGGTGTCTTTGGTTTTAATGTTTGTACTTCATTATTTTTCAGCTTTACAATGAAATCTATAGAGAAAAACGTTGACGGGTGATTTGTGTGACAGGGAGTTCAAGTAAATCTGGCATAATCATAGGAGTAAGCACCGGTGCAGCTCTTCTTTTGCTTATCCTTGCTTCATTCTTGTGGTTTAGATGGAAGAAGTCCAAGGCTATTGGAAAAGGTGATTCTGTTTTAATACCGTCCCACTTGATGAATAACGTTTACCTAATATTCCTATAAACCCTTAACGAGTCACTCAATGTTAAATATTTTAGTGTAATTACAAATTAGATTGTCTTGTTGACTAATGTAAATCATAATATTAATCAAACTAATTAGGGTTGCGGAGTGACGAAAACTTGTATGAGTTTATTATAATTTTTGGTATTAGAATCTCATTAGTTTTCAAGCAATGGGGATTTAAGGGGGCAGCGCCCTTGGACGGGGTCGAGCTGAAAAGTTTTTTTTCTTTGACTAATGCTACTTCATTAAATATCCATCACAATTTAAGTTTCACGAAATTTCACATGTGAAATCCAGATGAAATAATTAGCTCCGATTTAGTCAAATTTGATTTGTAAATTGGTAAACGCCAAAGGCAGTTTCTGGCCCTAATCCCTTGAATATAATTTCATCTTTTTGGTTAATTATCCTCTAGTTCACAAAAAATCATCACAAATCAAAATACTTATTCTTCATCTATTCTAAGTTTTATCCAATCAATCAAATCCGAATTGAGCAACCAAATTGTTTTAATATGAAAATGTGTTTCACGGCTTTTAAATTATCCAAGTTATCAAATTACAAATCCCCTACACTCAATGATCATGTCGGATTGAATAATCCCTTATGCAGTAAGTTTGAACTTGTAAGTTATAACACATGAAATGGCTATCTTCATGGACTATTCATTAATATTTATAAAAATTGCAAATTTTATGTTTGATTTCTTCACTTACTATAACTAATCAATTTGGTTACTGTTTGATAATTATGTGATGCCTTAGACACATCAGATTTCCAAGGAGCACGAAGTTACAGTTACGAAGATTTGAAACTAGCAACAAATAATTTTAGTGAAGAGCATCTAATAGGGAAAGGAGGTTTTGGTGAAGTGTTCAAGGTAAAAGTTTTAAGATACACAATGTCTGGATGTTTATTGTCCAAGATGTACCTTCGTTCAAAAGAAACGCATCATATGTCTTTCTACTTTGTGTGTATGATATAATAGATCCAAGATGATATACGCGTAACTATTTGTTTATGGTTTCACAGGCCATTGTAGATGATGGGGTTGTGGTAGCAGTCAAGAAACTCAATGTTGGGTTTAGAGCAAAAAAGGAATTTGAAAATGAAGTTAATCTGATCAGTAATGTTCGTCATCGTAATCTTAACCTACAACTAGGATGGTGTATTGAAGGGCCTGAGCTACTTCTTGTGCTAGAATACATACCCCAAGGAAGCCTAGACAAGTTCTTATGGGGTACGTTATAATTACGAAAAAACAAATTTGTGTTCGAAAAGCATTTTCACTTATAAGACATCGTAACAGGTGATAAGAAGGGGACTCTGAATTGGAAACAAAGGTCTGACATTATCTTTGGAATTGCAAGGGGTCTTGCCCATCTACATGGGGAATTTCACCTCAAAATCATTCATAGAGATATAAAGCCAAGCAACATTCTTCTTGACAATGATTTTCAACCAAAAATTGCGGATTTCGGGTTGGCTAGGTTGCTTCCTGAGGATCAAACCCATGTTAGCACCCGGTTTGCTGGGACTATGTAAGTTTATGTTCCTGTATGCAAGTTCTATTATTCTTGATTTACTTCAATTCATTAGTTTTCTATTATAATATAAATTATAATTCATATTAATTAGATACACTTTAGGGGCTACACGGCACCAGAATATGCAACTCGTGGACACTTATCAGAGAAAGTCGACACTTACAGCTTTGGTATTGTAGCTCTTGAAGTCATTAGTGGTCGGAGATGTAGTGATGTGAACTATAGTGGGCCGCGAATGGAATACCTCCTTGACCAGGTAATATTACAACCTTCCTGCTCTCTTTCTCCCATGACCAGTGAAATAAAGATTAAAAATGTTGATTTTACTTGGAATTTAACACTATAAACTTCTTGTCCTTCCTAAGGGCTATAATATTCTAATGAGTTTAATGCAATTTTTCCTTCTGAAAAGGTAAAATCATCATCTTTTACAGCTTATATGGTCTTCTTGATCATATATTGAGTTAATTTTTTTCAACATTTGTTGGCTTTCTGTCTGTGACTTGATGTATTTCCCTACCATATCTTGGTCAATAGGCTTGGCAGTTATATGAGAAAGGCATACATATCAAGTTGATTGATGAAGCCATAGATCCAAATGAATATCAAGAAGCAAATGTGTTGAAGATTATAGAGATTGCTCTAATGTGCACTCAGTCACCGGCTTCTTTAAGACCAACAATGTCTGAAGTTTACTTAACGTTGTCTAGTGAGCCACAATTGGAGCAAAGACAGATGTCGAGGCCTACCTTCGTTGATGTAGATAGAAGAATTCACATAGGTGGAAGTTGAGGAAGAGTGTCATAACATGTGTAGTGGTGGATCCAAGAATGTACTAAAGCATGTTATTATGTGAAATAAAAATAGTGGTATGTACTATAGAGAGAAATTAATCTTTCAATATATTTTTACTTTTTAAAAACTAAAATATATTGATAAAAACAGTATAGTTACAGATCGAGAAGTCTTTGTTAACTAATGTGACATGGTCATGAGTTGACTGAGTCAGTTTAATGGAATGGAGAGTGTTTCAACTCCATTCACACACTAAAACACATGAATGAAACTACTCCAATGAAACAAGAAATATGACCCACTACTTGGAGACCCACTTAAACATAACTAAACTGCTACTATGACCCATTTGACCTAACATGAAATTTTAGGTTAAGTTTGTAGAGTCCGACTTATAGCATTTCATTTTTGTGTTATGTACATGATAAAAGCACGAGCGATCGATGAATCATGAACATTGCATTGCTATAAATTACAAATTCAGAAACTAAATAATCACTCTCCCATTTTTCATGCTACTATTTTTGTTTATACTTGCAGCTCTCTTTTGTTTAAAGTATATACAAGTGATATGATGAACCAATTCAAAAAGAAACATAGACTATTAAACAATTTCTGGTGTGGGCCCAAGTGTGGATGAGCAAGCTATAGTCTTTTTGGAGGCCCAAAATCGCTTGTCAAAAGGGGCTTCACTGAAATGGTCATAACTTGGGCTAGAAGTCTCCGTTTTGGGCCTGCGACTAGTCGAAACGACCGTTGGACCGAGGAGCACGTTTTTACAAACCGCCGTAATCGTTTCGGCCCAAAAAAAGGCTTATTTTATTAGTTATTTAATTTTTGTCTTATTTTTAGATTTTGTTGGACTTTACATTTAGCCCAGGTTTTGGCCCATTTATGTTTTGTGGCCCAATTCGATTTTTGTTTTGTTTCTTTATATGCATGTTAGAGATGGGTGGAATAATTATTGAAGTTTATAAAAAACCTTTGTTTTCTCTCTATCACAGTGTGTGTTAGTGTGAATTCCTGATTATCGACATTCTTTGTGAATCAACGATAGTTAGAAGTATTGTTCCTGGTATTCTCGTTGAATCAACAGATTCAATTGTTTATCCTTCTGCTTCCGACTACATCAATTTCTCTACATACACGCCTAACACTGATAATAATAATTACTAAACTATTTGATAAAACATACACTATTGCACATCCACTCTAAGTTGCATGTAGCACTGTTTCAAGTAAACAACATGTACTTATATATGTTGTCAAATTGTGGAGACCAATATGTGTTTAACACCCACTCGGACATTTTATTAAACACCTGGTACGCATTCATTCAATATACAACATTAAAGTCATATTTTGTTGTTCAATAGCCATATTTCAGAAGAACACATATATATTCACTACTCCCTAAAAGTTAGTTACTATTACTTGTATTATGAAAATCATGATCTTGACCAGAATAAAAGGTGTTTTTTCTGGTTAAAACCTCATTGGCTACCAAAAAATTCCATACTTTAGAGATAGTTAGTGCACCTCGTGTCATTGTTGAGATCTTAGGATCGAATACTGTCCACTTGTTTCCTGTCATAACCTTTCAAAAGTCATATGTCTCGCACATATTACGATTTACATGGTCTAATTGGTTAGCAGGATATTGACGAGTTTCATGAGTTCTTTGGTCACGAGTTCTCATGGTTATGGGAAAAAATGTCATAGTTGATGGGTTTAAAAACAATATTATTGCCCCATATAATAAGATTAACACACCCAGAGGTTAATGGTGTTGGTTACTTGCATAAGATACATACGCATGTAATTAATGACATTGTTTGATCACTTTATAAGAAAATAATAGTTTTGTCATGGAACTATAAACTCTCATTTATTTTACAGGTAAGCTGTAAAATAATCAAATATACACCATCTTAAAACCACTATCAACTGATGATTTCACAGCATCCAAAACAACCTGACTTGTTCTACTGATATCACCCCACATTGTATCTGGTCTAATCTTAGAATCCTTTATTCCTTTCACCAACCTTGAAAACTCTTTAACCATCAAGGCCTCTTGTGGAAGCTCGTTGTGCACTCGAACCTCTTGCTCTTTCATATTCCACCCGATATGAAGCTCAGCAAAAGCTGCACCTGATGTGAAGTTATAAGAAGCTGAACTCTCTTCATACGGAATGATCAAATCTTCAACATGAAATGATCCTTTGGATCCCGAGACTTGTACATCCATCATCTCGTGTGATAGGAACGAGCAGTAAAAGGTCGCGGTGGTTCCCTCTTGTTCCCAGTGAAATGCAACCGTTGTGGACATGATGACTCCACTGGAGTTGAAAATGGTTGTTGGTAAAGCTGTGACAGTTGTGGGTAGTTTATAGTTCATCGCCCACATAATCGCTCCGATGCAGTACCAGCCAGCGTCCCCTAGCGCTCCGAAGCTATCTAAATCTGCTTTTGTTCTGATGTTGTTCTCAAAGAATTGTGGGGGTGGCAAGAATGATGATGAACTGTAGATCTTCATTTAGTAAGAAAATGTTAATGGCAAACTAAACCATTATAACCAAAATAAATTTATTCATATGAACTAATGGGTCAAATGTACTCTGATTTCAAATATAGTAGCATTATTGTTACATACTCTCCTCATCCTCATCGCACCTTATCATCTACCGTTCATTCCAATTAACATCCGAACCTTAATTAGCCTATAGATATTGCATTAATTGTCAACCTTTTGTGTATAGCTAGAGAATATAACCCAAAAATTCTGTCGTCATTCTGGACTTACATAATAGAAATTATAACATAGTTATTCATAGTGACATTAATTTAACTAATAACAGTTATATAATTTCCACTTTTTTTACTAAATAAAATCTCACTCGCATAAATAACATACATTTACACTTGATTTATATTTGATTTTGCCATAAGGAATTAAAATTAGACAACGCATCGTCGTTGTAAACGAAATCAAGTAGAAAATAAGTATAAATGTATTATAATTATTTGAGTGAGAATTCCCTAAACACCAAACAAGAAATTTACGAGTGCTATTGGTAAATTGTATTATCATCCAATTGATTTATTAAAATTCAATTTGTTTAATACTTAAAATATTAAATATTTGACCTTTCATCTTGAAAATGCTAAGGCAGTAAGGCTAGATATGCAAAATGAAATACCTTACTTTTTTGCTAGTACCAAAAAATACTTTCTTTTGTCAATTTTGAAATTATAAAAACATTTTTGTAATAACTATTCATAGTTTTTCTAATATAAATACACTATAACATGTTCTTTATAAAATTTGAAAGTTTCTTTATAAAATTTGAACTTTCAATGTAAGACGCACCACATACTATCAAGATATCATTTTTAACTACATTTAAAAGCTAATTTAATCAAAAGAAAATAATGTATAATTGTAACTAGAAGGATGCACGCGCAACGCGGTAGGACGACATTTTACATCCGACACGTGTTTTTAAATTTTGTTCTTCGTATAGTAATTTTACAAAAATCTATTATATTATTTCTAAGCTAAAATATAAAACACCAAATAAATGGATTTTGCATGAAGACTTGTATATTTACGTATTAACTTATTGTACCTTATAAAATACAGATCGGTTCACCAAAAAATTTACACCAAAATGTTCAAAAAATACACAGGTTACAATTGTAGTCTCAAAAAGTTTTATATTAAAAGATATAGCTGAAATCTTAAAACTTATAGGTAAATAATGTAAAATTTTATGTAATTTACGGTAAATGTAAGGTTATTATGTAACTAATTGTAAGAGGTAATCTGTAAATAATGTTAAAAATACTATTTTACCCTAAAAAATGGTTGTACCTTATACATAAGACAAGTATACGTTCTTAATTTTAGAGTATCTTAAAATACTATTCTCATATGCTTTTATACTGTACTCCAAAAATTAACACTATTAACACCCATTTGAATTTCAACAATAAAGTTTTTCACCTACCCACGTTGTTGAACAACACCAATAAAAAGTTATAAAAAACCATTGCAGCCAACATAAACAGTAAAAATGTAGAACTTATGAAAATGTTACCGTTTTAACTTCACCAAAGAGGTTAGCATCACAAATCAACTCCTTCATCCTTGCTGTCCTAGGATGATGATACCACATACTCCCATCCATAAACTGCACACCATTCGATCTACAAGCATCAAGTATTCGATCCAGCTCCGTGACATTCAAAGCCGTCGGTTTCTCCAACAGCACATGTTTCTTCTTTTCTGCAGCCAACACAGCCCACTTCACGTGAAGGCTTGTGGGCAGTGGAACATACACCGCATCCACACACGGGTCATCCAACACCTCATCATAGCTCCCATAGAGCTTCACCGAATCCGACAAATTGTTTTTAATGGCAAATTGTTTTGCTTTATTGGTCGAACGACTGGAGATTGCATGAAGGATTGAATTGGGAGAGAGGGTTATAGCTCTGCATAATTTTCTTGCTATCTCAGCGCATCCTAATATGCCGAATCGTACTTGGGTTTTCTCATCAGCCATTTTGTTTTGTTTTCTTTGCAGTCTCTTGTTATGTTGTTGTAGATAGGAAGATAAGATGTCGAAACTGAGAATGAATGTGAACCAATAGTTTTTTATCAATGTAAAAGGTGAATTGCTAAGAGAATATGACCCAATAATTGATAGGGACATAAGAGTCCATACAATAGTAATTATGTCTTTCAGCTACCTTTTGTTCTTGCATGAATTTTCCAACCAACTTTAAATTTCAAGATTGAAGAAACAAGTGTTTTTAAGTTGTGTAGGAAATGTGTAGCTTTTTAAGTAGTTGAGAGTGTACGTTAATCTTGATGTTGGATGGCCGGATCAAGCGTTATGAGTCTCGTATTTGAGTCGTGTATGTGTTTAGGTCAAATTATATGCAGTAAGTTATCATTTTCAATTTTGTTTTAGTAGTGAAGTAGTGAGTGGTAAGTGGTGGGTCTATTTTGTAAAAGTACTTACTCATATTTACATGTCTTAGTTGAGTGTAACCGCTGGTTGGAACAATATGGACCATTAGATGAAGCTGAAATTAAATCTTGTTCGTGTAAACTCGACGGTTACGACGGTTACCAGGTGGTTTCTAGAGGTTATCAGCAGTTCTCTTATTCCTATTTTTTCTACCCACGTAAAGCAGTTTGATTTCCTTTCCCACGTTGCTGTAACCATGCCTATAAATACCCCTCCCTCAACAAATTTTCTCTTATTTCTCATCTGGTTTGTACAAGAGAATAAAAGAGGTCTGGTGAGGCCGTCCTAATTCCGATTCGATCTCCAAACCGCCACCAGGGAAAGAGACATTCACGTATGATTTATTGTATCTCTTTTTTGAGTTGATTTAAAAGGGTTATCTTTAAAAGGAGTACTTGTACCTGACTTTGGCAATTCAACTCACTTGAGGCATCTGTAAGTGTTGATAAAATGATTATATTAATATGAGTTTTAAAATATGAAAAATAATATGTTGATTTGAGGAATTATCATGTTTTTATGTTTGTTTTTATCAGTTATCTGTGTTCTCTCTCACAACCATTTTTCTAGAGAGATTCAAAAGTTTGGCGAAGTCAAGATGTTGGAGATGCTGGATCTAAGTGATAATGATTTAATTTCACGACCATTGATAAATCATATAGAAATAACTGGAAATATTTCACTAGATAAAAGAATGTTGCAGTCATTAAACTTTTTATAAGCGGTCTAATATTAGTAAATGTTAATTCAAATTTTATTTTAATTGATATATTTATGATCTGAAGTCAAAAGATCACAACTAATTTTGAAGTTAGCCTTCATGCACTTTTTTGTTTATAACAGGCCTGATATTAGTTGCATTTTTTTGATACAATGTGTGGACTGTGTGGTCCTTAAATTACTTTTGTAATCTTTAATAGATTTACTTGGCATTCACATTTATAACAATTAGATTATGAGTTTTGTTAGATCTTTTAAGAATGTAAATTTAATTCTCTCAATAAGAGATTGACACTTTTGAGGTTAAATATTACTTTTTGAAACTTAGAATTTAATATTTGTTTTACATAAAAGGGTCAACAAGGTTTCTTTTCTCTACATTTTGAATCTTCTTAATATGGGGTATCAAAATTATGTTAGAAATTTATACATTTTTTTATACTACTGAAGTTGAGAAATTTATTCTTTTGACTTTATTTATTGTTTTTTTTTGTCAACAACAATACTAAAAGAAACATACCTCAAAACTAAGATTTTGAGAACCTCAACTTCCTCTACAAGTTGTAGTTTGTTTAAAACTTTTATTTTAAGTGTTGTAAATGCAATTGGATTTCTAAACAAGAAACTTTGGAGATGGTATGAAGTTCTTTTTAAATTATTTACAACATTATAAAACATGATTATGATGCCTTTTGCTTCTCGTGCCATATTGTTGCACTATTATTAGGGATGAAGAAATCCTTCTAATTAGTTCTAAAGAAGTTATTATCTATCTCAATCCGTTTCATATGGAACAAAGAATTATCTTTTTACCACGGTTATATATTCTTAGGGCTCTTTAATGTACTCGAGCATCTTTTTACTTGAAAGCAAAACGAGTTATAGTTTAAATTTAAACTAATTTGTTTTGGTTTAGAATGGATAGGTTTAGTTAATATGACATTAAATTACCCGGTCACTGAACGTGTATAAATCCAGTACATCCTCAAAAGTTATTGAAGAAGATGTGAGATTTAGTAAGTCATTTCCTATATTTTCTGATTATAAATGTTGAAATTGTGTGATTATAAGTAATAACTTTTACAAATTATAATCCAGTTTATTTAAGAATAATATTTTTAATGATCTTAATTCTCTTTTCGGGTTGCATTGGCATGTAAGGAAAGTGGATGATTTAAATCCCAAAATTATTTTTGTTTAAAATGTAAAAAAATATAACTATATCATTATAACAGTGACATACCCGACCACCGGACGGGTATAAAACTAGTTTATATAAGTCCTTAAAGTATGAATAAAAGTATAAAGTCTAAAGCACTAATTTAAAGAGTATGTACGTGTGTTTGTTTTTGAGTGCAACTTAATTGGGGCATGAACCAAGGATTGAAGTCTCATGTTGTAAAGGGTGTAGATTTATGAGTAGTATTAGAGGGTATCTAAGTTGGTTGTATTGAAAATAATGAAGCTTCTGGCTATAGTTTATATCCTTTCAACTATATAAAATAAACACCTAATGAGATTCATATTGATCTATATATATACCACAAAGTGAACCAAATTGAATAAGGTATGGCTAGTTTTAAATAATGCTTAACAATAGACTAGAAAAAAGGTAAATCAAATTCCAAAACATATGAAAACATTACCCTATATGATAATTTGTAAAGGTAAGAAATTAGTAGTTTTTGTCTATTTGACATTGGCCACTGGAGTTTTGGTTTATTTAGGTTTAGTCCCTTGTGGTCTTTGGTTGGTAGATAGACCGATTTGTTCCATCTTATCTGTTGCAAGCCCTCCAGAGTCCATTCTCTGTTCGCATTTTCAATGGAGAGAGACTACTAGAAAACTAGATACTTGAGACAGTCTTTTTGGTCACTATTTGTGACTGTTTTGTTAGCGAACAGACAATGGAAAAAATACACGTCGCAATGGCCTATTGCAACCATTTATCGACCACATTTATTTTTGCAACCAGTTGTTGTCACCGCTACTGTCGTCGCACAGTGTGACTGCTTTGCTACCATTTGATTTTGCGACCGAAACTTATTGAAATCGTTTTGCGACAAGCACTTGTTGCGATTGTTTTGTGACTGGTTGTTGCGACCGTTTTGCGACCGCTAGTGGGTTATTTCCACGGCATAGTTGTAACCATTTTGCTATTGCTACTAGGTTTTGCGATTGCCATTAAGTTATTGTGACCAGATGGTTGAACTGTTTTGCGACCGCTACTAGGTTATTACGACCAAAATGTTTTTTTATATTTCCAGGAATTTTCTATTTTAAACCTTCTAAATATGCTCATATTTTATAATATAATCATTTACTAAAATTTAAAATTACGTAAAACATACCATATAACATTACAGATTAAAGTGTAAAATACCATTACAAATTATAATGTCAAACCACATAATTATCGTCTTCTTCATCAAAAATTAGTACCTCATGCTCTCAAAAGAAACCTTCTACAACCCTTGATCAACACCCTAAGCTCTCTTGACATACAACTCCAATTGCTTCTTTGACGCTAAATCCTCTTCTGACTACCACCTCGAAAAACAAAAATCGGTACAGATTATCGTAAATACTTGAAGGAAACAAGTGAATACTTACTAGATCTTCATCTTTCATCTTTGGATCTTTGGAAGTGCTTCTTCTTTGGGGTGTTCGCTACCATTAGCGGTATTGCTCCGTTCAAAAAACCATGGTGGTGGATGGAAGCTATTAAAAGAGTAAAATGACATGTTAGAAGCTATTGAAAGAGTAAAATGACATGTTAGAAGCTATTGACGGTTTTCCCATACTCTAACCAACTTCCAACGCCAACAATAACGACCATCTCTGAAATAATCCTTGAACCATCAAAGTAATCCTTTAATTGTTGATCACATGACAAAAAATCCAATGTTTATTTGATTTTAATGCATGGAATTACGTTATGATTATGTTGAAATAAGATGACTTTGTGTGAGTTTGGTTTTGTAGGTTGCGGAGTGAAGAAAGTATTTTTTGAGGGAAACAAAGTAGAATACGAAACTACAAGGACTGAAAACTCAAATTACAAAGGTTACAAAAAAGGCTCCGGTTGTGGTATACCGGCATATAATACGCCTGTCAGCGTATTGACGGTGTATTTATGGGCGTATTTGAAAATGGGAACATAAATCTGGGCGTATAAAGATAGAGTTGGGCGTATGATACACCTAGGGCTAGCATTTCATACGCCGGTACGCCAACAACTTTCGGATTTTGTGAACTTTCAAGTTTATTTGAACCTATCTAATCCTAACTCGAAAAACAACCTTCCGCACATGAATCTAGCAAATTCAAGGAGATTTTTGGTGCTTTGAGGCTTCATAACATCTTTCACATCATCATTGATCATCATTGGAAGCAAGATTGAAGATTAACGAAGATGATGCATGGCAAGTTCTTTCGTTATTGCTTTCGGGAGTACGATCCTTGTCAAGTGAAACAATTGGTATGCTTTGATTAGTTTTTATTTAGATTATTGAATGAAGTCTTATGTTTTGATTAATTTAAAGGTTTACTTGTAAATAAAGTTATGTGTTTGATTATCAGTTTTTGGTTTCTTTGCATCGTACCGTTAACTCATTAAAAAAGTAGACAACTTGATATAGGTGAATTAGTAATCTTATGAACGAACGAGTTTTAAAAATTGTTCTTTGGTTATCACTTTACTCAAAGTTAAAATCTTAAAGTTCAGTTCTTACAAACCTTAGGTTAAACATATCAATTGTTGATCTTGAAGAATTGAAAACCTGAAAATAATTGTTTATTATTATTTTACTAAATTCATTCCAAAGTTTGTTGCCTTTTGCAATTGTATTCTTAATTTCATCCAAAGTTTCAATTTTTAATCTTAAAGCTTCTGTCTTTAATTTAATTGAGCTTTATTTGTTAAACACTTTCCACTGACGACCTTGCTTACCATATCACAATAAAGGTAGTTAAGATTGATTTTAACTTGTTTTTGAACAAGTCTTGACAACCAGATTAATTGCAAGAATCAGGAACGACCAATTACACAAAAAGATACAACAACTGAATCAAAGCAAACATGAACTGTTACCTTAATCGATGAAGCTTGAACGGTCGAAAGCCTAATCAAACACGAACGCGGGCTTCAAACGAACACGAGAAAAATAACCTAAATTGTTAGGAGCTTCAAACGAACGCGGACTATTACCTTAATTTTGTTGAGCTGAATTGATCAAGAGCTTCATCACCATTGAGCATCAAACAACAAAGGCTTCAAACGAAGGGGAATGGGCTGTGGTTCAATGAATGATATCCCTAAATTCGTTGTTTTATTAATTAGGGCACGATAGAGACAAGGAGAATAGCTTTTATTATTAATTTTGTTGACTAAGTATGTTTCAAGCATGTATTAAACTGAGTCAAGGAGAATAGCTTTTATTATTTTACTTGATATTATGACCGCTCATTCGGTCTCAACTTTTAGCAGTCTTAGTTTTAACCATATTTATACTTTTTTATATAAAGTAGATTTTCCTATTACTATTTACTTTTTCTTGACACATTTCCAACCATTTTAAGATCGTTTCATAGTAAGTTGCAGAATTTACTACCATTAATATTTTGGTGGCTAATTGATCACGAGTCAATATTTTAGTGTTTAATTGATTTAAATGTTTGATTTTACATCTTGATTATTGTGGAACAAATTGACTTTGTTTATGTTTTGATTCATAGGTGTCTAGAGCTTAAAGCAACATAATTTGAAGCACAAAAAGCAAAACATGAAAGTTGAAGGATTGAAGATGTAAATATCAAAAAATAGAAAAATAGAGGTCAATAAAGAGACCCGGTGTATGATACTCTGGGTTTGGACGTATCATACGCCGGGTGGCATATGAGGCGGCCTATATCAGCAATGTATAAAGTGGCGTATTTGAAGAAAAAACAGAGAGGCTAGCGTGTGAAACCAAGGGGGCGGATGATACTCCGGGTAGGGGCGTACTATATGCCGATCACCAACAAACCCCCGGATTTTGTGGAACTTCAAGTTTATTTAAACATATCCAACCCCAACTCGAAGAACAACTTTTCACACATCAAATTAGACAAATTCAAGCTGATTTTGGGTGTTTTCAAGCCTTCCAATCCACCAAAATTCATCTTGAATTATCATTTAAATTAGTCAGTGAAGATCAAAGCATGTCGATGTGTGCCTAGTTCGTTTTATAATCGCTTTCGGGTGAATCATTCTTGTTAAGAAAGACTATTGGTGTGTTTTCGTTAGGGTTTTATGATTAACATTGTCTTGAATGCTCTTAACTTTTGGTTGATTTAAACGGATTTCTTATAAATAAAGTTATGTGCTTGATTATCAGTTTCTGGTTTTCTTGCATCGTTAACTCACTAAGAGTATAGACAACGTGATATAGGTAAATTGGTAATATTGTGAACGAAAGAATCTTAAATGATTCTTCGTTTGTTATCACTTCAATCAAAAGTTAATTTTTTGAAGTGTTATTTGTGCAAATCCTAATGAAACGTGTTAATAGTTGATCTTGCAGAATTGAAAACCCAAAAGTGATTATATTTCTATTAGTTGGTAAATTTGTTTCAAAGTTTGTTCCTTTTTGCATTAATATTTTAGAAATCATTCAAAGTTCCGATTTTTATTTCCAAAGTTTGTTTATATAACTCAACCGAGTTTTGTTTGTAAACACTTTCCACCAATTCGCTGTGTAGACGACTGATCGAGTGATAATAATTCAAGGTTTAATTGATCTAATTGTGTGATTTTACATCGTCATTAGTATGGAACGAAGTTACTTTGAGTTTGTTTTAATGTGTAGGGAATTGAAGCTTAAGGAAGCTTATTTTAAGGTGAATAAGCACAGGATGAAACCACGAGGACCAAATGCGTAGTTACCAAAAGATGCAAAACGGGAAACTGGAACTAAGTTTTGTGAATCATAAAGAGTATGGAAGAAGCGGGATGGAATTCGGAGCCCAAGAAGTGAAGGTTTAAGACCATGGTAAATTAAAATGGGCATAACTTGGGCTAGGAAAAGAGTTACGGGGCCCACGACCTGTCAACGGAAAGCTCGTGAAAAGTTACATGTAAAAATCAAACTTTTATAGGGGCCCGTCATATGATACGCCCATACCCGGCGTATCATACGCCGGTCGGTGTATTGGTGATGCGTTCATGTTTTGTATGTGTTTTAAGTGTTTAAATGTATGTTTTTAATATGATTTTCCTATCGAGCGTAATCACTTTGTGTTATGTTTGAATTATAGGTGTGGGGAGCTTAAATGATGTATTCAAGGGTTGCATGAAAATTGGATGATATATGGATGAAAAGAGATAAAGAAAATGAAGAAATTGGTGTAAAATGAGCATACGACTTAACTTACGTCCTAAAGGAAGTAAGCTACATCCTTTCTAAAAATGACAATTTTTGGTACGTAAGACAGAGGCTAACCACGTATATCATGGGGAAGGACGTAATTTACGTCCCCAAGGACGTAATTTACGTCCCCAAGGACGTAACTTACGTCGTAGGGTCAGATTTGACGTAATTTTCCGGATTTTGACCATATTTAAAGAGTGTTATTAATTCTTAAAACCCTAATTCGCATTGGGAGCAGAAAGTGACGAACTTTGGTGATTCTTGAGGTCTTTTCCACTTCTCTAACTCATTCCAATCCATCAAATCATGTTCCAATCCAATTTTATTACCGAATTCATGAAGATGCAAGACTAAACTTCTCGTGATCTACCTCGGGTAATAGGTTTCGTGTTGTTAGGTTTTTCGTTTATGTTCAATTTGTGTTGGGATTAAACTTTAGAACCCGTTAAGTTCTTTATTGAGTTTAACTTGTGTTTGATTATTTAAACGATTGTTTTAGTAGATCTTGATTTGAATGTCATATGATTTTGCGCGAGTTATATGATTGCAAGGTTTTGATTGTTAATGCAATTGGTATGGTGTACTAAGACCCGTTAAGTCTTGGTTATCTTTACCACTTAATCATTACACGTATGGAATCCCCGTTAAGGATTTTCCACTAAGTTGAACTAAGCGATTACCGATAACCGAACCTGAATCCCGGGGTGGATTGCCCTCTTTCATAATCGTATTCTTACCAATTTCCATTACTTGTAAGTTATTTTTTTAGTTAAGTTGTTAATCATTCCCAAATCCAATTTTCGCAGCCAAGAGGCAATAGTTTAAGTATTCAATGATTTAGTTTTAGTTAAGTAACTAAAATTAAATAATCAAACAAATCGTGTAATACTAACCACATGCTCCTTGTGGATACAATTCCTGACTTACCATAGCTGCATAGGTTAATTAGGTTTTTGCATGACCCCAATGACAAGTCATCAATTGGCGGCATATTTGTGGGCGTATTTGACAAAAACTTCAGAAAATTGGGCGTAGGAAAGCTGAGGGGGGCGTATGATACGCCGCCTTGGGCGTATCATACGCCGGTGGCTAAACTAACACCCGGATTTTGTGAAATTTCAAGTTATTTAAGCACAATCCAACCCTATATCAAGGGAGAACTTTCCAAGCTCAATTCTTGATGATTCTAAGCTGATTTGTGGTGATTCCAAGCCTTCAAATTCATCTCAAAGCATCTACAAACATTATCATATCAAGATTGAAGATCCAATGAAGACCATGACTGGCTAGTTTCTCTTGATTGCTTTCGGGAGTACAATTCTTGTAAAGTGAGACAATTGGTATGTTTGATTAGGTTTTTTGTATTAAACATTGATTATTGCATGAAACATTATGTTTTGATTGATGTAAACGATTTGCTTATAAATAAAGTTGTTTGCTTGATTATCAGTTTTCGGTTTTCTTGTATCGTGAACTCATTAAGAAAAGTAGGCAACGTGATATAAGTGAATTGATAACATTGTGAATGAACGAGTCTTAAAAGATTGTTCCTTTGCTATCATTTTAATCAAAAGTTGAGATCTTTAAGTATTGTTTCTTACAAACTCTAATTTAGAATTACCAATTATTGATCTTGAAGAATTGGAAACCCGGAAGTGATTGTTTCTTAATTTTAATCAAATTCGTTTTAAAGTTTTTTGCTTTATGCACTTTTGTTTAGTAATCCATTCAAAGTTTTAACTTTTAATTACAAAGTTTGGGTCTTTTAGTTAGTCGAGTCGTATTCGTTAAACACTTTTCACAAATTCCCTAAGGAGACGACCTTACTTACCCTTACACAATAAGGTAGCTTAGACCGGTTATTTAACTTGTTTTTGATCGAGTCTCGACAACCAGATCAAAATGACACCGTTGCCGGGGAATTAGTGCTCAAAGTCTTATTTTTTTGTATTTTTTTGTATTTTTTTTGTTTTCTTTTGTTTGGATTTCTTTTGTTTTGTGCGGTGTTACGCTAGGTGTTTTATTCCTTGCAGGTTAATTGAAGTACTTAAACCTCAACATGAATAAAGTTTATTATTCATGTACATGTTGCGGAAGTCTAGTTCATACGCGAGATTATTGCCCTAAGTATTTGCAAAAGTGTGCAGAAGCGAGAAGAAAATTATATTTATTAGATGTCTATTATGATGATGTACCATCATCTTATCCGTACTACCAATCATCTTCTCCATATTATGAAGGATATTATCTTTCAGAGGTGAATTATAACTTTGAGCAAGATTGGGATTGCAACAACTATAAACCAAATATGACATCAAGCTCAAATTATTGGGAGAATTATAACCACTCTCATGAAGAATACTCTCAGGTGACATACGAGGATCAGAATCAATATCAATTTCTTGAGCAAGAGAATGGTATCCAGAATGTTATGCAATTCCAAAATACTTATCAATCTGAGGAGGAGGAAACTATTACTCGATTGGAGTTGATATTGCCCGAGATCGATAAGTTGTTGTCACAACATATCTTTCAGATCAACAACGATTTGACTACTTAACGATCAAGCGTGACGCGTTATTGTTGAAAATAGAATTAGAAGAGTTAATCTCACCGTCAATTAAAGTCGAGGATGAGATCATGGGGATTAATACCACACAAATCCCTTCATTTGATGATGATCTATGTGCAGAATGAGTGGTGGTCGATGCTTATGATGATGAAGTGGAAGTAGAGCTTATAGATATTCTAGAGAAAAGAGTTGAATGCTTAAACCTAATAGATGACATAACACCTCCTAAGAAACAAGAGACTAAGATATTGTCATGTGGTTTTGATAGTCTTTCAATATTTATTATGCAATTGGACAAAGCAAGGGATAATGGCTCATGTTCAAAGAAGAGAAAGGTGAGTTTAGAGAACACCAAACAATTTATTCAAATGAGAGCTCACTATGATTCTATAGAAATGCCAAGGATAGGAAAGAAGGTGTGGACCCGACATGTCAACTATCATGCATACATTGGTAACTCGATGGGAAAATGTGGAGTTAGGATGTCGATCATTGATTTAAGAGACATGGAGACCAAGAAAAATAAATTAGAGATTCAGTATGTCTACCATCGAGCACTTGTTGGTAATGTGACAGGAAAATGTTCAATTCAACCACCATAAATGGTCTCAGGCAAGGTCCGGGTGAAGACCTAAAATTTAGCGCTTGCGGGAGGCAACTCGAGAACTTTGTGGGTTTGTTCACTAGAAACCCTCACGAGACTACAACTCGTCCACTCAGGTCTACCGATGGGTTTATGTCACACCCTGACTGACGGCGGAATCACCGGGACCGACGAATGTGAATCGATTAGTCATAGCTTATGGAATTAAATAAGTTGAAATAATATTAAATGCCATTTTCATAGAATAATATTAATCAAATAATTCATTACAATGCAATAAAGATTCAAATAACATAATAAAGTCTTTGATTAATCTAGGTCCAAGTTCTATATGAGCATGAAGAAGTCCACTAAACAACATCCTGAAATCAGGTGAAAAAGTAACGACTCAGCTAACGAATTAGCCAGTAAGTAAACACAGGTTTGAATACATATATAGATTGATTAAATGATTGAAAACAATTCAATTCACATGACAATGTCAAGACTTATAATTCAATAGTGTAACATAAAAGACAAACCAACATAATCAAACCTAATGACTGAATTGACTCGGTCCGTAGACGAAACCTTATAGAATAAATGATCCCAGTTCCAATCACCATACGACTAAACAAATGGGGTGGGTTTGTCAAACCAATAGATCTATCATTGTTTTCGTGGTTGCATGAATTAATGATTGTGTTATCATGTTTATTTAACTATGAACATATAATTGCAAGTAATAACATAGCATGTCTTGAATTGAACTTAAAATAAAATAGAATAACAATGATTGAATATTTAATCACATGATTTCCTCAAATAATAAAACATAAAAAATGGGCAATGAATACTCACTTTGTATAATGATGGTTGTAGGGTTCATAAGAAAGTTTGGATGTTCAAGAGTCAATGTGATGTCCTAAAGGATAAAAAAATAACTTGAGGTCAGAATTCATTACAAAAGTTAGAGCGTTTAGAGATTGCCAAAAGACGAAAGCTAGATTGAAAAATAATTATTGCATAATATTCAGATTCTTGACAGAATGTTTGGTACCTGTTTGAACAGATTTTAAAATATCAAACGGTTTCATAAAATTATAAAGAATTATACTTAACTAGTCCAGAGTCTCCCAAGAAACTATTGTTTAGAAACGTTTTTATGAAAAAACCCAAAAATAGGTCAAAACAGCAGCACAATACAGGAGGTGCTGAAATGCGCACTTATCTTGTGAAGGTTATCGTTGAGTCATCGATTGAGTTTGAAGATGTAAAAACTATCAATAAAAAGGTAATTTGATGAAATTAATATTAGAGTTTGATTTTACATAAATTTAATTTATTATGACCAAGTTATGGTTAGTTGAAGTCAGACTATATTCTACCAAATTATAGTAAGGCACTTACGTGCACTTTTAAAATTGTTAAAGCATATAACGGGTTAGAAAAATTTTAATATGTTGATATATGGTATATTAGACTTCATTTAAGTTATAAAAAAATATTACAAGACTTCAGCATAGCCATCATTTAGAGAAATAATCTTGTGGAATAACCAAATGCGATGACATAGCCGTCCATATGCAAACGGGGTTCTTTGTTTACATTAGCGTATTGTTAGCTTGATTTAGGAATGTTAGTGATTTTTATAAGGTTAGTGAATATCAGAAAGTTAATGATCAAATGATAATGATTAAATTTAAATAGATTTAGTAGAAGAAGAAATAAAAGTAAGGAAATAAAGTAATGAGATATTGGATGTTAGGATGATTGAAACAATGTAGAAATACATAATATAAAAGCAATATAAGATTACCTTAATATTAAAAAACTTCTTGAAATTACTTGGTAAAAGTAAACTTTTGAAATTGATCAAAACCAAATGATGAAAGAAATGTTTGTTAGTGAGATTTTTAGAGAATGAGCGAATGAAAAGTGAGACCTAAAGCTTGCTTTTATAGTAGAGGTTAGGAGGGGGTTATGAATGATGATAATGGTGAGTTACAAGTCTTTCAGAAGAGGGTTATGATTGGAATTTAAAATATATATAAACTTAAATGAAATAAATAATTAAAAGAATAATTACTATTAAACTCTAAATTTATTAAGACAATAATTTTAATTTAACAACTTAATTTTTTTATAAAATCTTTATAGACTTTATAAATCTCACATAATTTGAATATTTATTTTAGTTGAATATTTTAAAATCTTATAGATATTAATAACCTTTAAACATTTATAAAATTTATTTTACAAGTTATAAAACTAATTAAATTGAGTAAGTGACACATTTAATATATTTGGAACACAAAAATAAATAAAATGACTAAGTTATGAATTTTATTTACAAAATTGACTTAAACGGATTTGGGTTTGGGTTATATTTTAAAAATGTGTCGGATGTTACAGTTTAAAGGCTTGTTGCATACGCTAAATGCAACCGTGATTCTTACGAAAGTGAGTGTTAATTCTTCTATTAGTTGTGTATTTTTGTTTTGTTTTGATAGTCAATCATGAGACGCAAGCATTCAAGTGTGGGGAGGCACAAGCGGGTGATGAAAGTTTCCGATAATGATTGCCATCAGGTCCATGTGCTCTTTCCACTACTTTGGTGTTGAACAATATTCCTTTCATGCTTTTGTTGAAATTGATTGATAATATGTTAGGATATGACATACTAGTCTTCCTTTGCAATGAATTGTCTTGTTTAGAAATAATAAGAATGAAATTAAAAATCTACTTCCCTGTGTTAGGAAAATACCAATTGTGATCACCATACATTGAGGACAATGTATCTCAAGTGTGGGGATAAGGGAAACTTGGAAAAAATAAATAAATCTTCAAATAAGCTTAATTGTGCATGAGACCTAAAAGTTTTTTCATACATGGCTAATTATCACTTGTTTGTGCATGTATAGATCTCATGACATACTTGTTTTGAAATGGTATAAAAGCATCCCAACATGAGTTTTTTAAAAAATTAGGTAGAATTCTTAGGAGACATAACGAAGTGGATGGTAGATGACATATGTGTTTCACATTTGTAACCTCTTCCCATCGTTTCCGTGAGAGTTGAGCCTAATTGAGAAATTCATAGTATACTATGAGTTACTTTAATTCTTTGCTTAAAGAGGGAATCCACGATGTGCATCCGAGTTAGAACTCATGTAATTGATACATATCAAGATCATAGACCAATGCGTGCATGAATATGATAGAGGCATTAGGATTAAGCCATTTGTTTAAACCCTTCTTTTCAATCCCATACCAACAAAATCTCCTTATAGATACCATGTTGAGCCCCAACTTGTCGTTTCAAGCCAAAAAAATAAACCCACAAGGCTTAGCCTTTTTCTGAAACCTTAGGGGATGAAGTTCAATTCACAACACAGAAGAGTCACGTTAATAGCAGTCCAATAATAATAAAGTTATTTGCTTTAGTAAAAAAAGCTAAAAATGAGGTCAAAATGACCAAAATATGCAGCAATAAAAATAGTGTGAGAAGTTGTTACAAGTAGTGCAAGTAGAAGAGTTACATTGACAAATAAGACATCTATTGTGTTTAAGTTGGATTTCATTCGTCGTTAGCAACTCAAAAATCCCTTTCACTCCCACCTTAAACCCTAGCCTAACATTACCACCCAAGAAAGACCTCTTGATTTATGTATTATATTGTGTCAATTAATGACGATATGATTATTATACGAGCTTATGATAAAAATGTACATTCTTGGTTTGAGAATTCCAGATATACTAGTATATAATCACTAGTCCATAAAATAAACCGAGAGGAGTGTTCAGTGTGAGGAATGTGAATGCATGAATGTTTGAAGCGAAATGTGAAGTTAAGTCAACTAAAGATTCTAAGCTTAAAACACAATTGATATTGCATGTTGGGTTGTAATATTACATGATAAAGTTTAAAACTAAGTACGCATTGGGACCGTAACTTATACAAAATTGTGATAAGTTAGCATATTTGATTAATCATATCGCCATTAATTGACACAATATACAGTGATTAAGGTGAATTGTGCAAGCAAGTTTGTTTGAGGACAAACAAAATGTTAAGTGTGGGGATGTGATCGAGTGATAATAATTCAAGGTTTAATTGATCTAATTATGTGATTTTATATCGTCATTAGTATGGAACGAAGTTACTTTAAGTTTGTTTTGATGTGTAAGGAATTGGAGCTTAAGAAAGCTTATTTATAAGGTGAATAAGAAAATGATGAAACCACGAGGACCAAATGCACAATTACCAAAAGGTGCAAAACGGGAAACCAGAACAAAGTTTGGTGAAACATGAAGAGTATTGAAGAA
The DNA here is from genome assembly GCA_025215565.1 of Flaveria ramosissima. Classification (NCBI taxonomy): domain Eukaryota; kingdom Viridiplantae; phylum Streptophyta; class Magnoliopsida; order Asterales; family Asteraceae; genus Flaveria; species Flaveria ramosissima. The sequence goes on from CM046040.1 coordinate 16,499,976, forward strand.
GCAGGATGGAAATCGGAGCCCCATAAGTGAAGATATGCAAAAACCGAAGGTTCAAGACCATGGTAACTTAAAATGGGCATAACTTGGGCTAGGAAAAGAATTACGGGGCCCATGACCTGTCAACGGAAAGCTCGTGAAAATCAAAATTTTACAGGGGCCCGGCGTATGATACGCCCATACCCGGCGTATGATACGCCCATACCCGGCGTATCATACGCCGGTCGACGTATTTGTGGGCGTATTTGACAAAAATTTCAGAAAGTTTGGAGTGGGAAAGCTGAGGGGGCGTATGATACGCCGCCATGGGCGTATCATACGCCAGTGGCTAGTGGAACTTCAAGTTATTTAGGCACAATCAAACCCTAATTCGAGGGAGAACTTTCCAAGCTCAATTCTTGACAATTCTAAGCTGATTTGTGGTGATTCCAAGCCTACACATTCATCTCAAAGCATCTAAAAACATTATCAAATCAAGATTGAAGATCCAATGAAGACCATGAGTAGCTAGTTTCTCTTGATTGCTTTCGGGAGTACAATTCTTGTAAAGTAAAACAATTGGTATGTTTGATTAGGTTTTTTGTATCGAACATTGATTATTGAATGAAACATTATGTTTTGATTGATTTAAACGATTTGCTTATAAATAAAGTTGTTTGCTTGATTATCAGTTTTCGGTTTCCTTGCATCGTGAACTCATTAAGAAAAGTACGCAACGTGATAATTGAGAATGAACGAGTCTTAAAAGATTGTTCCTTTGTTATCACTTTAATCAAAAGTTGAGATCTTTAAGTATTGTTTCTTACAAATCCTAATTTAGAATTATCAATTGTTGATCTTCAAGAATTGGAAATCCGGAAGTGATTGTTTCTTAATATTTAATCAAATTCGTTTTAAAGTTTCTTGCTTTATGCACTTTTGCTTGGTAATCCATTCAAAGTTTCAATTTTTAATTACAAAATTTGAGTCTTCTAGTTAGTCGAGTCGTATTCGTTAAACATTTTCCACAGATTACCTAAGGAGACGACCTTACTTACCCTTACACAATAAAAGTAGCTAAGACCGGTTATTTAACTTGTTTTTAATCGAGTCTCGACAACCAGATCAACGACCTTACTTATCATTACGCAATAAAGATAACTAACACCGATAAAATATAATAAAATAGTTACCTTGCAATAATTAATTGGGCTTCAATATTCATGCAGCCATTGTGGCGACGAGGCATGACTAATGAAAAAAAGAATAAACAAAATAACCAAGATATCGTCCAACCAAGAATGGAACCGACACCTAATAGATAACTAAAAGTTGATTACATGAGACAAAATTTGATAGCATAAGTTACTGTTTACGAAAATAAAATTATGTTTTATAAAATACCGGTTAGTACTAACAAGAGCCATCATATTTTTATTTTGCATGGAAAACTCGTATCATCTTGTTTTTGTATATTAAAGTCGTCGAACTTGTTAAAAAAGCAGGAAAAAATCCCTCAAACTTGTTTTAGTATATTGAAATCTCTATTTTTTTTCTAAATGCACATACTAAAAAAATAAAAACTTTACCTCTTAAATTAATTGGTTAGTTTAAGCTGGTATTTTATTTATTTTGGCAAAATTTTAATGTCACTTCATCAAAATGGAACAGAGTTGGAGGATAACAAATCATTATTCAAAATCATTAATTTGACAAGTAAATACACTCTAAATAGGTCCTGATACAGAGACACCAATCCAGATAAATCGACACCCATCTATACGCGCGTAAGGGTTCATACGCGTCGTATAGGTTCAAATACAGTGAAGACGAGAAAAATTCAGGGGGCTGTCAGAGAATTATATGCCCCATATAGCCCTATACGACTCTTCTATACGACACATATAGGGCTATACGTTGCGTATAGCAAATTTCGACACTGACTACGAGAAAAATTTAGAGGGCTGTCAGAAGAGTTATACGCCCCGTATAGGGCTATACGACCCCCCATATACGACACGTATGGGGCTATATGACACGAAAAGAAATTTGTGGTGTTAATTTATAATTTTGGGGTGTCCCAATAACCAAACCCTTCTAAATACGTTTAAGGATTTTTTATATAATCGCCGCTAAAAGTATCAGTGGCGATTCTGGCTATTAATAGCGGCGATTTTTATCGCCGCTACCGGTCGAAAATTTTGTAATGATTAGGTTGAGGTACTTTTGTTTATTTTTGACAAATATAAAGACTTTAATATATAAAAATTTGGTTTTAAGGATATTTTTTGCGTAAATAAAAAAAATATACATATTGGTTTCTAGTAATATAATATTATTTATATCAAAATATTATCATAATATTTTTAAGAGCACTCATAAGAGGGTGTTTATGGATGGCCAAGGATGAATGTGAATATGTTTTTAGTCAGTGGCATGCTTTGGCATCTAGACAGGTTAGATGGGTGTGAGTCCTCACATCTCATCACTCAATATTTTTGTATTTAATATTTCGATACAAATTTATGTAAAATGCATGAATAGTTGTATCAACAAATTAATAATTAGAAAAAACACTTATGTTATTGGTATTAAAATTTTGATATGAGATGACATGGTATTGTAGTCTTATTATTTCACTGCTCTAATGACTTTGTTTTCCAGAAAACTATAGAAATACATATGAGCAAACTGCAAAAGGTCAGATACTTAAGGGTGATTTTTGTGTGATGATGTCACGAAATTGATTTTTTTTATATATAACAAACTTTAAACAGTAATCCAACATCTATAACCTTTTATTGTTAATATACATTATACATTTCACTTCCTATAATACGTATAATTTCAGGAATACGTTACCACATGCATATTATATATCTTGTAAATATTAATCCTCTAAGAAGAGAAATATCTTACTGGATTTTACGCAAAATTAAATGTGCACCATACTGTGGTTGAAGGATGAAAACCACACTAGGAGCATGAACATAGGATTGTGAAATTTCAAAAGAGAACTTTTGTAATATCATTGCAATGGCAATTTTAGCTTCTAGCAATGCAAAGTTTTGTCCAATGCAGATTCGAGGGCCCCAACCAAATGGAAAGTAAATGACTTTGTTTTTTGTTGCCTTAGAGATTCCTTCAGAAAACCTTTCAGGCTTAAATTTATTAGCATCGCTACCCCAAAATTGTTCATCGTAATGAAGTAGATTGATCGGTAATGCAATCTGAATTCTTGATGGCAGCGAAATTCCTCCCAATATGATATCCTTATCAACTTTTCGGACTAGTACACCCAGTGGAGGATATAGCCTTAAAACTTCATAAAAGATCATATTTATCTATGTAGAATGAAGTAAAAGATGATTAGGAGTTGTAAACTTGTATAAATTGTTATATATACCATTATAAACACTTACAATTTTTAGACGATTTAGCCCATCTATATCAATAATTTGATCCCCAAGAACATTCAACACTTCTTCTCTAGCACGTGACTGCCATTCTTGATGTTTACTCAATAAAACCATCGTCCATACAAGCAAGCTCGATGTTGTTTCTTGTCCAGCGAAGTAAAAAAGTTGGCACTCTTCAATAACTTCATCAATAGTCATTCCATGACTCTTGTTTTGATGTTGCTCAACCGCTTTGATGTTAGATTCAAGCATTATTCCTAACAAATCATCATAGTTACCTTCTCCGGACTTCATTGCCTTGAGCTTGTTGCTAATGATACTTCTTATTGATTGTTTCACCTTTTTATCTATTGCCTTCATCCTCATGTTTCTCTTTGTTGGAAGAAACCTATGTCAAAATCATAATCTAAACAATTAGCTTTGTTTAGTCTTGTTTCTAACTAATGCAAAATCTTTGATGCATAATTTTTACAATTAGCTTAAACTAATATGACTTAGGATTACAAACCTAGATCCGGGGATGTAAATTGATTGTAATGCCTCCATTGCAAGAACACTTTGTTCTCTTATGAGTTCAAATATCCGAATTCCTTCTTCATAACTACTTCCAAATGCGGTTCTTGATATTACATCACTTGTTAAAGCTTGAAGATGTGGCCAAACATCCAACTCACATGATCCGTTTGATGAAACCAAATTCTCCCACTTCATAATCATTTCAATACAACTTGATTGGAAAGCAGGTACCATATTCTAGGTATAGAGCAAGGGTATCATTAGAAAAACGAAAAATTGAACTAGTATAAAAACTAATAGTTACATAGATTGATAATGAAATGTGGATATTAAAATACCTTTATCTTCTCCACATGAAAAGCTGGATTAAGTAATTTTCTATGCTTGACCCACTGATCCCCTTCGTAGTTCACTAAGCCTGTTCCTAAAAACTTAACAACTAGTGGATTAGATTTCGGCTTTTGAAAGTCATTTATTTTTATTAATGCATCTTTGATGATCTCTGGGTCCATAATAGTCACTCTTGGGTTCCAACCCATCCATGTGATGAAACTTCTTCCTGCAAAACCAAAATTCCTTACATAAATGCAATTTATAAGTTAAAAAACAATTTATACTAATAAATGATTACATTAGGTGGACACACATCACCTATACATTATTTCTACCATTTATTTTTCCGTCCAAATCATTTATTAATTTTTTAAAAGTTAAAATGAATTATTTCTAAATCCTCTCCCTCCCCCCCCCTCCCCTCTCTCTCTCTTTTATTTTAAACATTCTATTTTTTTTCTAAAATCAATATATTCATAAAACGTAATTTTTAATAAAATTTTGATTAAAAATACAATTTTTTCTTTAAAATAACTTTGAAATATTTTAAAAAACTTATATTTTTACACATATGAAATACTCTAAAACCATCTTTTTTAAATAAAACTTTATATAAAAGTGCTTTTCAAAAAATAATTAGAAAATAACTAAAACTCAAAGTTCTTAAACAATGAGATATTTATAAAAATAATATTTTGTCAAAGCAAACTTTTATTAAGTATGAAAAGTTATTTATAAACAAGAATAACCAAAACCATAGTTTTGAAATAATGATATTTTTATTAAAAAATAACATTTTTCAAAAACAATATTCTTAGAACAAAATGTTTCTTAGCATATTTTTAAAACGAGAGTTTAAAAAACATGTTTTTTTAAATGATAGTTTTAAAAAAGAGATAAAAATATTATATTAACTAAAGTAATTACTCACATAATTCTAGTTATATCTTATATCATAATAGTGTTTTATATTTCCTAACTTTTTTATTAATTTTTGATTATTTTTATTTAACCCGTATAATACACGGAGATATAATCTAATTAAAAACCAGAAATTAAGCACACGCGATGCGGCATGTTTGTGAACCTTGTTATGCGTATTGAGTCTGTGACATTATCACGATTAAATATGTAAAAAAGGCACGAAGTTACGATAGTTTGGTATAGATATAAAAGAGTTATATGTCTGGCACATTGTAGTGTAAACAAACCTAACATTGAGTTAATATTAACACTTAAGAAAAATAAAATATTTGGAAAAGAATATAAAGATTTAAAATAGAAAAAAATATGATACAAAAAGAGACACTCATGGATTCGAACATATGTCAATTGTATAAAACTCCTAAGTTCTAACCACGCAAACTAACCAAATCTTTAGCAAAAGAAAGACCATTTAATTAACAAAACAAAGCCCATTTTATTAATGTACAATAATAATAGCATAATTTACAACCCAATATGCATAGATAAATTAATAATTAGTATTATTCAAATAAATAAATCATTAATTAGAACTACAGCAAGTGAAACTAACCTTTTGACCAAATCAATGGCAACATGTCAAATATTAATTAACAACCAAATATTTGTAACGACATGTCACCTATAATTGATACGAGGATCAGTTTCTGAATAATTTTTCATATAAAAAAATTGGATTATTCAAGTTTGATCAAGTGTGGGGTCAAAGTTAGTTTGTTTTAATTTGATATGTTTATTTAATGTTTATTAGAATAAGGGGCGAAGCTTTTTTGGGGCCGGGAGGGCCTCGTTTTTTTTTCGTCAGTAGTGTAAATGGGTTGTGGCTCCTAGTCTTTAGGCATTTTTATTTAAGTTAGTGGTGTTTGTTTGTAGGTTAGGATTTATAAAGGAGTCAAGGTTTGTGTTTTGTTAGCCACTCTAAGTTACGTATCCAATTAATCAAAAAGAGTAGAACCATTTTTGTGATTGTGTGTACGTTGTGTGTGTTTCTCAAGGGCCTGAACAAATAAAATCTAACAAGAGAGGATTGAGTCAAGACTCAAGAGTCAAGTTCGTTGAATGATCGCATGCTACAAATGGGAGTTTTACGGCTGATTCAGTTTTGATCGCTTTGTAAGCTATTAAGCATATTCCATCGCAAAACGGTTACCAAATTTGTGTGTTAACGTTTTGTACGTTTGATTCAAATTTCATAGATCCCAAAAGATTTACTAAACTTTTTATGATGGAGTGGTTTCTTAATAATTCTAAAAAGTCGTAACTCAATGGAGGAAGAAGATATAAGAAAGAACTTATACCATATTTTTGCAGAGATTTGTAGTTAAAAGCCGCAACATGTGGAAGAACTTCATCTTCATTATCGATATTAATATGCTTAGATCTGGATTGCTGAAACATCTTAGCCAACTCTTTCGTGTCCCCAAACAACAACTTGTAATTGTTTCCATTGAAGCCTTGATTCCTCAGGTGTTTCTCCAGCTTTTTTGGTCTAATCCACACCATGTTTACAATCTTCCATGCCCATAGTACAACTACTAATGCAATTGAGATCACTATTGTGTTTGTTACTGCTTCCATCTGTGTTTGTTTCTCTTCCCACAATTTGAACACAGGATAGATGCATCTATAGAAGTCACTGAGAGGACTTATGTGTGTGCGGTGTGTTTCGTGTGTGTTTCACTAATTTTCTTTTTTGAACTTGGCAGGAAATGACATATGCAATGACACAATACATGACATAAGGCTGAAAACAAACCATACGTCCAGCAAACAATTTAGCCAAGAATTCGTTTATATTGGTTCGTTTAATAAATGAACTGAACAAAAAATTTTGTTCGTTTAACTAAATGAACGAGCATAAACACCAAGGCCGGTCTCGAGAGTTCCTAAGAGACCTTGGGTCCGAGGCGAGAACAAAAAATGGGCCCCTATCATAAGATGTATAAAAAAAATCTAAACCGAATAATTTGTATATAAACAGTTTATCATGTAACGATAATTTTTTTAACAATAAACAAAACGCAAGTATCTATCAAAATAATCTAATTTACTTACATAAGCGAATCAGAAAGTTCTTTTAGCATTTTTTAAAATAAAGCTCTTAATCAAGTTTGCATATCTAATAAAGTTTAGATTGAGTGAATGGTATTGAGTTAGGGGATGTTTGACAGCATCTGAATCAGTCTTTTAATGGTTCGGATGCTGAATGCATGGTTCAGCACTTAATAGTCCAGGCTGTTTGTTTCACGAGCATGAACAAGACATTGTTTGTACGTTCATTCGGTTCGTTTGCAGCCCTATGTATCCTTATCTTTTTTTCTCTATTCTTGGTAACTTCTTGTTGTCTCCCAACTTACCTAGTTACTTCTAATAATCATTTTCACTTACAACTTCCAATTAGGGTCGAAATGGTACGAGATCAAAACCGGTTGTTATAGTGAAAACAAGGTTTGTCAAAGGTGCACTTTGTTTCAGATCAAACCAGTTGAGAAGATAATAAGATTGGTTGAAATAAGTCAGTTTTGAAAAAAGAAATTAAAATGTGTCACTCATTATAATTTATTTTAAAGTGTCTAGTGCCAAAGAGTGTTAGCAGTAGCGGAAATAAAGACGTCGGAGGCGGCGGCAATGGTCTTGGCGGTGGAAAAGGCATAGACTAAGACAATGATTGTGGGATGGTGTATGGCGCCAACGGTGGTTTTGGTAATGGTGTCGTACTGTCATAGGAGACGATGGTGGCGTTGGCTGGGCTTGCGCCGGTAGTAGTGGTGGCAGCGGCAATAGTGATGGAGGCATCAATAATAGTGGTGGCAACGACGGTCTTTTCGTGCGTGACAGTGGTGTTGGCGGCAATGGTTGCTTAGGCAATGGTGTTGGTTGCGTTTGAAACAATGGTGGTTATCTAAGTGGCAGCGGCAATGGTAACGAGAAAGGTGACGACAAGCATGGTGACGATGACCCTTATCGTTTGGACTCATTTTAAATTAGCAAGGGTCCTAAGAGTACCTGTCTAGACTCCTTGCTATTTTGGCATATCGACTCAAATTAACGTAGTGTATAATTTGAGTAGACTCATTATTTTTTGTATCAACTCAAATTGACGTATCGTATAATTTGAGTAGATTGAAATGAGTTCATATGTAATTTATTTTTACCCAAAACAACTCATTTATAGATGGTTGGGTTGTGATTGACACATGTATTCATGATGCGCGAGAATTTTACTAAAAGTAAAAATAAATTGAAAATTAAAAAAATACAACATATTTAGTTATACAAAAAATAAGCCCATTTAACCATTTTGACATTTATATACGTGATTATCATGAAACTAGGGATTATACCACTACGTGTTGCTACGAGAGTACGTATATTTTAGTGTTGCGATAAGGTGATGCATATTAAAGCCTTACCACAATCAACGCATGCTGTTGAATGCCATTCTGAAATTCAGATAACGTAAATTAAAAGGAGGCCGGGCAAAAATAATTTTAAGATCCTAATTAAGAACACATTACGGTAAGATCATATCAAACATTGGGTATGCATTTAAAACACCATTACAATTTGTATGATGGTATGGAAAGTTTACATGCATACTAACCAACAAAATTTCATAATATTTAATTATTGAAATGTGCATGAAGTCTACACCGTCACTACATGAGTTGAATAACAATAGTTGGTTAAGGATAATGTGAAGCTTAACTGACTGTTCAGCTAGACCCTCGAATACAATGTCAAAAAGAAAATTAAAACCAAATCTGTTGTTGTAAAAGTAAATAATATCCAACTATACCTTAATGAAGCACTAGTTGACCACATAAACAAAAAATAAAGTACGATTATGTTTATTAAGTGTAGTAATCTTGAACGTACCCAAACTCCTAATTCATTATGTTCACAATACGATAGAACCAACATATATCTCAAAGAAATAATGTTCAAAAAAATGTTAACACTAACATATCCTACAAATAAACAAATCAAAATCTGTTAAAAAATACATTAGGGAAAAAAATACAAAGGCTAGACATCTAAAACAGAAGCAAAACCAAAATAAAGAACAGTACCATCTGCACATTATTAACTAAAACCAAATAACCAATGTAAGCAGTTACAAAACCAACAAAGTTACAAAGTCGATCATATAAACGTTGTAAAAACTAATAATTGCGTACATTGACATTCAAATGATACACATACTAACTTAAAAGTGGAAAAAAATAGAAGAGGAAAAAAGCAACCAATGGGTGGGTCATCATGTGAATAAACGGGTCTTAGACACGAATGGAAGCAAGGTAACAAACTGCTAAGGTGGTTGCGGATTGTCATGGTTGGCTTACCGATACGCGACGTATATTTCATTTTAAGATGCGAATATTCCATTTGAAATATTCGAGTATGCCATTTTAGGTCAGTGGCAAACCACTAAGGTTGGCGTAGTGGTCCGCGATGATAGCCAGTTCAGCAGATCGATATAAAAGGTTGAAAATCCGGGTTTTTTTTACCATTTTGACCACATCACTCTCGTTCTAATCTCTCTCTCTCTCTCTCTCTCTCTCTAAACGATCTCGACTCACTCCCTACGGTTTTGACTCAATTGAAGGCTCGGTGTAACAATTAGGGTTCGTAGAAACGGTTGTGAGTGTTCGTTTGGCTCAAAAACGAGCTTTGGAACTCGACTTATTTTGGTAAGCCTCATTCTCTCCTAAATACGAATTATGGTGTTAAATGATGGTGACACCCAATAGTGGCGGCATCAATAGCGGCGACAGTCGCCGCTATTGGTCAACGATCCGTCTGGGGTTTCTAAACTTAGATCTGGCCGTTGAACGTGCGCTAGATCTAACGGCCAGGGTTTAATCGTACACGATTACATTAGCGACGACACCTTTAGCGGCGACATGTCGCCGCGTCGCCGCGTAAGGGTGCAAACCCAATAAAATCAGGATTGCCATCCTTTTCCCCCTCTTTCCCTCCACACCACACCTCCATTCCCGTGACCACCGCTGCTGAAACTCCGGCGACCATCATTTCACGACCACCGATCTGCAACCACCACTCCTCAACCTCCGGTCATCATCTTGCTCAACCTCCGGTCATCATCTTTCTCAATCTCCGGTTACTACCCTCAAAGTCCGACCACCACTACCCTCTCAACATCATCCTCAAAGTCCGGTCACCACCGTCGCCGTTGTTGTCGTGGATCTCGACCACCGTCGCCGCTAATACCTTTGTTTTCAACACAAATTAGAAGGTAATTTTTTTTTGGTTTAAACACAAATTTATGTTTGTTTATGTTAATGTATGGTTGAAACATGTTTAGATTTGTGTATTTAGTAGGTTGAACTCAACTTTTAGTAGGATTTGTGTAATTTTTAGGTGTGGCTGTTTATGTTTATGTATGATTGAAAAGTGTTAAAGATGATGAATTAATGATATGGATTTAGGTATTTTGGGGATTTGATGTAGAGTACTTGTTATGGATCACTCGGTGGTGAGCTAAAGCCATCGAACATTGTTAAAAAGCTCATATCTGTTGTGGTAACATTGTAATACCTCCATATTATGCATTATTATGGATCATTTGGATAAACTATGGTTTTTGAAAGAAACCAAACTGGTAGATAGTGATTAGGATGCATATGATTGTTATTGTACGGGACAAGATCTGGTATAAGTATGAAATTGCTAATAAAGTGTCATTTCATAACCGTGAGGTTGTCATGGGAGTTTATAAGATAGGGATTTCTTGTGGTGGTTAAGTCTAGTCACTATTTTAAGAGTTTGCATATCATTAAGTCTTCAACAAATATCAAGAGTTATGATGGACACATCAACTTGAGTCGGAGAACTCTATCCTGAGGTTACGAATGTGACTAGGGCAGGTCGGGTGATATATATCGGGAGGGGTGACTCGAGGCATTTCACGGTCAATGTGGAAATGTGTTGCATGAAGGTTAATGTGTTACAGGGTTATAAAGTGCTCTTAACTCGTTGAACACATTAACCTTCACATACGGGAGTATAACTATCCATTTTTCTTAATTGTTTTGAGACTGTTTTTGAGCTGGTTAACATTTTATAAAATCTTTTGATATGTGTGGTTGAAAGTTTAAATTCTCTCTTATGATGTAACTTGCCAAGGTTATGTGTCCGACATGGGTTAGTGTTAGTCACAAGCAAATCATTAAGGTATGTGGAAGTTATGCGCGTGGAGCGCCACCGAGCACGATAGCAAGTCGTCACACAGTGTGACACTTGTTCTTACCTTAAGGCATATGTGCACTTAATTAGATTTATCTACCTAAGAGAGTCGTGATCTTAGGTTTGGTGTGAGGTGATTCTGGAATGAATAACCAATCAACAGATTGCAATCCTTAGGTATTGGTTAGAGTGAAAGGTCTCGGTGGGGATGCTTAATACTCGAATGTTATGACGCTTCAGGATTTTGTCGACCAGAGTGCCTTTAACTTTCCCACCATCATGTTTGTGAAACCAAGAACAACATATATGTCAATAGACACTGCCATACTTGTTAGGGTGTAGGTGAGACTTAATTTAATAAACAATTTGCCTGCACACACGTAGCAATAATAATTGTTAAACATTTTAGAATATCTAGTTATGACTCACCAAAAATGTAATTATCAACATGTTTTAGCTCATGATGTAAGAGCTGGGGGTGTTGGGACGTACTAGCTAGATCAAGGAGACTTAGTATTTATGGATAAACAAGATTTTCAAATTAGAATATAGTGGTTGGACTAGAACTGTCTGGGAGTGTATTAATACACACTATAAGAAAAAGAGTCTATAGCGACTAGACCTATGGCAACGACATAGTGTTGTCGCTATAGGTCACCCTATGGCGGCGACGTTTCGTCGCCATAGGGTCAGTTTGGTTTTTGGCTACTGCATACCTGATCGATGTCGTGTGGTCGGTCAAAAATATATATTAAAGAGTACCTAATCACCCTTAATAGTAAAGGGTAAGCAGGGTGTCGAATCCACAGGGAATCACAGGAAAGTGCTAGTAACGATTAAACTAAAAGAATTAAACATTGAAAAAGGAAATTGCTTGATTAATTGAATTGGGAATTAATTAATTTAACGAAATAAAATTTAAGTTTTTAACAATCTTGATTGAAAAGCAATCCACTTCAGGATTCAGGTTTGGCAAAGTCACAATCTTTCTTAAATGAACCCTAATGAGAAGCCATTAATGGTGACCTATACATGATATGATTTACGTGATAATTATGGATTAAAGTTTAAAGGACCTTATTCACACAATTACCAATTTGAATCATGAAACCCTAAGTCTAATAATTACTCACACAATGATTAAAGACAACCAAAGTTAAAGAATATCAAAATTAGGTTAAATCATAGTTAAACCGTTTAACGAATCAAATCATAAATTGAATCCAAAAGAACTTAAAAGGTTCAAGATTCAATCCCAATCTAGGTTACAAACGAAGAAAAACTAGAACTTGCACAAACCCGTCCCCCGAAGTGAATCACAATGGATTTAGCCTTGCATCTTCATCGATTCTTCAACAAAAACGTAATTGATCATGTTATTCGGATGAAATCGACGTTCTTGATGTTAGAAGAGCTTGAGAAGGATCCCCGATTGCCAAATTTCGTCCAAGATTGCTGTGTGTAAAGTTTTTTTCGAATTAGGGTTTTTTTTTCTTTTAAATCCCTTCAAAATAGGCTCCATCTCAACAAAAACCCGGACCCCGGCGTCGGTGGCGCCTATGGAGGCGTCAGTGGCGCCACCTTCCTGTGCAATCTTGATTTTCATGTGTAGTTTTTCGAGACCTTCCGTTGATAGGTTATGGGTCCCGTAACTCAATTCCTAGCTCAAGTTATGCCCGTTTTAAGATATCGTTGTCGTGTAACTTCGGTTTATCATATCTTTACTTCTTGAGCTTCGATTCTCGTCCCGTTTCTTCCAACTTCTTTGTATTCTTCATGTTTAACCTACAACCACAAAATAATCCCAAAAGTAACTCTATTTCTCATAAATTTACATGTAAACCATGTAAATAAAGCCGTTAAACATTGAACTTTCACCACCCGATCAATACCTATCGCAACGAAAAGTCAACACCAAGTGTTGTCGCCATAGGTCATTTTATTTTGATTCTGATTTGTTTTTAAATCATACAACAAAATTAAAAAATGGAGTGCACCCTATGTCATCGTTATAGGTAAAAAACCAAAATTTTCCTTTTTTCCTCTAAATCACTTGAAAGGAAATAAACCCGTCTTTTATGAAACATCTGTGGCGACGACGTGTTATCGCCATAGGGTCATAAATTTTTTAAAAATTTTATACTAACAAATATAATAAATATAATTATTAATCTCATTATTAATAATAATTTATTTACATATAATTGTTATTGTTAAAAGTATTATTTCTATTATTACAAGTATTATTGTTATTATTACAAGTATTATTATAATTATAAAGAGTTAGTTTCAGTTAGGATCAAATATGTTCAGTTACGATAGTTAGTTTCGATTACATACGTTAAAGGTTAACTATGATCCAATTGTGATTGTCGACATTAGATTATACATGTTGATAGTACTTTGTTGGAAAATCATGTTTATTAAATGTAGGTTAATTTTGTTTATACTTAATTATGAGTCATGAGTGTCAAGTAATGTCAAATGTGTTTGGTTACGATGATTAGCATCAATTACATTCGTCATATGTTAGTTGTAATCTAATTATGATCATTTGTATTCAATTATACACTATGATGATTATTTACAGGAAAATATTTTATATTAACAGTAAGTTAAGTTTGTTTATGTTTAAGTATTATCACTGAGAGTCAAACAATATTAAATATGTCTGAATGTGATTGTTATGGTGATTACATATGTTAAAGATTACTATAAGCCAATTATAAATATAATTATTGAATTATACACTTTAATGGTAATTAAATTAAGTTTGTTTACAATCGTTGATGTTGAATAGTAAAGATTAGATCAATTGATGTCTAAAGTTTGATCAATGGATGTCTAACAAGATCAACCATGTACTGTTATGATACCTATGTTTTGTTTACTACAAGAATATAAATAATAGTACTTATACTGATGATGATGATGATGATGATGATGATGATAATAATAATAATAATAATAATAATAATAATTATTATTATTATTATTATTATTATTATTATTAAAATTGAAAAATTAATGATAATAATAATAATAATGGTAATAATAATAATAATAATAATAAAAGAAATAGTAACAATAATAATAACAATAATAATAATAATAATAATAATAATAATAATAATAATAATAATAATAATAATAATAATAATAATAATAATAATAATAATAATAATAATAATAATAATAATAATAATAATAATAATAATAATAATAATAATAATAATAATAATAATAATAATAATAATAATCAGTATCTCTCACTTCTTAATCATTTCACTACAACTTAAATGGAAAGCAGGTACCATATTCTAGGTAGAGAACAAGGGTAATATTAGAAAAATGAAAACATGAACTAGTTTTAAAACTAATAATTACATGGATTGATAATGAGATGTGGATATTAAAATACCTTTAGCTTCTTCACATGGAAAGCTGGATTAAGTAATTTTCTATGCTTGACCCAGTGATCCCCTTCCTAGTTCACTAAGCCTGTTGCTAAAAACTTAACAACCAGTGGATTAGAACTCGGCTTTTTAAAGTCATTTATTTTTACTAATGCATCTTGATGATCTCTGGATCCATAATGGTCACTCTTGGTTTCCAACCTATCCATGTAATGAAATTTCTTCCTACAAAACCAAAATTCCAAGTAACACTTACATACAGGAAACCTAAAAGGAAAAAATTTAAAATAATATCATTTACTACATTTTTTTGATCGTACGGGCTTAGTGGCGGCTTTGAACTTCAGGACTTGATGTTCGACCAGATGATTACAAATCGTTAAGATGGCTCTGAAACCAATTCAAGTATGAATTGATATCATGCGTCTCTAGAAATTGAGCTATCGCATGTCGTCATTCTATAATTTTTTAGGGTTTTTTACCAAAATTGAAACTTGACGCCTTTTTTAATATCTTGTAGCAACGACATGTTGCTATAGGATGAATGTTTTTCCCTACCTTCTATTTCTAATAAAATTTAAAGTTATAAAAAACACAAAAAATAATATTTGTGTCAATAACGACGACATGACTTCGCTCTAAGATTAATAATTTTACCTACAGTGACGAATTTTCATTGCTACAGAAAAATTTATAGTGAGGACTTCAATCCCGACAATATAGGACACCTGTAGGTCTTTGTAGCCATGACATCCGTTGCTACAGGCCCAAAAATGTCCTCGGTAAAACCTTTAAGAGCACCCGAAGTTGGCGCCGGTAGAGGGTGGAGAATACCCTGGCCCGGGTGGAAGGCCCCCCCCCTAACCCGGTGAAAAAATCCCGGGAACTACCGATTCCACATTCCGTTCAATTGTTACACAATGGTCTTGTGATCATTTTTAAAAAATTATTATTTAACATTAACCCATTTTTACATATTACTTCCACTCTAATCTACTCTCCAATATATCATAAAATCTCATTTTTTTCTCTTATACAATAAGGAATCTTCATCATGCTCGGCCAAAAAAACCAACACAATTCCTAAAGACTCGTCAAAACCAAACCTCACAACCAAGTTCTAAGCAAACTTACTTATTTGACACCCTGACATATTATATGCAATCCTAATTGTCACCCTATAACATTTAATACGCACACATTTCAATGGCATAAGCATACTCAAACATTTTTCAGAACTACGACGTGAAGAGAAAGAGGAGTCAGCGGAGGATGAGTATGAGGAGGGGAAGGTGGGTGAAGACGAGGAGGTACCAAGTAAACTAGGAATGTGTTAGCGGGAGCATTAGTTTATTTGTTGGAAGACCTGGTTATCGGGAATGAACAAAATCAAGATGACTTTTGAAAGAAGGTTGTATTTCAGTTTTTAGTTCTTAAAATTATGTTTAGTTTCTATTTCTTTAACTTCTAATCATATAGTAACAAGCTACCTATATGCTACGTAGTGAATTGCGGTAAATAGCAACCGATATTTTGTGTTTAGCGATAAAGTAGTTAAAACTTTAAAACATATCATACACTCGATTAAGAGAGATCAAGAAGCCAATGGATGATGAGCGAGTGAGCGACACGAAGTTAGGAGTGGCTGATGGGAGGGAGCCGACGATGGGAGGGCGGGGACGTAGATGATGGGAGCCGATGTCAAGGGAAGCGAAGGTGGGAGCGGGTGAGTGGCTGAATCGATGGGGAAAACCTTTTTTGGTGGTCTTAATTTTTTATTTAGAAAAACAGTGCTACATGTCGCTATTACACCGCTAACTACCTTGTAGCACCACTACCCATGTACACGACATAGCACGTTATAGCACCCGCTACGGTCGCTATTTACAACCATGCTTTTAATGTTTGATGATTATGTAGATTACTGGATATTTTCACACTAAAATGAAATATGACAATCAAAGTTCAAATCAACTATATTCATGTGGTGAGATATAAATCATGTTATGAAAAAACAAACGCTTGAAAAAAAACTACAAAGAGCTGACGCTTTCCGATCTAGCGATGATTGTGAGGAATATGTGATTCGAAAAACCAATTAAGACTATAAGAAGGTTTGCATAGAAAAGAATTTCCACACATGGAGACGTGGATAATTGTTTGGTCTCACCAGCATCGGCCAACATTCCTATAATGCTTAATGAATCACAAGCGATACAAAGATCAAAACAAATTTATCATGTCACTACACGGTCTGCACCATGCATTGAAAACTCAATTTCCTAACATTGATCTCTAACAATTATGAGGATATAGAACCTCAGAAGCCGACTAGGACAGGCAAAGATTGACGGCATCGTTAACGTCATAGGATAGGAAGAACTTTTAGCGAATATTGAGAGCTTCAACTTCTTAAGTAAAATTGAAACCGAGCATAGAACCTGTATTTTAGACTACACCCTACGAAACACGAAAAGCCTGGAAAAAGCTTAAGGAAATAGGACAAGGGGAAAACGAGAAGACTCATTATGCTCTAAACCTTGTAGTGACGAGTGGGTTGTGATAGTTTTATAACTTATGTCGTTTTATTGCTTAATTTGTAATAATATTTGTTTGCAAAACAATTGTAAATTTTGTATTTGTTAATGCCAGTGGCGGACCTAAGGCTTAGGGAGGGGGCAGTTGCACATCCTAAAAAAACATTCAATGTTATATATATACATGAAAATCTCGACCGCCCCCCGTTAAAACTTTCAATCGCCCATCTTGAACTTTTAAAACTAAAGAAAGAGCAAGATTATCTCAAACTCATTACCGAGAGCGGAACTACAATGGGTCCGAGGGGTCCGATGACCCTCCAACAAACCGGCAAACCATATTTTCTCACTAACTAAGTTTGTAACTGAGTAGACTTTTTAGAATTTTACCGTCAAATAATCATATAATTAGTAGGAAGGATAAAAAAACTTATATCGGGATAAATGGTTTTGACAGTAAAACAAGCTAAATTTACGAGTATAAATTGATTCAAACATCACATATCATCATTTTTATGAGTATAATTAAATAAATGTGGTTTTTGATGTATATACATATATCAAATTCATGAGTTTGGGAATCGTTTTAACGATGTTTTTTAGCAATGAACCAAAACCTGGCCCGATCTGGCTCGAACCATACTGAAAAAATATACTTTGTATTTTGATAGTCAAATGACCCTTAAAAGTTTTCGTTCAGTGAAAAATATGGGTAACTGACTTAACGCCATGTTCATTTCATTAAATTTTCATGATCTTTGATCTATTCTTAGCATAAATAGATCCAAAAAGATTCACTATAGTTTTTATGGTTTCCTAATCATTCTAAAAGTCGGTAACTCAATGAAAGAAAAAGATGTAACTAATTAAGAAAGAACTTACCATATTTTTGCAGAGATTGATAGTTAAAAGCTGCAACATGTGGAAGAACATCATCTTCGTTATCGATATTAATATGCTTAGATCTGGATTGCTGAAACATCTTAACCAACTCTTTCATGTCCCCAAACAACTTGTAATTGTTTCCATTGAAACCTTGATTCTTCATGTATTTCTCCAGCATTTTTGGTCTAATCCACACCATGTTTACTATCTTCCATGCCCATAGTACAACTACTAATGCACATGAGATCACTATTGTGTTTGTTACTGCATCCATCTGTGTCTGATTTTTCTTCTCACAATTTGAACACAGGATAGATGTATTTATAGATAGTGAGAAGTACTCATTGAGAGGACTTATGTGTGTGTCTATATGTGTGTGCGGTACTATGTGTGGTGTGTGTTTCACTACTTTTTTTGTTTTGGAACGACGTGTGTGTATTACTTGTATAACTTTCTAGTCATTTCAATCTAGACACACTTTGCAGAAAATGACACAATACTTTTTTTAGGCTGAAAATAAACCAAACGTTCAGTGAACAGTTTGGTAGAAAAATTCATTTATATGCGTTCGTTTAATAAATGAACAAAAACAAACAAGACAATTATGTTCGTTACGTGTAAAGTCCTTAACACGATCAATTTCATATATTGTTGCACATGATAATCAAATGAAGACGGATGTGTGCGTTTGTGATATCAACGAACTTCAAAAAACTCAATCGAATATTATTAAGCAAATGATTACAATACCAAAAGAGTTTACATCGTTGAAGCTCGATCCCCCATGTAAGATATAATATGTTCATATTTTCAGAGCAATAATACTAAACAATTTTGATTCTTCACTTAATTAAACAATTCAATCATTGTCCCCATCAGTAAAATAAGATAAGCCCATATTGTCAAGTTTCAATTCAGAAACGACACGAATCAAATGTTATATATATAAAATCTTGATCTTCATCAAACGTCACAAAAACTTCCATTTAAGTACCAAACTTCAAATCATCCGGCATCTTCTAGATTTTGGCAGAAACACTTGTTCCAAAATCTTCAAATACTAACAAGTTTTCGTATCAGTACAGGCTCTCGCATAAACAAGATGATTAATCAAGATTCTTGCATGGGTGTAGAAGTTCTTGGTGAAGTTTTCTCGTGAAAAGTTTTCTCATTAAAAATGTCTTCTCATAAAAAATTTTCTCAGGAAAATTTCTCTCATAGAAAAGTTCTCGCACGGAAAAGTTCTCGCACGAAATAGTTCTCGTACGGAAAAGTTCTCACACGAAAAAGTTCTCGCACGGAAAAGTTTTCGCATGAAAAAATTTTCTTATAAAAGTTCCCTCATGAAAAAGTTCTCGCAAAATACAGTTATTTATGCAAAGTTCTCGCATGATGTAGTTACTTTCGTGAAAACTTCAACCAAAATTAACTTTTATGAGTTTCAATCACTGCTACGGTCTCAAATCTTCGTTTTCTACCATTTAAACTCGAAAATACTGGGCGTAATGATGCAGATCATCAATATAGCATGTAACAAAGCCGATTTCATGTGTGTTCACCCTCGATTTAACCTTCTTCTCCTTTGAACCTGGTCCAAACTCGATCAAAACCTTTAGATCTTCAACCTCCATGTTTAATGTGTTTAAACGGATGATGGCGGAATGAAAATCTGTGTATCAAGAGCAACACCTTGCTCTGATACCAAATGTGAAGTACTCAACACGATCGATTTCATACATTGTTGCACTTGATAATCAAATTAAGATGGATGTATGTGTGTGTACTATCAACGAACTTCAAACAAAATCAATCGAATATTATTAATCAAACTATTACAATACCAAAAGAGTTTACATCGTTGAAGCTCGTTCCATACACGGTTAGCTCCCATCGGCCTATCACACAACCTTCTGCTCTCTTATCCTCAAAGCACTTTTAAAAAATAAAACACACATTATGAAATACTAGGAAAAAACATTTATGTTCGTGAACATTCAATGATGTGCATGTTTATGTTCGGTAATGTCTATTAGTGACATTCATTTATGTTCGTGAACATTCAATGATGTGCATGTTTATGTTCGGTAATGTCTATTAGTGAACGCTCAATAATGTGTTTATTTATGTTCTTAATTTTTGTGGCAATTATGTTTATTATAAACATGTCAAGTATTTATGGATATTTACATGAAGTACTTATTTATCTGTAATGGATTTTGTGTAATGTTTGTGATTTTTATATTATAAAATAAATATATGATCATTTGTATTCGTTTGTATTCATATTCATTTATGTTCATATTCATTTATGTTCATGAATATATGTTTATGTTTGTTTGCATTCTGTAAGTGTTCGTGAACAGTTCATGAATATATTTCTTTTCTTAATAAACGAACACGAACGATGAATCTTGTTCGGTAAGTGTTCGTGAACAAGTTCATTTGTTTAATGAAAGAACATAAATAAAGCCTTGTTCGTATTCATTCGGGTTCATTTGCAGCCCTATATATCCTTATCATTTTTCTCTATTCTTGGTAACTTCTTGTTGTCTCCCTACTTATCTAGTTACTTCTAATCATCATTCGCACTACTACAGCTTCCAATTAGGGTCGTGTTGATCACGGGTCGATATGGTACAAAATTAAAACTGGTTGTTTTAGTGAAAATAAAGTTTGTCGAAGGTGCACTTTGTTTCTAATCAAACTAGTTGAGAATATAATAAGATTGGTTGAAATGAGTCAGTTTAGGAAAAAAATCAAAATTGGTTCACTTATTACATTTTATTTTAAAGAGTCTAGTGGCAATGAGTATTAGCAGTAGCAGAAATAAAGGTTGCGGAAGGCGGCAACGGTCGTGGCGGTGGAAAAGGCATAGACTAAGACAGTGACTGTGCCAACGATGGTGTTGGCGATGGTGTCGTAGGAGACGATGGTAATGTTGGCGGGGCTTGTGTCGGTAGTGGTGGGGGCAACGACAATAAAGATAGCTGCAGCAATAACAATGATGGCAACGATGGTGGTTTCATCTGTGGTAGTGGCGTTGGCGGGCGGTGTCGGCAGCAACGATTGCTTAGGCAATGGTGTTGGTTGCGTTTGCAACGATGGTGGTTATTTAAGTGGGTGTGACTGTGGTAACAAGAGAGGTGATGATAGATAGTAGGGGTGTTATTCGGGTTTTTTAATCGGGTTTCGGGTTGTTCGGGTCAGGTTCCTCGGGTTTTTAGGTGTAGGAAATCAACCCGAAGACCAAACCAAATAAGCAACATTTAATTGGTTTTCGGGTCTCGATATTCGGGTCGGGTTAATCGGTAATCGGGTTAAACTAAACCATTAAGCTTTAAATTATTTGCTATCTCACATGTTTGTGTAAACAATATATATATATATATATATATATGATCAAAATGCATATATGAGATTTAGCATGTGCTACCAATATATAATTTTGTTTATTATCTTGATCGGAAAGATTTGACATATTTACATTCACTCTATTATGCATATTTAAATATTAAATGACATTATATATTAATTATCCTCAAAGTTTATATAATAAATTTAAAACACAACAATATAATATAAAGTTTACAAAATCATGTTTTCAAATCTTGTAAATGGTTGCATAATACACAAATATATAAATCTTGGAATTTTTTAAAAACTTATATTCGGGTTAATCGGGTTGACCCGAATCTTACAAACTCAACCCAAAGACCAAACCATTTATAAAAATCAGGTTCGGGTTAGTGTAATAATTGGGTTGGGTTGCTCGGGTTAGTTCTTAATTGGGTTCGGGTTGATTTTGTTCGGTTTTGATATTCGGGTTCGGGTAAAAAACACACCCCTAATAGATAGGGGTGTTCAAAAAATCCGATATCCGAAATCCGATCTATATCTGAATCCGAATAAATCGTTCCGAATCCTTATTTGAATATTCGGATCGGATCTCATCCGATTCCAAATTCCTTATTCGGATTTCGGATCGGATTTCGGATTTCACAATTTTTTTTATTCGAGTTATTCCGAACATACAGATATCCGAATAATCCGAATAAGACTTCAACTATATTTCTAGCCCAATACTCATTACTCAACTATCTATCTTGTTTTCAACTCAATACACAAGAATATTTACACATTCTAGTCATAATCTTAAATAATTATGTAATAATTGACCGTCGTTCTAAATTAGAGATTATAATCTTCGGGTTCCATACAATTACCTATTATGTTTTGATTTTGAATTTGCATACAAGTCAAAAAAAATTTGGTTTAATATCTTTTATTGTTATTTCCAACTTATAAAATATTAAAAATAAAAAATTAGCAAAAAAAACAAAAAACAAAAAATAGAAAAAATTGTTATTTGGTTTATTTGGATTATTCGGATAAATTCGGACTATTCGGATATATCTGAATCCGATCAGAATTGAATTCGGATAGATTCGGATCGGAAAGAAAAATCCTTATTCGGATCGGATCGGATTTCGGATAGGGTCCTGAAATTTAAAATCCGAATAATCCGATCCGAATAATCCGTTATCCGATCCGATGAACACCCCTAATGATAGACATGGTGATGATGATCCTAATCGTTTGGACTCATTTTAAATTGGTTTAAGTGTCCTAAGAGTACCTGTCTAGACTCATTTTTGTCTTATCGACTCAAATTGATGTATTTTATAATTTGAGTAGATTCATTTTTTTATCAAATCAAATTGACTTATTGTATAAGTTAAGTAGATTGAAATAAGTACATATGTAATTTATTTTTACCCAAAACAACTAATTTGTAGATAGTTGCATGCCGGCCCATTACTATAATAAGAAGGGATGCATTAAGCTTGGGGCCTCCTAAGATTAAGGGCCTCATTTTTTTTGAAAAAAATATATTAATTATTTTAGCATTTGAGCCTCTACATTAAAACTTATTTCTTGAATACATGAGCCGACGTTGAGTCTAGACTCCAAACATCCATTAACCTCCAATCGTCAAATCGAGAGTGAACCTTTGGTACTCCACAAAGGGCACAAATCCACAATGTGATGAGGCATTGATGAGTCGGTGAGTCCAGAATCCGAAGCGTCTCTGTGTCACTTTTTAAGGTCTATCTCAAGCTTTTTAAGGCCTCAATTTTAGTTACCGCTTGGGGCCTTAAAAGCTTGAGCCGACCACTAGTAGAAAATTGCAGGATCGTTTAAGGGCTTAAACACAATTACAACACAACAACACAATGAGGAGAATAACTAAGCTTTAATCAAACAGTGAACTGGGTAACCAAAGTGATACAAAGAACACAAGTAAAGCAAGAGACAGAACAAGAGAGTATGGGTTTCAAGGAGGCAGTATATTGCTTTCTCAAGTTCTTTTACAAGTGTTTCAAAGCATAAAGAAAAGATACAAGAACTTGAAATACTTATACTACAACCTACAGCCGGCCATACTTTGAAAGCCAGCTGGATACAATTGACTAGACACTAACAAAATCAATTGTAGGATCAAAAGGCATATCTGCCTTTTGACCTTGTGACTATGACATGCCATAGCTCACATCCTTATACAATACAAAAAGGATAAAGTACATAAAGTGGAAAGTTGAAGACTCAAGACCTCAATGTACAGTTACCAAAAGCAAGGCCCTTTTCACCAACTCATGTAAGTTGGTGACTTTACAGAGATGCAGCGGAAAAGGTGCTTTATGGAACAGTACATCAGATAAAGCATGTGTACTAAAAGTCTTCGGAAGAAATCTGTCTTCATAGGATGAGGCTTCGGAAGACTTTGTCTCTGAAGCTTCGGAAGACTTCATATTTGGCTTCGGAAGATATTGGTCTTGGCTTCGGAAGATTTTACACTTAGAGTATTTTCTAATGCTTTGTGTAAAACTTCCGAAGCATTCTTCACTTCAGTACTTAGTGCATGTTGCTGAGACACTTAAGCTGTTTTGGGTTGCATCAGACTTCAGGAATCCTTACAAACTCCCCCTAGGCTGATGCTACCAAAACACTTAGAAGATCTTAAATGTTGGTAGTCTTCAGTACAATCAGGACCATTCCTTTCTTCATGAGATGGTCAGGATCATCAAGACTTTCATAATATCTTCTCATCTCAAAGAGATCATGCAGAGGTAAGTTGATTATGTCTTGCCATGAGTAGACATTCTCAACACCTTGATCTCTGATAACAGTCCATCTCTCTGGATTGGTAGAGTATGTCCAGGATAAGATGGGTGTCTCACTAGTTAGAGGAGCCACTTGAATAGGAGTTGATTGGGCTGCCTCATCATGCACTTCCTCAGGTTGATCTGATTCAGCCTGAGGTGCAGAGGTAGATGACTTTGGCTTCTTCTTCTTTGTCTTTGGTTTAGAAGCCATCCTCTTCTTCCTCTTGGTTGTCTTTAACTGAGAAGACTGGTCTGCAGCACCATGTTGATCATCAGTGTCTTTCTCAGTTGGGTGTTCCTCCCTCACAGTTCAGAAGGAGAGGGAGTTTGACCCTGCCTAGGATCAGAAGATGAAGCTTGCTGGGGCTCAGCTGGAGGTGCTGGTTGAGGTGTCTCTGGTTGTTCAAACTTGACCTCCACTTCAGGTGGGACTTGACTTGGAAGAGAGTGCAAGTCAATAAGTTCTCCACTCTTAATCTTCTGCTTGATCACCCTAATATGCTCATCCATAGTGGATAGAGACATGGGGCCAAGTCTCCTTCCGGAGAATCCATACAGCTTCAAGAAGCTCACCATTCTTTGTCTGTCAGCAGACTTCTTTGCATTCTTTTGAATGGTGGCCCTTGACTTTGCAGCTTCTTCCCTTAGTTTCCTTTTGGTTGTCTTTCTTTCCTTGACTAACTCAAGCTCAAGTTGCTTTAAGTACTCGAACTCAATGAAGTCATAGGACAAAGGGAGAAGTGCATCTGCCTGATAGAAGCCTGTGGCACTCAGGTAGTTGATCATCCTGATCCTATCTTCCTCTTTATCTACCTGAGGTTCTTGTGGAGCCACATCTTCCTGTGCAGGACTTTCTTGAACTGGTGAGAGAGTAGGAGCATGCTTGTAAAGTCTTTTCTGTCTCTTCTCCTCTTTGAGTTGGAGAAGTATCATTGCATCCTCTTTCTCCTTCAACTCTCTTGACACTTCTCTGTCAGCCAGTTCATTTAGTTCTTCTAAGGGGAGGGAGATGATCTCATCAATGTCATAGTTCCTGGTCTGTAAGTAGGTAATCCTGACTGCCCTTAACTCATCATCCTGAGTATTTGGTCTGGGGGCAGCCCTGATTGCAGCTTGCATGAAGCTAGATGACCCAGTGGAACTTTCTCCCCTTAGTCTCCTTTTCCTCTCTCTCTCTTCCTCCTCAATTTCCTCAGGAGTCATTATCCTTTTCCCTTTGTCACCAACAGACCTTTGTGACTCAGGGTGGATTGAAGCTTGGCCTTCATTGCTTGGAGTAGCTTCCATGCTCTGGCCAGAGAGAGGCTGAGAAACACCTTCACCAGCAGGTGTCTCAGATGGAGTTTGGACCTCAGCAGCAGTTGTTGATGATGAGACAGGGGTCTCAGGTTCTGTCACTGGGCCTTCAGTCAAGGTTTCCCCTATGAAACTAATCTTAGGGTCCACCTCAACATCCAGTTGACCGATGACATTGCCTGATTCCCTAAGTCTCCTTCTTAGAGAGAACTCTGCCATGATCCTGTCTTGGATTCTTTGAGCCAGCCTGTCAGCTTGTCTTGAATTGCTTGGATTGACAAGTGGCAGGTTGACTAAATCCAGTCTTTCATAAAAGCTCAGGCTTTGGAATTGAAAAACTTCTTGTTGGCCTTGAACTCTTTGAAGTATGAGGGCTCTTCTGTCATCATCATACCTCCACCTTATGATTTGATTGCTAGTTCCCAGTGGTGGAGATGAGACAGCCCTTGGTATGCCTTCCTCAAAGAGACT
The DNA here is from genome assembly GCA_025215565.1 of Flaveria ramosissima. Classification (NCBI taxonomy): domain Eukaryota; kingdom Viridiplantae; phylum Streptophyta; class Magnoliopsida; order Asterales; family Asteraceae; genus Flaveria; species Flaveria ramosissima. The sequence continues at coordinate 16,526,183 of CM046040.1, forward strand.
CCTGATGAGAGAGTCTATAGAGTCCACATTAATGTGAACTTGAGGAAGTTGCTGAGAATGCACAACAGCAAGTGAGGATGGTGAGTCCTCTATGTCCATTCTCTCTGAAGAACTCCCAGGTTCTGTGGTTGTAACAACTTTCTCCCCCTTTTTGGTAGCATCACCCACTTGCATAGGTGAGCTGGAGGATAAGTCAATCACTTCCACAGGTTCTTGTGTTCCTGGTTGAGCTCTCCTTAAAGGTCTCCCAGCTAGTTTTTCCTGCAGATATGAAATCTGGAGTTGCTGATCATTGACCCTGTTTTGTAAGGTAGTCACTTGAGATTCCAAGTGACTAACCTTAGAGACTAAGTAGGTGCATGTTTTTGACAGTTTTTGCACCTTTAGTCTCAAATTCCCCTCATCTTCATCAGAAGATTCATTGGGGGATGAGATGATTGGACCAAAGTCCTCTCTCTCACCACCAGCTTGAGTTTCTTGGCTGCTGGTTTTCCTCTGCTCACTGGCAGCCTCAGTTGAGATGCCAATGGGCTGAGTTGCCATGGTTGAGGTCTTAATGATGTAATCACTTTCAAAAGTGAGAGCCTCTTCCATATGGACATCCTGAACAGGTTCAGAAGTGTCCACCTCAGTAACAGGTGACTGATGGGGGATAGACTGAGGAGAGTCAGAGGTACTCATCTCTCTTTGAGTAGGGGAGGAGAAGAGAGACTCATGGTACTCACTGAATCCTAAGTCTTCATCAGTGTAAAAGGATAGGTTGGGAATTGGTTGGTTGAGATCCAAAGGCTGGGGATGGTAGCTGTCCCCTGAAGGTTGTCCACTTGAGTGTTGAGACTCAGAGTGAAGGCTTAAGGTTGTTGGGCTATTGAGCTCATCAGGGTGAGCTTGAGGAACCTCAGCCCTGATAGGTGAAGTAATGGGAGTGGTTTGCTCCTCAGGAGAAGTGGGAGCTCTAGTGTCCACTTCTTCCTGTAAGGTTGAGTATTTGGGGGCCTGCACAGACTCAATAGTCTGAGCAGGGGTTCGTTTGGATTTTCTTTGGTAGGTGAGGGTGATTTCTGGTCTTTTTAATGGTAGGGACAAAAGAGGTGTGGGTTCAACACTAGCTTGTGTTGCTAGGTTGTCACCTTGAGCAATGAGCTCTAACATTTTTGGGACTAGGGCTGTTTCTACCCCAGAGAAGCCTACAGTTGGCTTCTTCATTATTTTAAAGATGCCGGGCTTCATCTGTCCCAATTTAAGAATATTACCTGTTTCCCTCAACTGTGAGCCCAGTTCACAGTTGAGAATGTGTTGAACATATCTAGGAAACATGTAATACTCTAAGGAGTCTAAGTTTGCAAGTAAATTAGTATAAACAAATTGTGAATACCTGAACTTGACCCCTTGAACCATTCCATGAACTATGAAGGAGAGATCCTCAGGAATCTGGTCCCATCCACCATGCTTGTTTGACAAGCTGTGGATAACCACATGGAGCAGGAATTTCCATTGGGATGAGACCTTCCCTTTCCTAAAGGTCTTTACAGAGAAATCTCCCTCATAGCCCATCTGCTCAAAAGAATGATTACAGCTTCTTTTGGGAAGGACACCTCACCTTCTTCATCATCCAGCTGTAGATGTTGGTTAATGATGGCCGGAGTGATGAAGACTGTCCTCCCTTGCACTGTGGCAGACAGTGCCTTCTCCCCATCCATAATGACCTCTTGGCAGGTCTTCCAGAATTCAAGCAACTGATCCTCATATAGAGGAGGATCAATGGTCAGGGAGGTGAAGTAGTTTGACAGAGTCAAGAATTGGCAAATCTCTGAGAAACTTGCATCTTTCTCAGAGCTTAACAGAGCAACTTGATTATGTTGCCTGTGTAGTTGCATGGAGAAATCAGGGTTGTTTCTGCGGTTAAGGTTGGCCATTTAGAAGCTTAAGGGTGAAGAAAGGTAGAAAGCAAAGGCGGTTTAGAGAATTAGGTTAGAGAAACAGTAGAATTGAGGAAGATAGTGGGAAAGAGGGGGAACCGTTGGGTATTTATATGAAAAGGGATTTGAACCAAAGTTAATGAAAGAGGATAAACTTTGAAATCCGAAAGTCGGTCCCACCTCTGAAAAAGTAGTTTACTTTTGCTCAAAAAGTAGTTTTCTTGGAATTCGAAAAGCTTCCGAAGTTTATTTGTCTTCGGAAGTTTTGATTTAAAAAGCTTCCGAAGCTAAAATGGCTTCGGAAGATTTTCCTGAGAGTCTTGATAATTTATGCTTCGGAAGAGAAATAAACCCTTGAATGCTTTGTATGAAAATAAACAAAGCTTCCGAAGGTTAATTTTGCTTCGGAAGGAAAAGGTTCTTGAAAATAGATAAGTGTCTGAGATAAGAATTTTAAGCTTCGGAAGATGAACTTTACTTCTTCCGAAGGTAAAATCTCTTAGACAGTTATTTATTTTAAAGACATGTTTTTCTTCCGAAGATAAAATCTTTATCTTCCGAAGTATCAGAAATTTTCAAGAATCTAAGGAAAGTCTTCAAAAAGAATTTTACATCCAAAGAAAACATGAGCTTATGAAAGTGATGAACTAGACAACTTAGGACACACATATTTTAAGAAGAAATAATTAGAATTAGTTTTAATAAAAAGTCTACTCAAAGTTAATCATCCCAATAGCTGATATCAGATACTTAAATCTCTGTTCATCAAAAGCTTTGGTGAACAGATCAGCATATTGTTCATCTGTATGAACTTTGACTAGTTTAATTAATCCTTTTTCATAGTTATCTCTTATTAAATGATACCTGATGTTGATGTGTTTGGTCCTTGAGTGCTGCACAGGGTTCTCAGTGATAGAGATAGCACTATTGTTGTCTATGTGGATAGGAGTCTCTTTGAAGTTAAATCCATAGTCCAGCATCTGATTTTGAATCCAAAGCACTTGAGCACAGCAGCTTGCAGCAGCAATGTATTCAGCCTCAGCAGTTGATGCAGACACACAGGATTGTTTCTTGCATTGCCATGAGACCACCCTTCCACCAAGGAATTGACATCCCCCAGATGTAGACTTTGCAGTCATATTGCAACCACCATAATCACTATCTGTATAGGCATACAGATTGAAATTTGGATTCTTTGGATACCATAGACCAAGTGTTGAAGCACCTTTGAGGTATCTTAAAATCCTTTTCACAGTGATTAAGTGAGACATCTTAGGGTTGGCTTGATATCTTGCACAAATACATGTAGCAAACATGATATCAGGCCTGCTAGCTGTAAGATACATAAGAGACCCAATCATAGCCCTGTATAAGTGCTCATCTACACACTCCCCCTCAAGATCTGGACCAAGGGAGTGGTTTCTGGCTATGGGTGTCTTAGCAATCTTACAATCAGTCATATTGAACCTCTTGAGTATGTCTTGAACATACTTTGACTGACTTATGAAGATGCCATCTTCAACCTGCTTCACTTGAATTCCCAGAAAGAAGTTGAGTTCTCCCATTGAACTCATCTCAAATCTGTCTTCATCAGCTTCTCAAAGTCTTTGCAGAGCTTTGGATTAGTTGAACCAAAGATGATGTCATCAACATATACTTGAACCAGCAATAAGTCATTTCCCTGTCCTTTGATGAAGAGGGTTCCATCTATAGTACCTCTTCTGTATCCATGCTTGCAGAGATACTTAGATAGTGTCTCATACCACTTCCTGGGTGCCTGATGCAGCCCATAAAGAGCTTTGTCAAGCTTGCAGACATAATCAGGATGATCAGGGTCTACAAAACCAGGTGGCTGTTTGACATAAACCTCCTCATCAATCACTCCATATAAGAAAGCACACTTTACATCAAGTTGGTAGACCTTGAAGTTCTTGGATGCAGCAAATGCCAGGAATATCCTAACAGCTTCTAGTCTTGCTACAGGAGCAAAGACATCAGTGTAGTCAATCCCTTCTTCTTGTGTGTATCCTTGAACAACTAGTCTTGCCTTGTTCTTGATGATGATTCCCCTATCATCCTTCTTGTTTCTAAAAACCCATTTGGTTCCAATGGTAGTCTTCCCATGAGGAAGAGGACAAAGGTTCCAAACTTTCTGCCTTTTGAATTGAAGCAGCTCTTGTTGCATAGCTTCAACCCAACTTCCATCCTTTAGAGCTTCATCAACTTTCTTGGGCTCTATCTGAGATAAGAAACAAGAGTGAAGACAAACATTTGCTTCATGGGTTTGTCCTCTTGTTCTTACCCCTGTGACAACATCTCCAATGATGTTTGTGGTGGGGTGAGACTTGTGGATCCTTAGCTGAGGGATCACAGCAAGTTGTTGAGAAAGATCTAAATTTGAGAAATTTAAATCTGGTCCTGAAGATTCACCCTCCACATTATCACACTTATCAAGATTAACTTGATCCAATGAGTGTGAGACATCATTGATGTTGTCATCTATGGTGTGGTTATTAGCATCAAGAAATTCCTGATCACTATCACCATCACCATTGTTGTCTTCTACAAGTGAGGTATCTTTATCTGGTTGAGAGGCCTCTGAGCTGGAATTTGAAGGCATGCCAGATGTATCAGCTGAATTTGTCATTGTTGTGCTGATAGAAACCTCATTTGCTGAAGTAGTTCCAACTGGAGCTGAAGATGTATGAGTTGAAGGTCTTCCTAGCTCAAATCTTGGATCAGGATCACCTGTATTTAGATTTTCTGCAGATCCTGAAACATGCTCACAAGATTTGTTAAAACAGTTGGTAACTAAATCAAGATCAAACAGCCAATCCGGACCAGAACCAGCCACACAGGGAGTGTGCTCATTGAAAGTCACATTGGCTGACTCCTCAACAATTCTAGTTCTGAGATTGTATACTCTATAAGCTTTAGCTTGAGAAGAGTATCCAATGAAATGTCCATCATCTGATTTCTCAGCAAACTTGGCAATTTGATCTTTGGTATTCAAGATGGTGCAGGGACATCCAAATGACCTGAGAAAACCAATGAAAGGTTTCCTCTTGTGCCAAAGTTCATAAGGAGTCTTACCATGTGTCTTAACTACTAAAACTCTGTTTTGCACATAGCAAGCAGTATTGACTGCCTCTGCCCAGAAGGTGATAGGCAGTTTAGAGTCAGACAACATAGTTCTTGCAGCTTCAATAAGTGTCCTGTTTCTCCTTCAGCAACTCCATTTTGCTGAGGAGTCCTGGGAGCACTATATTGTCTTGTAATACCTTTTTCATCACAAAATGCATCAAGGATTTGGTTCTTGAATTCAGTTCCTTGATCACATCTTATGGTTTTGACCTTGTGATCACATTGATTCTCAACTTTTAAGATGAAATTCTTCAGAATCTCAGGGGTTTCATCCTTAGTTCTAAGGAAGAAAACCCAAGTGAATCTTGTAAAATCATCTGTGATCACCAGACAGTAAGAGGTCCTTCCTAAACTCATTACACTGGTGGGGCCAAAGAGATCCATATGTAACAAGTGTAGGGGAGTAGTGATGGAGTTCTTTTCCTTAGGCTTGTGAGATACTTGTGTTGCTTCCCTTTCAGGCATGCCACACAATGATCATCACTAGTAAACTCTTTCTTTGGCATTCCAGTTACCAGATCATGTTTAATTAATTTATTCATGTTCTTAAAGTTTACATGGCACATTCTTTTATGCCATAGGAAAGACTCATCACTATTTGCTTTAGATAGAAAGCATGAAACTTCTCCTGAGGGAGATGTTTCTTGCAAATCCATCTTGTACATGTTCCCTTTCCTGGGGGCTCTGAGCAGGATATGCTCATGAGGAATGACCACACCAGGTTTGAGAACAATGCACTCATGCTCAGTAAAGAGCATGTTATGACTCTGATCACAAAATTGGGATACACTCAGAAGATTGTACCCAAGCTCCTTAACAAAGTTTACCTTCTCAATGCTGAGCTTACCATTTGTGACCTTGCCCCTTCCAGAAATGTAACCACCTTCATCTCCTCCAAAAGCAACTGGTCCTCCATCAATTCTCTCAAAATTATGGAGTAGAGACCTATTGCCTGTCATGTGCCTGGAACAGCCACTGTCAATTATCCAGACATTCCTGTTGGTCTTGAGCTGTTCCTGCACAGAGAAGATGATTAGTTACATTTGGAAACCCAAGCCTTACTTGTCTTGGGCTCATTAACAGTAATAGAAGGTAATGCAACAGTAATAGATCCTATGGTTGTACTATGGGGATCTTCAGCTGTTGTTGATGGAGAAACCTCAGTCATTTGGTCTTTCTTAGACTTCCACACCACCTTTGGAGTCTTGGACTTGACCTTCAAAACCTTAGAAGCTTTTAGAACTTCACAAGTTTTGATGACTGATCCTTCGGAAGAATCTACAGTCACTGCAGCAGACTTTAGTGCTTCGGAAGAACTCCTTTCTTCCGAGACCAACTTTGCTTCCGAAGGTAATTTTCCACTTACCTCTTCTTTGATTTGGAGCTTCCGAAGGAAACAGACTTTCCTTCCGAAGCTTGAGACTTCTTGAGACTCTTTGAAGTCTTTGTTTTAGTCATGTGGACAGTACTTTTAGGATTGTATGGGCAATCCTTAGCAATGTGAGAAGTACTTTCACAAGACACATAACATTTTCTTCTTCAAAGAAGTCTCCCTTTGAGAGCAAGACTGGCTTTGGTCACATCCCTTCTCCACCTTCATCTTGGTAGATGCTGAGACAGTTCCTTTGGGCTGTGAACTGTTCTTGGAGTTTGATGGTCCAGGCTGTGCAGCAGTGGTACACAGCAGCTCAGTCTTCTTCTTGACACTGAGATGATTTGAACAAGAACCATGACTCTTAGCTGAGGAGTCTTGGTTGATGTCTTCAGTCCTTACTACTTTGAAACCTGCAGAGATAAAAACTTGTTTCTGCTTAGCATCAAAAGTAGCCTTGATTTCTTGAGCCTTCTTTGCCTTTCTTTTGCTCTTTCTGATCAAGTTCTTTCTTTTGGACTTGGTCATCACAGTTGATTTCTTCTCCTCAGAAGGATAGTGGCCCTTGGAAGAATCCTCTTCTTCACTCTTCTCAGAGGAATTCTTCACTATCACTTCTTCATCATCCTCACTTACAGGATCTATGAGAGGAAGCTCATCTTCACAAGTTCCACACCTAGGAGATCTTACAGACAAGATTGTGTGTGGAGGAGCTATCTCATTTGATCCTAGTCCCTGTCTATTTTGATAACAAACCTTGTTGTGCAGGGATGAGGATATCATGTTCTTGAAGGTCTCTTCTTCAAGAACACTCTTTCTGCCTTGGCTTTGCTGATCACAAGCTCAGCCTGGCACTCAGTTAACTTAGTGATGAGATCTTGGATCTGAGTTCTGAAATCTGTATGTTCATGTTTTAGTACTGAAATGGTTTTCTCCAAGTCTTCTATCTTTAACTTGTAATCATTTTCAGACTTTCTAAAATCAGATTTTAATATGTTTAATGACTCAAGATCAGATCTCATCTCTAGGTTATAGGACCTGTATCTATTTACTTTAGCAATGCATTCAGGGGAGCAAAGATGTTCCAATACCTTGGCTTCATCATGGTCAGCCATCAGTGCTTGGTTTGGAGAAGCATCCTCCACCTGAAAACTCCAGTCAAAGCCTCCTTCTTCAACAGCAACAGCAGCATGTTGCTTTGTCTTCTCAGCTGAGGAGCTTTGTCAGTAAAGTTTGGTCTGGGTTGTGTTTGGCCCCCATTTGCTTTAGGTGCCTTACACTCCCTGGCAAAGTGACCCATAAGGTTACAGTTGTAACACTTAACTTTGCTTTTATCCAGCCCAAACTTACTGCTGGTAGCATTGCTTGGAAATCTTCTTCCTGTCCTCTTGTAGAACTTCTTGGCTCTGTGAGTGAGGAGAGCCATCTGCTGAACTATCTCCATGTATTCCAGGTCATCTGGATGGATACAGTCCAGGTCTTCAAGAGTGAAGAGATAATTCCCACAGCTTTCATCTGCAGACACAAAGGCTTGAGAAGAACTTGTCTCTTGGAATGGGCTTCCTTGAGTAAAGTTCTCCCTTGGTGTCTCCGGGAAGGTGATGAAAGGACCCTTTTGTGAGTTGTCAGGGTAGCATAAGAGATGATGCTGAGGTTCTATGCTGTCCCTTTCAACCACATGAAGGGCTGAACCCATTTGATTGTTGGAGTTGCCAGATGAACCTTGCATGTTCATCTCCATCTGGTATCCACTGAGAATCCCATACAACTCTGTAAGAGTAAGAGTCTTAAGGTTCTCAGTCCTCTTGATCACCACACAATAGTGTGTCCATTGCCTAGGAAGTGAGGACATGAACTTCCTTACAATGTCCCTGTTCTCAAGAGGAACTCCTCCATCCACTAGGGTATCCACAATCTCAACATACCTGAAGTATTGTTGAGTCATGGTCTCACCTGCTTTGAAGGTGAAATTTTCAAACTGCTGCTTCAGAAGATCTTTCTTGTTCTCCTTGGCTTCAGAGGAGCCTTCATACATCAGCTTCAGTGCATCCCACAGCTGTTTGGCTGTCTTGCACTTCTTGAAGCCTCTGTATACAGAGTTTGGGAGAGCAGTCTGAAGAGCAGTCATGGCCTTCCTGTCAATCTCTACTCTTTTTCTATCTTCATCTGAGTAGTTGGCCACATCTTTAGGAATCATACCAGCACCAGTAGCAGAGGGGGTGCTGGGTATGAAAGGTCCATTCTCAACAGATTCCCACATTCTTGAATCAAGAGACCTGATGAAGCCTTCCATCCTCATGCACCAGGTGTCAAAATCATCAAGAGTGATCAGTGGGGATTTGTTCATGGTTCCAGTCTCCATATCAGTCTTAGAGATGGCAGCCATTTGAAGAGTTTAGCTTTTGTGTGTGTGAGGGATCTTAAGATGGTTAGATCTTATATCAAGAGCCTGGCAAGCTCTGATACCAATTGCAGGACCGTTTAAGGGCTTAAACACAATTACAACACAACAACACAATGAGGAGAATAACTAAGCTCTAATCAAACAGTGAACTGGGTAACCAAAGTGATACAAAGAACACAAGTAAAGCAAGAGACAGAACAAGAGAGTATGGGTTTCAAGGAGGCAGTATATTGCTTTCTCAAGTTCTTTTACAAGTGTTTCAAAGCATAAAGAAAAGATACAAGAACTTGAAATACTTATACTACAACCTACAGCCGGCCATACTTTGAAAGCCAGCTGGATACAATTGACTAGACACTAACAAAATCAATTGTAGGATCAAAAGGCATATCTGCCTTTTGACCTTGTGACTATGACATGCCATAGCTCACATCCTTATACAATACAAAAAGGATAAAGTACATAAAGTGGAAAGTTGAAGACTCAAGACCTCAATGTACAGTTACCAAAAGCAAGGCCCTTTTCACCAACTCATGTAAGTTGGTGACTTTACAGAGATGCAGCGGAAAAGGTGCTTTATGGAACAGTACATCAGATAAAGCATGTGTACTAAAAGTCTTCGGAAGAAATCTGTCTTCATAGGATGAGGCTTCGGAAGACTTTGTCTCTGAAGCTTCGGAAGACACATATTTGGCTTCGGAAGATATTGGTCTTGGCTTCGGAAGATTTTACACTTAGAGTATTTTCTAATGCTTTGTGTAAAACTTCCGAAGCATTCTTCACTTCAGTACTTAGTGCATGTTGCTGAGACACTTAAGCTGTTTTGGATTGCATCAGACTTCAGGAATCCTTACAAAAATAGACCTTTAATGCGTGTGTCATAAAAGGGGTAGATGACACGCAAAAGCATGTCAAGAAAGACCCTGTCATAAAAGAAGATGACACGCATTTGTGTGACATTTGTTTATGACACGCATTTATAGCATGCCTTTATGACACAAAATGCGTGTCAAGGAAAGTCATGACGTAAAGAAGATGATGCACATTGTGTGTCATAAATGCGTGTCATTATTTAGTAGTTTTAAAAGATATTTTTTTAAGTTACTAATTTTCACATTAAATGATAATTAATAATTAATGACTAATAATACAAAATAAAATACATAGATAGAAAAACAATAAATGTTATATAAATTGCTAACAAACATTATAAAGTTAACAATATTTCTAAAACTAATGTTTTGATACACAATTTCAACTAAAATTATGGTCTGTAATAAAACTCGATCATTCTTCCCGAATTCTATCCATATCAGCGTCCGTCATTCCATTGCCTCTGGGAAATTCATCATAGTAAGCAAGAACAGCCCATGACATCATTCCAAATCTGCAGTTTGTGAAAACTTTAATATCAAAGTTCTTGTCGATTCGATGATACAATTCCATGCCCTAAGACACCAACCACTATAACATATAGGCATATAACTTAAAAATACATAATTTAAGAATATATAAACAGGTGACCTAATGAATTTCAGATGATGGATTGTATGACTTTCAGATGATGGATTGTATGAGCATCCAGGTGGCTCTACTTCCACAATAGGAATGACAGTTGCCTTATTATAATTAGTCGTACACATCTTAGGTTCTGAAATACGAGAGAGAACCAACTTTCCCAAATCGATTGTGACTGTCGCTGATGGTTTCGATGAGGGACAGAGGTGCACATGCGTATTAGATTTTCTCAAATGCCGAAGAGAGAGAGACGGGCAGAGGATGCCGGAGAGAGGGTTCAGTGGCGGTGGTGGCGGTGGTGGTGGTGGTGGTGGTGGTGGTGGTGGTGGTGGTGGTGGTGGTGGTAGATTGGTGGTGGCTTCGAAGAGAGAGGGACGGAGGTTTTTGTGAGGATTTAGCTAGGGCTTCTATGATTTGAACCAAGGGTATGTTTGGGTTTGCTTATTTAAACAACTTATTGACTTATTGACTTTTTAATAAGTTAATAAGTTAGTATGGAGTGACTTATTAACTTATTTCACTCATAATCATTATATTGCCAAACACTATAAAATGACTTTTAACTTTTTAAAAATAAATAAGTTAATAAGTAAGGAAAGAAAACACTCCCAAACACCCACTAAGTTAACTGGTAAAGGTTTCAAAGAAGATAAAAGAAGACATCAAAAAATGACACAACTTTTCTAAGGTGCATCCCGTGTTTTTTTCTCAAATTTAATAAAAGATGATATTTTTTTTTGTGACACATAATTTTGCATGTTATAAAATTAGTGTTTGTCATAATTCGTGTGTCATAAAACGTGTATTTTTTAGTAGTGGACTCTGGATAGCTGGGTTGTGATTGACACATGTAGTCATGATGCGTAAGTATTTTACTAAAAGTAGAAGGAAATTGAAAATTAAAACAAATAATAAATTATTTATTTAATTCTTTTAACATTTATATACGTGATTATTAAGAAACTAGGGATTATAGCACCGTGTGTTACGACGGCAATATATTTTGTGTGGGGATATGGAGATGCGTATCGAAGCTTTACCACAATCAATGCATGTTGTTGAATGTCATTCAGAGATTCAGATAACGTAAAATAAAAAGAGAGCATAAATTATCATAAGATCCTAATCAAGAACACATTACAGTAGGATCCTATTAAACATTGTGTATGTATTTAAAACACCGTTACAATTTGTATGATAGTATGGAAAGTTTATATGCATACTAACCAATAAAATTTCTTAATAATTAATTTCTGAAATGTGCATAACGTCAACATGTGTTGAATAACAATAGTTGGTTAAGGATAATTTGAAGCTTAACTCACTGTCTCATCGTTAAGCTAGACCCTAGATCTTGCTGTAAAACTAAATAATATCAAACTATACCTTATATAATGAAGCACTAGTTGACCACATAAACAAAAATTACTATTATATTTATTAAGTGTAGTAATCTTGAACGTACCCCAAACTCCTGAATTCCTGATTCATTATGTTCACAATCTGATAGCACCAACATATATCACAAAAAGAAATAATGTTCAACAAAATGTTAACATTAACATATCCTACAGATAAACAAATCAAAATCTCTTAAAAAATACATTAAGGTAAACAACACAAAGGCTAGACATCTAAAACATAAGCAAAACCAAAATAAAGAACACTATATTCACATTATTAACTAAAACCGGATAACCAACCTAAACAGTTACAAAACCAACAAAGTTACAAAGCCAATCATATAGACATTGTACAAACTAATAATAGCATAGGCAGACATTCAAATGATACACATACTAACTTAAAAGAGGATAAAAAAACCAATTATCACAATTCATTCACAATAAAAAACACAACAAACCAAACTGGAAAATGAAGAACACGATCTGCATACTATCATCTAAAATTAGACAAACAATGACAATAGTGACTAGTATGCATATGGTTGTTATGGTCTGGGGATAGTCATGTTTTGATAAACAGATTTGTCACTGGACAAAATCTGGTATAAGTATGAAATTGCTAATAAAGTGTCATTTTATAACTGCGAAGTTGTCACGGAAGTTTACACGATAGAATTTCATGTGATGGTTAAGTCTAGTCACTGTGTCGGAAGTGTGTGTAAACCCTAACTCTTCGACACATGTTCGTCAAAACTTAGGATGGAAACATCAACCTGAGTTCGAGAACTCTAGCCTGAGGTCATGAGCGTAACTAGGCAAGTCAGGTGATATATATCGGGAGCGACAACCCAAGGGATTTCATGGTCAATGAGGAAATGTCTTGATGTGAACGTTAATGTGTTAAGGGTTACAAAGCGCTTGTGACTCACCAAAGAGGACACTTTCGAATAGCTCATCGCTGTGAGTATAGTTGTCCCCTTTTTTAAATTGTTTTGAGACTCTATCCGAGCTGGTTAACATTTTTATAAAATGTTTTGTTGTGTATGGTTGCAAGTTAAAATTGTCTCTTGTGATGTAATTGCCACGGTTATGTGTGTCCGATGTGGGTTAGTGTTAGTCACAAGCAAATCATTAAGGTATGTGGAAGGTGTGCGCGTGGAGCGGCACCGGGCACGATAGTAGGTCGTCACACAGAGTGACACTTTGTTCTTACCTAGGGACATATGTGCGCTTAGTTGGATCCATCTAGGTTAGAGTGTCATGTTCTTAGGTTTGGTGTGAGGTGATTTTGGACTGAGTCACCAATCACCGGGTCGCAATCCTTCAGGATTGGTCAAAGCGAAAGGTCCCTATGGGGGATGCCTGATACTCGAATGTTGTGAGGGATTCGGCCGACCGGAGTCCCTTTAACTTACCTACCATCATGTTTGTCAAACCAAGAACGACATATATGTTGATGGACACTGCCATACATGTTAGGGTGCAGGTGAGACTTGATTTGGTAAATAATTTGCTTGCACACACATGGTTATATTGTCTGATGTTTTAGAGTCTCTAGTTATGACTCACCAACAACGTTGTTGTTGACGTGTTTTAGCTCGTGATGCAAGAGCTGGATGTGTCAGGAGGCACTAGCTAGGTCAAGGAGACTTAGCGTTTGTGAATAAATAAAATCTTCAAATAGAAGGTAGTGGTTGGATTAGAACTACCTCCATAGTGTATTAATGTATTTTTTCATTTTGAATGCGTTTGAAACGCAGATTTTATAAACACCGGTAAGTTTTAATCCAGCCTAGTTCTTGTGGTCTTATATGTTAAGATTTCCATTGTATTTGTTGTGAGTGTGATACAACAGGTCGAGATCGGATAATGAAGTATGACATTACACCAAAGATACATTTCGCCTCTTACAATTAGACCAAAGCCTTCAGACTAATTTTGTTACAACTAAACTATTTATTAAAAGTTTTATTTCTCTCTCTTCCATCTACACAACCTAACAAATCTAAGTTTTTCATTCCCACTAAAAACTCATGCCAAACCTATTCAAAAAAACATATAATCAACCTAAAGTAGTAAAAAAGAGTTAAGTTCGATTTTGTTGCTTGAAGTTTGTAAAAAATAATCATTTTCCTTTAAAAGATTAAAAATATTAATTCACCTTCAAAAGTTTAATAAGTTGTTTTAATTTCAGTGCAAAAGTTTTATTAATTGTTCAACCTAATCCAAAATATTAAAACTTTTGGAGTAACATTGAAATAACATATGAAACTTTTAAAGTTAAATTAATGATTTTAATCTTTTACAGAAAAATATTTACCTTAGTCAAATCTTAAAGAGCAAAATTTAAATTAACTCTTAAAAAATTTGAAAAAATTGAGTAACAAGAATTCATCATCATCCAACCGACCAAGGGTCGGTGAACCTATCGAGTCATCCCATTTTGTTGAATTGTTTTTTTTATTTTAAATCATATATTATCCAACCGACAGACTTGTATTCAACCCATGGGAGTATTCGAAGTGACAAATGTAAATATCATATAGCATTCTTTATATTAGTCAATGACATGCTTTGACTTCTACACATATGGTTCGATGGGTGTTAATGTAAGATGGTAAAATACTGAATAATATTATTGAATAGTTAGGTTACAATATATAGAGATAACAAGTAACCCTAGAAACTTAACTTGGGCCCGTTGGCTCATTCTAATCAAACCCTACTAATATATTCTAATACTCCCCTGCAGTCGTAGCGGAAGTAACGCACGCTAAGACTGGAGAACAAAAAAAACATAAATCAATAATATTAAGATAAACATGCTTCAATCGACTCAACTATCCAAACTTTTGCCAAAAGACGATGTTGTGCTTGATGTAGTCATCCATGTTTTGGTTGATTGTGATACCCATAGTTGGCTTGATAGTTAATTGGTTCTTCATTCTCGGTTCTTGATTCTCGGAATGATAAATCAATAATTGACGACCATAGTCGTTCATGACTTGTCGAGGCTAGTAGCCGGTTGTCACTTGTATTCGTAGATCAAGAGATTAAAGCTAAAGGAATAAAAGAAAAGCAAGGCACGTGACCGCGTTCAGGCGGCAGTGTTTTGGATCCGTAGATCAAGAGAAAATATCCGTAGACGTAAAAAAAAGAAAAAACAAAAAGAAAGGCCGGTGACCATGGTCAGGTGGCGATCGTTTTGACCCGTAGATCAAGAGATAAGATCCGTAGATCTATAAAAAAAAAGAAAAAAATCAATCAAACCGTAGTTTGAGATCGATGGCCGTGGACTGTGGTCCTTGGTATGGCTAAAACATCGAGAATAATAAAAGGAAAAAAGAAGTGATCGTTGCATTTTGTGAGTCATAATTCAAGAATAAACCAAGAATATGATTATGAACCAACCAAAAGAATAGATATCTTGTTTGAATATCCAGTCGATAACGAAGCTTTATTCAACAAAAACTAAAAACAAAAGAAACAAAACAGAAAACAAAGGTGGGACAGGGCGGCGGCGGTGGCGGCACACCGCCCTGTCTAGGGTTTGAACTCGATGACGACGGCTAGGGTTTGTATGTTTTTGTGGTGGTGCAGCGGAGAAGAAGGTAACCAGAACCCTAAGGCTCTGATACCATGTAAGATGGTAAAATACTGAATAATATTATTGAACAGTTAGGTTACAATATATAGAGATAACAAGTAACCCTAGAAACTTAACTTGGGCCCGTAGGCTCATTCTAATCAAACCCTAATAATATATTCTAATAGTTAATACTCACACAGTGACAAACTCGGAGAATTTATTTATAAGGGGCAAAAGTGAGTCGATTGCATAATTTTAAGTGGGAAGCGTTTGTGATTTTTACATACGTATAACCCTACAAAAGATTTACGGAGGACGGCTGCTCCATCACCTTATAACCTAGGTCCGCCCCTATCCTCACATCTCTACACATTATTTTTTTGTATTCAATACAACTTTATGTGAAATGTATGGATGATATATCAACAAATATTAAAACCCTTTTATAATTGGTATTTCAAATTTGATATGAGATGACGTGTTAGTGGAGTCTTATTTCACTGCCCTAATAGATTTGTTTTCAAGAATACTATAGAAACACATGTGAGCAAAAGGTCAAATACTTCAGGAAAATTTTTGTGTGATGATGTCACGAAATTGATATTCTTTACAATACAATTACAATTTTTATATATAACCAACTCTCAAACATTAAAAACTTATCCATCATCTATAACCTTTTATTGTCAATATATGCATTATACATTTCACTTCTCATAATACGTAACGATTTCAAGAATACATGGCCACATATCATATGTTTTGATAATATTAACCCTCTAAGAAGAGAGATATCTTAGTGGAGTTTATGCAAAATCAAATGAGCACCATACTGTGGTTGAAGGGTGAGAACAACATTAGGAGCATGGACATAGGATTGTGAAATTTCAAAAGAGAACTTTTGTAAAATCATTGCAAGGGCAATTTTAGCTTCTAGCAATGCAAAGTTTTGTCCAATGCAGATTCGAGGCCCCCAACCGAATGGAAAGTAAATGACTTGGTTTTTGGTTGCCTTAGATACGCCTTCAGAAAACCGTTCGGGCCTGAACTTATTAGCATCGCTACCCCAAAGTTGTTCATCGTAATGAATTAGCATGATTGGTAATGCAATCTGAATTCCCGATGGCAGCGAAATTTCTCCCAATGTGATATCCTTGTCAACTTGGCGGGCTAGGGCACCCAATGGAGGATATAGCCTTAAAACTTCATAAAAGATCATGTTCACCTGTGTAGAATGAAAATAAAAAATAAAAAAAGATGATTAGGAGATGTAAACTAGTATAAATCGCCGTTAACAACACTTACAACTTTTAGACGATTTAGAGCGTCTATATCAATAACTTGGTCCCCAAAAACATTCAACACTTCTTCTCTAGCACGTGACTGCCATTCTTGATGTTTACTCAATAAAACCATCGTCCATACAAGCAAGCTCGATGTTGTTTCTTGTCCAGCGAAGTAAAAAAGTTGGCACTCTTCAATAACTTCATCAATAGTCATTCCATGACTCTTGTTTTGATGTTGCTCAACCGCTTTGATGTTAGATTCAAGCATTATTCCTAACAAATCATCGTAGTTACCTTCTCCGGCCTTCATTGCCTTGAGCTTGTTGTTAATGATACTTCTTACTGATTGTTTTACTTCTTTATCTATTGCCTTCATCCTCATGTTTCTCTTTGTTGGAAGAAACCTATGTCAAAATCATAATCTAAAAATTAGCTTTATTTATTCTTGCTTCGAAGTAATGCCAAATCTTTTCTTTTTAACAAAAGCATTATATATGACTAGGAGTCACAAACCTAGATCCGGGGATGTAAACTGATTGTATTGCCTCCATTGCAAGAACACTTTGTTCTCTTATTAGTTCAAATATACGAATTCCTTCTTCATAACTACTTCCAAATGCGGTTCTTGATATCACATCACTTGTTAACGTTTGAAGATAAGGCCACACATCCAACTCGCATGACCCGTTTGACGAAACTAGTATCTCCCACTTTTTAATCATTTCACTACAACTTAAATGGAAAGCAGGTACCATATTCTAGGTACAAAACACAGGTATCATTAGAAAAATGCAAGCTTTAACCACGTCTAAAACTTATAAAAGGGATTAAAAATGAAATGTGGATATCAAAGTACCTTTAGCTTCTCCATATGAAAAGCTGGATTAAGTAATTTTCTATGCTTGACCCACTGATCTCCTTCGTAGGTCACTAAACCTGTTGCTAAAAATTTAATAACCAGTGGATTAGATCTCACCTTTTTAAAGTCATTTATCTTTATTAATGCATCTTTGATGATCTCTGGGTCCATAATAGTCACTCTTGGTTTCCAACCTATCCATACGATGAAATTTCTTCCTGCAAAGCGAAAATTCCAGGTAACACTTGCACACAATAAATCTAGAAGGAAAAAAAATAAAAATATATCATTTACTGCAAATTTGATCATATGGCCTTAGTGGCGGCTTTGAACTTTAGGACTATCTTCAACCAGATGATTACAAATCGTTAAAATGGCTCTGATACCAATTTAAGTATGAATTGACATTTGTCGTCTTTTGAAATTGAGCTATCGCATGTCGTCATTCTAGAGTTTTTTATGGTTTTTGACCAAAATTGAAAGTTGACACCTAATATCTTGTAGTGACTACATGTCGTTATAGGATGAATGTTTTGTTCCCCTACCTTCTATTTTTGATAAAATAACCCGTATTATAAAAAACACAAAAAAATAATATTTGTGTCAATAACGACGACTTGTCGTCACTCTAAGATTAATAGTTTTAGCTAAAGGACAAATTTCCGTTGCTACAGATAAATATATGGTGACGGCTTCCATCCCGACAACATAGGAAACCTGTATGTACGACTTTGTAGCCATGACTTGTATACACATGACATCCGTTGCTATAGACCCAAAAATGCCGTCGGTAAACCTTTAAGAGCACCTGAAGTGGGCACCGGTGGAGGGTGGAAAATACCCTCGCCCGGGTAGAACACCCCCCCCCCCCCCCCCTCTAATGGTCTTGTGATCGTTTCATTTAAAAATAAGTAATTATTTAACATTATAAATACTACTCAATCTCACCCATTTTTACACATTACTTCTACTCTAATCTACTCTCTAAATTACCACAAACTCTCATATTTTTTTCTCTTAAACAATAAGGAATCATCATATGCTCGGCCGGAAAAAAAACACAATTCCGAAAGACGCGTCAAAATAAACCAAACCTCACAACCACGTTCTCAACAAACTCACTCATTTGGCACCCTGACATTATCTACAATTCCAAACGTCACCCTACAACATCTGATACGCGCACTTTTCGATGGCACAAGCATACTCAAACAATATTCAAAACTATCAACGTGAAGAGAAAGAGGAGTCGGCGGAGGATGAGGATGAGGATGAGACGGAAAAATCCTAGAAAAAGCTTCAACTTTGGTAAAGAACTTTAGTGAAGATCGAGAGCTTTAACTTCTTATGTAAAACTGAAACCGAGCATGGAACCCATATTTGAGACTACACCTATGAAATGGAAAAATCCTAGAAAAAGCTAAAGAAAATAGGATAAGGGGAAAACAAGATGACTCCTTATGCTCTAAACCTTGTAGTGACCAGTGGGTTGTGGTAGTTTTATAACTGATTTCTTTTTATCACCAATTATAGGAGTTCATCAAATCGAATCGACTCGAATCGAATAAGTCGAATTTTGAAAATTTTTAAACTGCATTCGAATTCGATTTGAATTTGAAAACGATAAATCGAACTCGAAACTTTCAAACTGGATTCGAATCCGATTCGTATTCGAAAAAATTTCGAATTCGAATCAAATTTAAATGTATTCGATTCGTATTCAGTAAAAAAAAAGTATTTAATCGAATATCATTTTCAAAATTAATTCGATATATCCAATTTCAAATGCTCAAAATAAATAAACAAGCATAACATATAAAATATTATAAATTTCAAATAAGTAAAAAGGTAACAATTAGGCTTTAACATTTTAGATTATATATTCCTTAAACATTTAATTCTCAGTTTCTCAAAATATTTCTAAATTAATATACAAAATAACTAAATGTATGCATGTTTATTTGAAATTCGAATTTCGAATCGAATCTAATCAAAAAACACAAATTTGCGATTCGATTCGAATTCGATAATTAGACTTTGAATCGAATCGAATTTGAATTTGAAAAATCGAATCGAATTTCGAATCAGTTATTTTCGACTCGAATCGAATTCCAATTCGAATATTAAACACCCCTATCGCCAATGGCGGACCTAAGGCTTGGGGGTCGTTGTCCACCCTAAAAAAAATTTAGTGTTATATATACGTGAAAATCTCGACAGCCCCCCAATCAAATTATACATGTAATTAGTCATGTAATTAGTAGGAAGGAAAAAGAAAAGGATGATATCAAGATAGGGGATGGTTCAAATGAGAACTCACTTTTTTTGTGAGAACTCTAGGAACCAATATGAGCCACTCATTCTTGATTACATGCAAATCACATGTCATTTTCCCCCCTTTTTTTAAAACGTTCATAACTTTTTTTCACGACATCATTTTTCCAAAAAAATTTCACCATAAAATTTAGTATTTTTTATCTTTCCAACGCCTACCATATTGATATACTTTCTAAAAAAAAATCGTCCATCCGTTGTTTACACATGTGTATATCTGGTTATACACATGTGTAATACTGGATTTACACATGTGTAAATCCGGTATTACACATGTGTAAATAGAATTTCGTAAAAAAAAAACGAGAATTTTTTTATTTTTTGTAAATTTTTTTTTAATTTTTGTTATGAAAGAGGGAAACTAGGGGAACATTTTTGTGTTTTTATTTTCTCTATTTTTATGTTAGTTTTCATTTTATAATTTTTTTTATTATGTATTTGTTAATTACCATTTTGCCATTGAAAACTAGTGGTTGAGATTGGTTCCTAGAGTTCTCACAAAAAAAGTGAGTTCTCATTTGAACCCTCTCCTATCAAGATAAATGTTTTTTTTTACAATAAAACAAGCTAAATTTATATTGGTTTCAAGCTATGAGTGATTAGATGATATAATTATTGTCCGACGTTGTTCTAAAACATATTAAACATATCACTAATTTTATGCCTATAATTGCTTCAAAATAATTGTTTCAATATGGTTTTTTAAATATATGTACATACATCAAATTTATGAGTTTGGGAACCATTTTAACTATGTTTTTGGGATGGGTTTAGGCAATGAACCGAATCAACCCAATCTAGCTCGAACCGGACCGAAAAAATAAAAATTTCCACCCCGGAAGAAAATTTATGGGTCCACCGCTGACTTAACGCCATGTTCGTTTCATTAAAAATTCATGATCTTTAATCTATTCTTAGCATGAATAGATCATAAAAGATTCACTACAGTTTTTATGTTTTCTTAATCATTCTAAAAGTCATTAACTCAATGGAGGAAGAAGATATAAGAAAGAACTTATACCATATTTTTGCAGAGATTGGTAGTTAAAAGCCGCAACATGTGGAAGAACTTCATCTTCATTATCGATATTAATATGCTTAGATCTGGATTGCTGAAACATCTTAGCCAACTCTTTCGTGTCCCCAAACAACAACTTGTAATTGTTTCCATTGAAACCTTGATTCCTCAGGTGTTTCTCCAGTTTTTTTGGTCTAATCCACACTATGTTTACTATCTTCCATGCCCATAGTACAAGTACTAACACACATGAGATCGCTATTGTGTTTGTTACTGCATCCATCTGTGTTTGTTTTACTTCCCACAATATGAGCACAGGATATATATAGATGTATCTATGGTGAGAGAGAAACTCAATTCACTGAGAACTTGTGTTTGTGTCTATATATGTGTGTGTATTATTATTAATAATTATTATTGTTATTATTAATTTGAACGGCGTGTGTGTATTACTACTATTTACTTGTATGACTTTCTAGTAAACTAATCTAGAGAAATTTGGCAGGAAATGACATATGCAATGACACAATACATACATGTCCTTATCCTTTTTCTCTTTTCTTTGTGACCTCTTGTCGTCTCCCTACTTATCCAGTTACTTCTATTAGTCATTCACATTGCCACAACTTTTAATGCGGGTCGGGTTGGGTGACGGGTTAAAATAGTACCAGATCAAAACGGGGTTGTTCTAGTGAAAATAAGTTTAGTTAAAGGAGGTCGTTGTTATGTTTCGGATCAAACCGGTTGGGACCAAAATAAGATGGTGACGGAGGCGGCAATGATAGTGGTGGCGACTACGGTGGTTTTGTCTGTGACGTGTTGGCGGGCGGTGTTGGTGGCAACAGTTGCTTAGGCAATGGTGTTGGTCGCGTTTGCAACAATGGGGATTAAGTAAAGTGGTGGTGACGGTGATAACGAGAGCGGTGGTGACGATGATCCTTGTTGTTTGGACTCGTTTAAAATTGGCAAGTGTAATAAGAGTACTCGTCTAGAGTCATTGTTTTTTGTATAGACTCAAATTGACATATTATATAATTTGAGTAGATTGAAATAGTTCATATGTAATTTATTTTACTAACAACTCATTTATATGGTTAGGTTGTGATTGACACATGTAATCATATGCATAAAATCTAAAAGAAAAAGAAAATCAAAAATATACTTTAACATATAAGCTCCATTGTGACATGTATGTACGTGATGATTAAGAAAAGCAATTAGTTTTAAAACATATGTAAATATTGTGTGCCATGGTAATAAGAAACCGGGCATAGTTTTAAGGAAAAGCTCATGTAACAAACTCTCATTACATTCATTCCTTAATATGCATCAAGAATCTATCTTTACTATTTAACTATCTCCAAGTAATGTGATTATATTTAAATAAGTCTCACAAACACCTCAAATATGAATATTATAATAGAATCTCTCAAACACCATTTCTATGACATGATCACATTATGCATAGGATGTTAAGAGCATAATACAGTGATGTAGAAGGAATGTATATAAGTTGAGTGACACAAAGTTCAGTTACAGATATGGGTCTGTATATATGTCAAAATTGAATCTGTATGGTTGAATCTACCTTCCTGTTTTCAAACCCAAAGATAAACAACATAAGAACTAACATATTAAACATCATTTTATCTTATTGACCTAATAAAACATAATTCGCGATGAGATGGTTTCAACGGCCATCAACATGCTGGAGACATGTAATTTGGTACTGGTTGCCTTTATGCTTCCACATTGGGCAGTAGCAGAAGCAGTTCCTGAGACACAGAGCATAAAATTCGCTTCAACGTTAATTATATTAATTTATTAGTCACCCACATGTATGTGTATGTGAGTATGTGTTTAGTATGTGTACCTGACTGAGTATGGAACTTTGAGCTTCTATTCACACTTGATTGAGCGGTATATGTGTCGAACAAAGAACAAGGCAGCACGGAAACCAACCGTCCCAAGCATGAGAAAGAAACCATAACAGATGCAAGCCATGTAACCAAAGAAAAACGATGTTTGCATGAATCCAGACATGTCAGAACGCTCATAGTAATAATACAAGCAATACCCATAGATGAAAACACCCGTTGAACCACCACAGAGAAAAGACCTGATAATAATTTACAAGATAAGTCAAGTATTTAACCAAAAAAAACCCAAAAAGTCAAATGTCAAAATGAAATATTCATACATACCTCCACCACCATTCATGGTCTTCAGCAGCAAGTTGGAAATAGGTCAATGCCACAGTGATAAAGGCGGTAACAATGAGAAGAATGATAAAAACTATAAATAAGATACTGTAAATGGTATAAATCCTGTGGCCCCACACACTGGCAAAGATGTAATAAAGCTCAATGTAGATTGCACTAAAAGGAAGAAAACCAGCCATGGCCATTTGAGGGATGGTTTTACGGTACCAAGGCAATGGTGGGATCTCTCTAGGATACTTTGTGGTGCGAACAGGTGCCTGAAATTCAGCCTTGCTGTTTTTACCGGCAATACCACCCAACACTAGCAATGGTGAAGTCACCAATGTCCATATTAATACAATCACCACTATTGTACCAAAGGGTAGAGCAGCAGTAGCGGTGTAAGCGATCGCAACAGTGTTTAGAAAGCAGAAAGTAACAAAGAGGGGTCCACAGAAGAGGCAGCCAGTCAATAGTAGATTCCTCACCTGTTAATTAAAATCAAAGTATTAGATTAACAACGATTATCAACAATGATTTAATATAAAATATGTAGAGTAACATATAACATACCCAGTTAGTTCCTTCTAGCTGGTGATAAAATGAGGCTGCAGTGTAGCCTGCAATCCCGGATGTAAGAGCATATATGACAACCAGTGCGGTAAAGAGAGCTCCTCGATTATATGGATAGAATACACCAACAAGAGCAAGTATAAAGATAAAAAGTGCACTGAAAAAACAAAAAGTAGGTCATGTTAATAATTAATCAACTGAAGATAAAAGGGGTGAATATCTAATTTACAAATGTTTTACTTACAGAGCAAATAGCTGGGTACCAGAACCAAGTGCAGCGGCAAACAGGGACTTGTACTTTGGATACCTGAAAACATCACCATGAATGTACTTCCACCCAGTTTCCTCTTGGTCATCAGCTGCCTCTTCATCATGAGCATACCTTTTTTCAAATAACACAAGTATAATGATTAATAAAAGACACCAGTTGTAAAAAAAATGATAATTAGACTTAAATCACTAATTACTTACTTGACAAAATCATTCTTTAGGACTCGCATAAGAATTGTGGCAAGGAAACCAGTTAAGAGGAGAACCGTGACACATGAGTTAATAATAGAAAACCAATGAATTTCAAGGTGATGTGGTTGTGAAAAAGATTGTGAGTATTTCTCCATCCTACTCTCATAAGAAACATTAGTTTCTTTCCACCTCACTGTGTACATAAATTCCACCTCAACTTCTTTGTCCTCAGTGAGATCCACCACAGCATGAGGATCCGCTTTTGCATTTATCTCTATCACACGATCTTTGTTGTAGTGGATCTCAAAGTGAAGATGCTTAAACAAGTAATATTTTTCCTCACTAGGGTCAGTTTTGTCTTTTTCAACCTTCCCCAGAAAGCCCCAGAAAGGTAAGTCATCATAGTACATCTGGAAATAATAATCCTTGGTAACAGCACTTCGGAATTTAGATACTTCATCTTTTGTAAGTGTTTTTTTGCAAACTATTTCAGAGTCTTTTTCGACCATAAAGTCAAGTTTATAAGGAGCACTAACTAAACGATCTCCATTCAGTACTTCACCTAGAGCTTCTGGTTTCTCCTTCAAATGTGCTGCAAACAAATAGGTATTAATGATGTATAGTGGCAGTAACAATAAACCAACACTAACAAAATCATAAAAAGAATAATCAGTAACAAACACAAGACTGGAGACAAGCGAACATACCTGGTAAACAGAAAGGTAGATCAAAATATCTGTATGTTTCACTGTAAAACAAGACAAATATATGAAAATGAGTTTTTAAAAAAGCAGGATTGTAAAATGAAAATGATGTAACAGACTGATGGTTCATAAAGTTTAAACAACATATGATAATCAAAAACTGGGAGAGCTACCCTACAATTTCTCTTCCTAATAATTCTCAAGCCTACTCTTTGAGGCATGCCAAACTTTCCATGTAAAAACCTTTTTGATACAATGGTACCATTTGCAAGATAATTGCTCACATTCAAATATCATCTCATTTCACATACAGACACTTTAAAACACAAGAAAGTTTATCAAGGACAGCTTCCTACATTTGACACACCATCCAGTAACATTCCAATTTTCTATATGCATGTCATTGGAGGTCCTTTATGTTTAACTTTCTGTAGAAAAAAAATCAATGTCACATGCATATACAAGGGGTTGAAAGAAGGCATGACCCACCGTATTTTCTCATTACCAAAAACACAATACACATACAAATTGCTGTTGATGAAATCATATGACATCTAATATAATAGTATCATACCTCACCAATCGCCCAAGAAACATATTCTTCCATCCCCAAGAAAAAGAAATTTTTTTCAAATTAATGTAGTGCTATTAAAAATAATTGTGAGTTGTGACGATCTCAATTCTCAAATCAAAGACCTTTGGCATTTAGTTCTGTACCAAAATAAAAAAAAACCAAATGGCTTTTTAACAAGATTTAAATCATATTATTGTAGCTGGACATTTCCTATATGTTCAATACAAGCTCAAACACAGCCTTTCACGCCTTTTCTTAATACCTCTGATCATAGTCATCAGTTTGAGCTATACTTTGTGAACATCAAAATCCATAAAAAGATGTCTGATTTACAACTTTATTTATTCAAACCCAGTTTAAGTATTTGACAACACAAAAGAATCATATATAGATCGTAAATAACAAAATCTCATGCGGTCATGTGGTGATCTACAACTAGAAAACATAAAATCATAACTTTAATGTACTGATCAAAAGGATTATTTATACTCCCACATGTATAAGAATATCAATCTCGTAAGAAACAAACCCAATTTGAGCCCATTGCTCATCCCATTAACTTATTTTCTATCTTTCCGTGACAGCATTAACTTTCATTTTACGTCACAAATATTACTAATCTGAATGAGATACCCTTATCAGTTACCTCACATACTCCTCCAACACTTACCAATCTAAAACCCCAATCAACAATAATCGAAACTAAGCAAATAAAACCCTAATTACTAATTAGCAGTACTAAACGTCCGAAACTGAGATCCAGCGAACTACAAACACAAAAACCCTAACCCCACCAAATCAGATCCACTAATTCAGTACTAGCAGAAAGCAACAACCAAATGCTTAATCCAGAACACATAAAACGGAGATCTAACAGGCTTATAGAGATGAATGCATACCTAGGGTTATGAAAGGGGCCTACTTTGTTGGCGTAAATGGGTACTTCGTCACCAGGTTTGTACTTGTGATCGGAGGCATCGGATCGAACTTCGTCGATGCAAAGAGCCACTAGCAGCGCCACCATCAACCACCGTATCACCGACATTTTCTTCCACATTTTGATGTCTCTGCTAAGTTGGATACCGATAGATCCGATCTACATGTTTGTAAATCTATGTTGGGGGTCTTATGTAGTCTTCGATGTTTGTTCAAGGGGGGGTTTGGTGTGGTTTCAAAATATCATAATAAGTTACATAAACCGTCCTTCAAGTTTCATATATGCTTATGATTTCTTTTTCTTTCTTTTTTTTTTTTTTGACAGCTAATTGGATCACCATCAAATAATTGCTCACAAGATCATTTTCATTACTTAAGTACGAAATTAGGACACTAGGCTAGCACGTCCACGAAGATAAATTCATACATCTGTCCGCCACCACCAATCCTGAACCTAAAACCACCCTCAGGAGGAAACTCGTAATAAATAAGAAAACTCTCTGACTTAACATGAAACCTTCTTCTTTTTTTCCAGGTGAGACTTGAACCCGACTTGGTTTAAAGATTATTGACGCTTATGATTTCTTGACATACATCACATGGTGTTTCGTTTAATTAAATTAGTATATGTTTAAATATGATAAAATGAAAAATAGGTGGATTATAGAAGGCATATGTTTATCCTTCAAACTAACAATCTAATTTGATGCCCTAGGATCTTTGATAGGGCAATTATTTCACCTGGTAACTTTATAAAGACTTTTAATCAATTAAATTTCCAACTAGTAAAGGAATTCAACTTTGTCATTTACTTGCATTATGATTTTAAAATTAGTTGTAATGAGCATAAAAATTATATTGTTAACCCTAATTGAATATAAAGGTGTCATACAAATGTTCCTAAGAAAGTCCTTAATGATCTTGAAAAAGTTAGAAGATGATTCCAAATATAACACCAAACTTAATTGTGTTTCTTTATGGCTCGAGGTGGTCTCGGCCTTGGTTCTTTTAAGGGTGGCAAACATTGGTATGTTTTCTAAATGGTGGTTGCTTTTTAAAAATAAGCCTCAAAGATTATGACAAAAAAATGGTGCATTCAATACTTTCAAGTCTTGCAAGTCCATGGAAGAACATACATAAATCGGTTATGAAGGAAGCCGGAATCACATAAAGAACATAATCAAAAGAAGGCATGGGGCACAGAAATGATATACGTTTTTGTATCGATTGCTGGATTGAACCAGTCCTCTTAACTTAAGAACTATTTCCTGTCCCATTTGACCTTGCTATTGTATGCAAAATAGCATAATAGTTTGGAAATAGGGATAACCATCATAAGATGGCTTAGTACTAAGACGTTTGAAAGGTTTCTCAAGAGACCCGAGTTTAACCTTTCCCCAAGTAAATATCTTTGATGGTCACCACCTATAAAAAAATATAACAATATGGAAATGGAGTTGGAAGGAAGAACTTTCTAGTGGAGGAACTACAACTTATAAACCTGTGCATCATCCTATCTACTCGGGTAACTATCTGAAAATCGTGTTATGGAAATGGTAGTTGTCTTTGAACGGAACAATTAGCTACCAAAGAAGCTCAATATTTTTTGCATAGCGGACGGAGATGGAAAGGATGCCATCTTCTACATTAGTGAAAACTGAAAAAGAAATGTAAACATTGGTTTGAATCAATGCAAGGTGTGTGGTGATTACACCGAAATAATCACACAGTTGTTCCTCCTTTGCAGCTTGGCACATCAAATTTGGTCGATAGTCTCTCAATGGTGCAAGATATCTCCAATGGATTTTTTTATGCATCAATGCAACGAAAATTAAAACACGGATGGCCTTACAGATTTGGTTCTCTTTGGAAAGATTGAGGATTAAGTATTACCTCCACTAGCATTAACATTGGAACTTAAGAAGAAGAATATGCTGATATCGTGATTAGTCAGGTGGGAAATAGAATAGTAATGAGTAAATGGAGTTGCACAAACTTTAATTTTAATTACAAGCTACATATTAAGAATGTATGTCCATAATTGACCAAGTATAATTTGTCAATGTATGGCCTTAAAGATTTGGTTCTATTAAACCGGAAAAAGTGACATAAGCTAGCATATCCAAATATTCATCAATATGTAAACTAGTTCTCATAGCTTTCATGACTTCACACTGGATGGTGGTGGCAGCCGGCAGCAAGAACAACAGCAACCCTGAGTGTCGCAAATCAAAACTGTTAAGATATAAAATATTAATGCTTGTATACAACCACAAAAATGATATTAAGTGTGACAAAGATGATGAGCAGAAATAGAACAATGTCATCAATAATCTATTTTTATAACTCAAAATATATAAGATGTTTTTTTCTGCATTAAAATACAATTTACGTGACTTTAACAATTCTCCTGTAAATCTATATTTTTTATTTTACTAGTTTGACCCTTAAAGATATTTACGTGACGTATTTCTGCATAACTTGAATCAACTTGTTCATAAATATATGGGCCGAAGTCACCACCTCTAACGTAGTAATATAGGTGCATTTCTTGTTAAGCACATTCATCGTTTGATCCACATAGTGATGGAACATCTCATACTTAAAACATTGTGCGCTATGCATTGATAAAGTACACATACATATGTGTAGTTGTATACACAGACAACATATATATACCTACATATATGCAAGGGGGTGTGTGTGTGTCTTTAAGGCCTTCAAACACATATATCTTGTAATGTATATTCCATAAAGTAACAGGACATACCTGTCGGGAGCATGGCAGAATGAACATTAAACATCTATTCACACTTGATTGAGCGGTAGATGTGGCGAACAAAGAACAAAGCCGCCCGGAAACCGACCATCCCAAGCATGAGAAAGAAACCATAACAAATGCAAGCCATGTAACCAAAGAAAAACGATGTTTGCATGAATCCCGACATGTCAGAACGCTCATAATAATAATACAAACAATACCCAAATATGAAAACACCAGTTGACCCCCCACATAAGAAAGACCTGAAAACAATATACAAATAAATACAACTATTACACCAGAAAAAGGATTAAGCACAACAAGTTTCATGACAAAACTGAAATTGTTACATACCTCCACCACCATTCATGATCTTCAGCAGCAAGTTGGAAATAAGTCAATGCCACAGTGATAAAGGCAGTAACAATGATGAGGATGATAAAGACTATAAATAAGATGCTGTAAATGGTATAAATCTTGTGGCCCCATACACTGGCAAATATGTAATAAAGCTCAATGTAGATTGCACTGAAAGGAAGAAAACCAGCCATGGCCATTTGAGGGATGGTTTTACGGTACCAAGGTAATGGTGGAATCTCTCTGGGATATTTTGTGGTGCGAACAGGTGCCTGAAATTCTGCCTTGCTGTTTTTTCCAGCAATACCACCCAATACTAGCAAAGGTGAAGTCACCAATGTCCATATTAATACAATCACCACTATTGTACCAAAAGGTAGAGCAGCAGTAGCGGTGTAAGCAATTGCAACAGTGTTTAGAAAGCAGAAAGTAAGAAAGAGGGGGCCACAGAACAAACAGCCAGTCAATAGTAAGTTCCTCACCTGTTTGTTAGAGATGAATGTTAGATTAACATCAATCACTAATGTTGCTTAAGTTCATAGGGGATCACAGTTTAAATAAAATCAACAAAAGAAAACTGCAATAGAGATATGGAGACAGCCCTAGCATAATTGGATTGCATGTTTATAATTTCAGAAGGTACTGATCAAATCAATGCATTCAACTCTCCCAACAATTATCCACCCTATCTTGATCATTATGAATTAGATTATTACCTATATTTACTATCTACAGAAGGGGTAAGATTTAATACAGTTAGGGATGTGCATGTCTGGGGCCTGGGGCAAAGTGACGAAACCGGCCAACATGAATCAATTTGGCGAGAATTACCCAAGTTTGCCTCCATAAGCCGGCTGTCCGGTTGGGTTCCAAACCATCATATAGAGTTCGGTTAGTGGTTTGGAGATCTAGACCCACCATGAAGGTTGATCAGCAAAGTGTATATTATATGAGAGTTCAAAAGATTAAGCATGCTAGGTTTTTAGCGTAGATACCGGCCTAAAACCCATGTATCCCTTTTTACCTATATTATTTTTTTGCACTTCTTTTCATTTCAGAATTTTAAACCATATGTGTCCAACCCTATGTTCTATGTGACGATTCATTTTTTGTTGTGTATGTTTTATAATCTTCAGTCCAACCAAACTGATTATTGGTTTGTTTCCCATACACAGTAAGGAAACTAATTCGGCCAGTTTGGTTAGAAAAAAGGCCAAACCAAGGTTTCAAGTTTGACAGAGCATTTTAGGCCCGAACAGGCTAGACCGAGCCTTACCCATCCCTACTAATAAAGTCTAGCATAATACCATATGCACAACAATAGTGAAAAAGACTTCATGTATGAAATGTGGCCCGAATAAAATAAGATCACTAGGGTAATCACTAACCTACTTCATAACATTCAAGATATCTACTTACGTAATTTGTGGAATGTGGACATGCCGAAGGGGAATCTAAGTGTAACATACCCAGTTAGTTCCTTCTAGCTGGTGATAGAAGGAGGCTGCAGTGTAACCTGCAAACCCAGAAGTAAGTGCATATATGACAACCAGCGCAGTAAACAGAGCTCCTCGATTATATGGATAAAATACACCAACAAGAGCAAGCCCAAAGATAGAAAGTGCCCTGATAAAACCAACAAGTAGTCCAAGTTAACATAATTCAAAACCAACCAACTGAAGATGAAAAAATGTGTCACGATCTATACACCAATATTCTACTTACAGAGAAAATAGCTGGGTACCAGAACCAAGTGCAGCAGCAAACAGAGACTTGTACTTCGGGTACCTGAAAACATCACCATGGATGTATTTCCAACCAGTTTCCTCTTGATCATCAGCAGCTTCTTCATCATGAGCATACCTTTTGCAGTTAACCACAAGCAAAAGTGATCAATGGAAGTAAGAAGTCAAGAACAAAAATCTAAAATAGTTGAACTTAGTTACTTACTTAACAAAGTCATTCTTAAGGACCCGCATAAGAATGGTGGCAAGAAAACCAGTTAAGAGGAGAACCGTGACACATGAATTAATAATTGAAAACCAATGGATCTCCAGGTGATGTGGCTGTGAAGAAGTCTGGGAGTACTTCTCCATTCTACTCTCATAGGGAATATTAGTTTCTTTCCACCTCACAGTGTACAGATATTCTACCTCGACTTCCTTGTCATCGGTAAGATCCACCACAGCATCAGGATCAGCTTTTGCATTTATCTCTATCACACGATCTTTATTGTAGTGTATCTCAAAATGAAGATGCTTGAACAAGTAATATTTTTCCTCACTAGGGTCAGTTTTGTCCTTTTCAACCTTTCCTAGAAAGCCCCAAAAAGGCAAGTCATCATAGTACATTTGGAAATAATAATCCTTGGCAACAGCCTTTCTCAATTTAGATACTTCATCTTTTGTTAGTTTTTTTCTGCAAACAATTTCTGAGTCCTTTTCACGCATAAACGGAAGCTTATAAGGAGCGCTCACTAAACGATCTCCATTCAGTACCTCACCAAGAGCTTCTGGCTTCTCCTTTAAATGAGCTGTAAAATACATTCAGATCAATGATATATGCTGGCAAGAGCAATTGCAGCTCAAACAAAAAATAGAAGGTAATATGTGATAAATCAACAAATACAAACCTGGTAAACAGAATGGTAGATCATAAAAACGATATGTTTCACTGTAAAAAGGTAACAGAAATCAAAAAATGAGTCTCAGACAGAATGAAGGTATAAGCAGGCATAAAACTTAGATATGTTAAAAAGAACTTATATAATGTTCTATATGTTTTACTATATAGAAGCATATAAAATATAAGAATAAATTGCACGTTAAAAAATATACACAGATTGTGAGTCTAAACATATGTATCCATTTCCAAGCAATTATTGGGCATACAGATGCTGAACTGCATGGCAACTCTTCCTGCACTACTTTCTTAGCATAAGCATGGCAGCAATCACAAAATCATTGCTTAAACTAGTGCATCAAATGAGACACAAGAGTACATCAATAGAGCCAGAATCCTTATCAATAACAGTCTCACTTGCACCTGACAAGCTATCAAAACCAACTTTTTGTATGTTACTATGTTTTGTTTACTATAATACTTTTATATATAAAACAGGAATATTGTCACTCATGCATGTACAGAGCAAGCATGATGCAGCTAAACTTCTCATCACTGAATAGCCACTTTACATAAAGAACAGAGAAAAGCTTTCTAGAGGCGTGGACCTACTTTTTATATTAAGGTTGGCTGAACAAATTGTACAATCTACAATATGATCGAAGAACTGAAGCAACTCTCATATGTCCAACATAGAAGCATGAAAGACAGGACGGAATAATTCCCTTTAAAGGGCAAAGAGAAGTTTGAGAATTGCTTGTTTGAGCTTTGCACATATAACTGCCCTCGTGTTAGTGACCACATCACAACTAGCCTAACTAAAGACAAGTCCTTAGAGGCTAAAATAATATCCTGTAGAACTGAATAAGTGAAATATCATTGCTTTTAGACGATACCACCTATTACGTTCATATTTTATAATGTCCCATGCATTTAGTACAAGTTCAAATACACCTTCACCCTTTTCCTGAACATATTAATCTTCTCATAGTCATCAACTTCTGCTAGGCTGCTAGCCAGATAAGCGTCAGCTCAATAGGTTTCACAAATGACTCCTCAAATAATTTACAACAAAATCTACTAAAATACCAGCTTAATGCTTGTTGAGATAAAAGATCTGTATACATAACTGCAAAAAAACTCTGGGGCCCACCCACACCCTGCTAACAGGGTCAGGTAAATCACAGCCTGCGCTTAGCAGGTGGTGTTCAAGAGTTATGATAGAAACCATTGGAAGAAGGATTCAAAGTCAAGATCTATGCTAGGAAAGAATCAGGTGCTTACCACTAAACCACTCCTTGAAGGTTACTAGTGTCTTCTAATAATGTATAAATAGAAACCATAAACCTCTTCCTAGTCTTCTACAAATGGAGAACAAAATAAGCTCATACTTACAACCTCTCATTAGTACTTAAACACATTCATCTCACTAGTATATGAGCTACGAAGAACAACCACTTAAAAAGCAAGATCAAGATCAATTTTCCAGATCCTTACCATCTTTCTTTTCACCAACCCACAGTCACAACACAGACTCCTCTTACGAAATTTTCAAACATCCATACTCGGTCAAGTTCTAAATCACCCGTCATCTAATGTCTAAAGGCAGCTGATTTAGTCACCGAACATTCTGAGACCCAATGCACCCAATACTAACAACCACGACAACTTAAAACCCTAACTAACATAATTCAATAGTACGAAGGTGAGATCCAACAAATCACACCATAAACTGATAAACCTCAACTCTCTCTAAACCAATCGACTAAACAGTACAATAACTAGCAAAATAATCAAAATAAGATATCAGTTCCACCACAAAAATACATGATCTACAAAATTGAACACATGCACGGTGTATCGGAGATATAGTCTAAAGAAACATAGGAACCATAAGGCATACCTAGGGTTGTGAAAGGGGCCAACTTTGTTAGCATAAATAGGAACTTCGTCGTCAGGTTTGTACTTGTGATTTGAGGCACCTGATCGAACTTGTTGGATGCTGAAAACCACCGATAACGCCACCAGCAACCACCGGATCACGGCCATCGTCGCTGTTAGTAACGTCTTTGGTGTCTGCTACAGTGCCCACAGGAAGATGGTTGTAAAGTATATATTTGGCCCGTTGTTTTAGCATACTCTATTTAAAGGTTAAGGGCTTTTTTAGGTATTTAGCATTTTTAAATAATAACTTTTCATGTTTACGGGTGAAAAAAAAAAGTAAAATGTTATTTTCGTCGCTAACGTTATATTGAAATTGTCATTTCAATTTAAAAAAGTTTTTCTGGTCATTTTAACACTGTGGTTTATCAATGTTATCATTTTTATTTATTCCATTAACACGTAAAGACCTCCTTAAAATTGAGTGTGTTTTAGTATTTTTCAGCACCCTAATTAACCAATTAATATTTAATTAAGACTAATAAACACATTTTGATAATATGAAAGACTACAATTGCTACTTGTGACTAGGGAGACAACCCGATTAACACTAATCCATCTTAGAAAGCTTTAATTATACCTGCGACTAAGGAGATAACATTTATTTGAACTAAGTTTAAACATCTTTACTTGTTCGATTGAGGTTGTTGTTTTCGAGTACGTCTCTTCGATTTCAACTTCGACATCATTACCTGTTCGATTAGGCTATTGTTGTGGTCAAGTACTTCTATTCGATTTCAACATTCGACATCATTAATTGTTCGATTTAGGTTGTTGTTGTCATCGGCTCCATTGTTCGATTAAGGTTTGATTGCTTTGTTGTTCGATTAAGCATTGTCATTTGCATTCCGATTGCTTTTTGATTGTTACACTATTGTGTTTGATGTTTAATTGATCTTATATTTTCGATTAGGCAGGGAATCATTGTTGTTCGATTGTTGAAAAAGACTAAAATACCCTCGTTTTTATCAGAGGTTTTAATGGTGTTAGTGAAGTGGATAGAAATGATAATATTTAGTAAACTACATTGTTAAATAACTAAAAAATTTGAATTGAAATTGCAATCTCAACAACATTAGGGTCGAAATGACATTTTACTCAAAAAAGAAAGTGATCATGGTTTCCTATGCATTATCGTTTGCTATGGGTGTTAATACAAACCAGAAAACCGAATCGTTTCCGTAATAAAAATAACAGAATTTTTTTATTCACTTTTCAGGTACTGGTTTTATAAAATATCGCTTATTCACTCGGTTATCCGAATTCGATTTTTCTGAATTATCAATTCCGCTCAGTTAGATAGTTTTCAATTCAGTTCAGTTTGATTAATAGATATGCCAAAAAAAAAATTCATAATCGAATAAAATGAAACAAATAAACCAAATAAATTATTCACCATATTGTTGAACACTTCGATAATTTACATTAGAAATTATGTATTTGTCTCCAAACTCCTTTCATGTTCGTCTATACTTTGATATCTCCTTTGACTACACATGTAAAGAAGTTACGCACATCAACATAGTTCACCATTGTTTTTGCATGTTTGGATCAAAATTCTATTAGGCGTTTGATTTTGGTGGCAATTAGCACTTTTAAATGAAGCTTAGTATAATGTGATATCTGACTTGTCATTAACCTACAACCAATCATCTCTGATATCATTTTAAGCAAAAAAAAAAAAAAAATTGTTCGTAACCCATTGACTATAATTAAAATGCATTCGGCATTTTAGAAAATGAAGTTAGCACATGAGTCTACAAGAAGAGTGGTGGGAGTATAGTTTTATTGATTTTGTAAGAAAACTAATATGATTTGACCTCTGTCCCAAACCTTGTGTAAAATTAGAATTAGGTTAAACATCGAATACACCCATTATATATGTAAATGACTTCTTGAAAACCACATTCCAACATTCAAAATATATTAATTTTTGGCTTGTAAAGTGATTCATATTGAAAATTTTGACAAAGCAACATATATATTCTTGAAATAAAGTTATGTAAAGACATTTCAAACCGGATTCTTGACTTAATTTTAAATGTACATATATATCTTGACAAGCTTACTTAGCGTTTTTCAATGTAGTCTTCAAGCTTGATTTCTTATACATGCTCATGGTATTATCCTTGGTAAGTCATAAAAGATTTCATACATCTCATGGTACATCGTGTTTTTAAGCATGGAAATGTTCTTGACACATGGTGGTCTAGAAGAAAACAACTCACCCTATAGTATTTCCCAAATGCTAACTTTCAAACAGATCGAAATGATTATTAATCGCAATCGGTATATGTCATCACCCTTAATGGATGATCAATTATCTAGCAAAGCTCTAAACCAAAGATGGTTTCGCAGTCTATGACAAAAGTCTTTAACATTGTTGCATCAAAGGCAACAAAGGAGGAAAAATCATTATTGCTTTGAGATGTGTCTATCAACAAAATTGATACAAATCTAAGTTTGTTTTTATGAGAATGATATTGATTGTTTCTCAAGTTTAGCAGGCACTTTGATACACATAAGATATGTTGAAAGATAAATCATTTATGAAATTATATAATTTTTATATAAATATATACTTCAAATACATGTTATATATATTATATATAATATGGTAAAACACAACTTAGATGCTACAATGTAGTTTATGCTTTTGTAGATTGACCTCCATGTTGTTTTCATTTTTTCAAATTGGCCACTGTATCTAAACTAACCTAACGCGGAGTTGGATGACGAACAAACAATAATTTGACACTTGTATGATTAGATGATGACCAAATGCTTAGAACCGTTCGATTTTGATATTTCATTATAGGGTAGTTGTACAAAACGATAAAGTTATGACGAAATTCAGAAATATCTTTGTTAGTATATTTTAAAGGTGTAGTTTTAAATAGTAAATTACCCACAACACACTAAAATCCATGTACTATCGAAGTACATAGATTTTTTTAAAATTTATTCTATTATGTTAACAATTACATTCTTTTGGTTTTTTCTTAATTTTTTACATATTGTTGTGATATTATTTTATGTCTACTTTTGAATGTAAACTTTATACAAAACCGAGCCGGATCATTTATATCTTTTTAGATACCCTTTAGGTCTCTTCATGCCTATATTTTTCAAGTGACTTTTTCATGTTTTTCGAATATACCATTTTGACATGTTTTTATATCTGCATTTTAATACTCTGAATTGATTCGTCACCACTACGTATGATTCTCTTTGCATACTTCGTCACTTCAGTGACGCCGCCGCAACGCGCAACATGTATTTACTAGTTTACGTGGTAATTAAAATTGCAACTGGTGTATGTATGTATGCATGTGTGTGTTTGAATGTATGTATGTTAAATAAAAAGTTTTTTATTATCTATTGACAATCCTAGTTTAACTAAATCCAAATAATACTTATATTAGAAACCATGTAAACTTTAGATATTTTAAAGATTGAAGAGAAAAGCAAAAAACTATAAAACAAGCTAAACCTTAAAGCAACTTCGATGATTTATACGTTTACGTTTCAATCACTTGTACATTATCACACAACTTGGTTAAAAAGAAACTTACATCAAAGTGTAAATAGAAATAAGTGCCTCGCTATATTACTTTCATAAATTTCAAATCATCATATTTTAAATGTTACAAAAGAAAAAAAAAGACGAGTGCGGCATGTAGCATAATTTGTTTGGTAGAAAAAACAAAAATAAACAAACAACAAAATTGAAGGGTGTAAAGGCAAGTGTGAAATAAACCAAAGTGTAAGTTCATTTGCATGAAATTATACTCTTACATAAAAACAAAGGTCGGTAGAGTTTTCCACCGGTTTTTTCACCCCCTCAACTTTAGCCTTTGATACTTTCACCTGCAAAAACTTTTTGTAAACTTTATAAAATGTCATTTTGACTCACTCAACTTTCTAAAGTTTTAGGTTTACCCCAATATGAATTAAAGTTCGTCTACATTTGAACATAATCAGAAATGACTTGGGTTAAATATAAAATATTTATGTGCTTAACTTTATATACGCTTTAGGATTGTATAAGTTTCGACATACATCTATGTTTTAACGTAAATTTTGATAAAAAGTAAGTTGGGTCGAATATAAAATGTTTTTATGCTTATTTTGTATGTATGTTTTGAGTTAATCTATGTTTCGATGTAAGTTTTTTTTTTTGGAAATGCGTCAGGTTAAATATAACAGGTTTCATTTACTTTACTAAATATAATTCTTAAACGAGTCAGAACGATTGTATGTCTATATATTAACATAAATTTCGTTTGAAAAAAAAACAGGTCAAATATAATACATTTTCATTCAATGGTATAGATTCAAGTCACTTTACGTATTGACGTAAATTTAGTTTGGAGACAAGTCGGGTCGATTGTTATCTATATACTTAATCACGTATGTACAATGTCGTTGCAACGTACGGCTAGTAAAAAAAACTAGTTGTAACTTAAAGAAACCATGGATTGAATTTTTGTATCATATACTTCAGAACATGCATTTTAATGTGGATACCGACCATCACTAACAAACTCAGTGTTAACATCAACAACAAAAATATAACATTTTATCTTCATATCTTGAGTACGAAATTAATACCACATTAGGAGGAAACTCACTTTACGTAAGAAAACCCTTGACCAACCTTAAACTTTTTTTTAATCACAAATGAAACTTAAACTCAAAACATTCTTTTATTATATTGGGGTATATCACATCAACCATTTGGGCTAAGGATCATTGGTTAAGACTTCTACAAGTGTTGCTATATACACGTTTCAATATGTTTTATAGAGAAATTATATAAATGGTCCTTGTGGTTTAACCAAATTGTATGTTCGGTCCCTAAACTTTTAATTACTAAGTTAGTCCAAACTTTTGTGTATAAATTACACATTTGGTCCCTAAGATTAAATTCATTCGGTTACTATGCATTTCATAAAGTTCGGACTAACTTTTAAATTTAATTTTAGGGACCAAAAGTGCAATGACCACAAAAAATTTGGACTAACTTTACAGTTTTTAGAATTCATGGACCAAACTTGCTATGAATATAAAAAAGTTTGGACTAATATTGTAATTTTCAAATTTTGAGGACATAATATTCAATAGAGTAAATTACTATTTTGGCCCCTAGGGTTAGAGCCATTTAACCCTATCGGCCCAAAAAGGAATCTTTTAACATATCAACCCCTAACGCTTCGTTTATTAACTCTTTTGGCCCGTACCACTAACTCTGTTAACTTTTTTCTGTTAAATGTAAGGGCATTTTCACTTTAAGGGTTGTTTATGTAAATTTTAAAACTTTAGGGTTATTTGTTCATATTTTTAAAATGATCATTCTACCCCTGTAAATATTGATTAATAATTGATTCATTATCATCATCATCCTCTAACACCATCATCATCAATCATCGGTTAACACAACACCGCCGGCCAACGTCATATGCTGTCGAAACCACAACCTGACCCATCATCACATTTCACCATCACCAACCACCATAGGCAATGCCGACCGCCTGACCAGTCACCACTATTCACCATCCAACTACCATAGTCATCACTCAGATCTGCAAAACCAACACCATCAAACCCATATCCAATCACCACTACCATCATCATACCACCCTAACCACTGTTTGAATCACTGATGACCACCATCGCACCGGGGGGAGAGATTACAGTGGTGGTGGCGATGAAGAACGATGGTGGCGGCGATGGAAACTACGAGAGAGGTAGCGCCAGCGGTGGTGGTGGTGGTGGTGTGTGCCGTCGGTGCCGGTGACAGTAAAGAATGGTGGTGGCGGAGATGTGTTGGCTGATGGATGTGGAGATGGAGAAGGGTAACGGTGATGGTGGATTACCCAGATCTAGAGAACATGATGTATGTGTATAAAGAGAGGGGTGCGTCGATGGCGTTGGTTTGCCGGCGACGGCGTGCCGACAATGCTTCCGTTTGCACGGAGAAGACGATGGGTAAGGGATGGGTGGGTTGGGTTTTGAAATATTTATGGTGGTGGTTGAATTTGTTTTATTTTAAAAATATGCATAAACAACCCTAAAGCTTTAAACTTTACATATACAGCCCTTGGGTTAGGGTCATTTAACCCTATCAGCCCAAAAATGAATCTTTTGACATATCAACCCTTAACGTTTCATTTAATAACTATTTTGGCCCCTGACACTAACTGTGTTAACTTTTTTCTGTTAAGTGTAAGGGTATTTTGGTCATTTTTCACCTTAAGGACTATTATGTAAATGTTAAATCTTTAGGGTTATTTACGCATAATTTCAAAATTCCCAATACAACCACCACACACCACCACCATAAAATGCCATAAAAATTTATCCTATCAGAATCCAACACCATCTCCATAGTAGCAATCATCTTCCTCATCTCCGCCATCATCGCCGCCAAGGTGGTTCTCCACCACTCAAAATCATTCTTCCTCATCGTCGGAGCCATCATCGCCAAATCCCCCAACCCACACAACCCCAACCTTCTCTTCCTCCACTGGTTCAAAGCCAGTGCCATGTGACAATATTTTGACTTCATCTCCTCTCTCTCCACCAAATTCAACCTATACATTCCCCGACCTCCTCTTCTTCGGATCCTCCCACACGACCCGACCCGACCAGACTACACCGAGCACTTTCAGGCGGAGTGCGTGATGGAAGCCATTGGAGTTGTGGGGGTTGCGGGTAAGGACCGTAAGGTGCAGGTTATAGGGCTAAGCTACGGTGGGTTTGTGGGGTATAGTATAGCGGTGTGGTTCAAGGAGAAAGTAGTGGTCATGTGTTCGGGTGTGTGTGTGGAAGGGGTGATATGGATACAGGGTTGCTTAGCGCGAAGAGTATTGATGATGCTACGAGCATTTTGTTGGCTCAGACGCCTGAGAAGTTGTGGAGTTGATGCGAATGGCGTTCTTTAAGCCTCCTAAGAATGCGCCTTCTTGCTTTTTCTCTGATGGTGGTTGTGTTTGGTGGTGGTGGTGGTGTGTGGTTGTTGTATTGGGAATTTTGAAATTTTGCGTAAATAACCCTAAAACTTTAAAAGTTACATAAACAGTCCTTAAAGTGAAAATGACCAAAATACCCTTACACTTAACAGAAAAAAAGTTAACAGAGTTAGTATCAGAGGGCAAAACAATTAAGAAATGAAACGTTAGGGGTTGATATGTCAAAATATTATTTTTTTGACTGATAAGATTAAATGGCCCTAACCCAAAGGTTAAAATAGTAATTTACTTTTTTTTAATTACAACTCACAAATTTATATACATCTACTATTAAACTATACAAACTTTTAATTTAACCTCCGTCAACCCTTGTCTAATTAAAAGAAATTTTAACTATTACTAGAGATTAACGCCGCGCGTTGCAGCGGCCAATCTTCTATCCATGATCGTTGTGTTATTTGTCAAAAGTCGCTTCATATGATAAACGAAAAACATCAAAGAAATCATGTTTTTACTCTTTTGTTTGCTTAGTTACTTGATATAATTATATTATTCACACAACATTCACAAAGCAATACAAACATGACCATAAATTCAAATAGTATACACTATGTTAGTTTAGGCTCAGAAATACGTTGTCGTTGTGGCTGCAAATAACGATTGCCGCGCCAAAACAACAAACATGCAATATTTTTTTGTGTC
Source organism: Flaveria ramosissima (assembly GCA_025215565.1). NCBI lineage: Eukaryota > Viridiplantae > Streptophyta > Magnoliopsida > Asterales > Asteraceae > Flaveria > Flaveria ramosissima. The sequence goes on from CM046040.1 coordinate 16,567,839, forward strand.
ATCATAGCCTCTAATCTTCTCAACAAAAGAATGAAACGCAAACAAAAAGTACATTATAACCATGAACAATTCAATCAAAACTACATTTCAATTCTCTCAAGTGATATACCCAAGTACTTCTCATATGAGGTAAACTCATGATCATCAAGAACATTCAATAAGATCTCTCAGATGAGATAATCTCATCATCATCGAGCCAAATACCAATGTTACCTCATCATCATCAACATCTAGAGGTCTATTTCTTTTAGATGAGCCATGCTTCATCATCATTGAGCCAAACTACAACTCAGAAGCAAAAGCTTTATAAAACCCAGATCTAAAAGCTTTAAACTATGAAATGGGGGTTTAGGGTTTATAACACACATAAAAAACTTAAAGAAGCCAAACAACAGTAAAAAGATGTCATCGGAGAGCAAGAGAGAGACGCCATGGACGCCGGCAACGATCAGAAACGACCATCGGTCAAGTCCCTCTCTCTCTCTTTATCCCCCCTCTCTCTGCCTTGCATGTTGTTCTTTCTAAGTTTCACTCTACAAAGAGAGATCTAAGAGAAACAGAGAACTTGCGAGCAACGGCGATCTAAGAGAAACATAGCAACGACGATGTCCGACAACGACTGACCAGGCTGGCATCGCCGGAAAACGGCAAGCCAAGCGACAATCGTTGACCCCAAAATGGGACCGCAACCGGTCGACGCTGCTTTCTCCAGGGTTTCTTTCTCTAACCCCCTCTCTCTCCAAGTTGCCATCGCCGGAAACGGCAAGCCAAGCGTCAGCGATACCCCAACCCGCCTTCGCCGGAAACAGGACCACAACCGGCCATCGCCCCTTTCTCTAGGGTTTCTCTCTCTAACCCTCTATCTCTTGTATGAACCAAAGGAACGAAATCCTCCCTTAAAAAGTAAAAAGTGACGGGCTTAAATGAACACCCATAAACTTTTATGGCAGAAATGAAAAGTAGAATAAAGTCACTGGAGCCACCGACATCTTAGTTTAATATGTATTATAACTAGACTACCAACATAAGTTATATGTTTATGTATTTTTATGATTCATAATATCTTTCTCGGCTTTAGCAAACAAAATTAAACTCTCTTCTTCCATTTAAACTATTTAAACAGTGAGAAACCATATATAAACTACAAGCCCAAACAAAATCCTTGACAATTTCAAAATTATAATTTAAAAACGAGTTGCAAACATCATTCACACAAAATGAAACAAAGATTAATTATGTATTAAACCAACACAAAATGATACACTCTTAAAATGTTTAATATACGTTCAAATGCAAGCATTACACAGTTACAGCCCATTATTAAAATCTCCAAACCAAGACAATTAACCAAATCTTAACACACACCATTAGTCTTCTTCTTGTCTGCTACAAACTTCTTCCAAGCATCTGTGATCTTCCTTTGCACATCCAATTCGGTTTGATTCACTATCCCCTTCTCTTCACTAATCTCGATCTTAGCACTCACTTTAGCCGGCAACGTATCGAGCTCGTGAAGCACCTTCACGATGTCGCTCACGAGCCGCTCAGCCAGTGTCCTTGAAAAGTCTTCCCTAATCACCACTCTTAGGACTGTAATGTGTTGGGCGTCGGGTGGCATTGTGTAAGCTGGCACAATCCACCCGAACCGCCTCAACATGTCTGATATTTCAAACTCGTTGTGCTGACTGTGGTCTTTTAGTGAAAAGGCCACGAGTGGGACGCCATTGTCTTTAGAGACAATGTTAAAGCGTTCGGTTTTCTCTAATCCTTCCTTTAGGACCATCGCGTTTTCTTGACAATTATCCATGATGTTCTTGTATCCCTAATTAATCATGAATGTATAATTAATTTTCAAATGTTAGTAATGTAACATGCATGCTGTGAGTGTGATAGTTGCATCTCAAACTAGTTTTAACGTCCTGAAACAAAATTTTAAGTTTTAAGTTTTTTTCCATGAAAGAATTGAAGATAATTTTTCCTTAACAAATTTTTTTCTCATATCATTTTATACAAATCTTTCATCAGAAAGAAAATCTCTATACAATATGACCCCTTACAACATTGCTTAGGTAAGAAAATACTGATAAAGAAAAAGTATATATACTTATGAGTGACTTCTTAAAAGGGCCTAAAACGCTTGTTTTTTTAAAAAAAAATACTATAGGGTCGTGTTGGTGCGATCGAAAGAGTGTTAGAGATAAAAGCTAACCTCGAAACCCAAGCGAATGAGTTGATAGTATTGAGCAATTATTTGACTAGAACCTGGAAATTAATCGATAAACGTCAAGTTTAAATCTTATAATCAGAAGTAGAATCTGTTTATCGAAACACTAAACACCAATTATCAAGACTTTAGAGTTACCTTTGGAGAAGTTAAGGGTAAAAGTTGGTTGATCAGCACCAAGATAGTTAATGTGAAAGATGAGTTCATCAGGCAAGTCTTCTTTGTTCCTCCAAATCACCCACCCAATACCAGCATAAACAAGACCATACTTGTGACCACTAACATTTATACTCTTTACCAACGGCAACCGAAAGTCCCATTCCAATTCGGGGTAAAGAAATGGCGCAATAAAACCGCCACTCGCAGCATCCACATGAATTGGAGTGTCCCATCTACATTCCCATAACAAGTCTCATAAGATAGAAATACCAGAAAATTCATAAGACTTATTCAATACCCTGTTAACCAATGAGATTATGTAGTACTGATAATAAAACGTATAAATGTACATACCCAGTCTTGGCATTCTTCTCAACTAAGAGGTCGTTTAACCTCTTAACATCTTCAAATTCGCCGTTAAGGGTGGAACCCAAGATAGCAGCCACACATATGGTGTTTTCATCAACCATCTCCACAGCCTTATCAGGGTCCATTACATAGTAACCTTCACTAAGTTTTACTTCCTTCAACTCCACTTCAAAGTACCTTGCGAATTTCTCCCAGCAGACCTAATTAATTTACATATAATTAGTGTTATTGAGCTTTATTAAATACAACTACTTATGTTTTATGTTGCTACAATGAAATTCGGGTTCGGGTCTTGTTGTTGGTGATGATGTTGGGCTTATTACCTGAACATTGGCACCGGTGACAATGTTGGGTTTATCGTAAGGTTTGCCAAGTGCTTTCATTTTGTTTTGCCATTTTCTTTTGAAAGCAAGTCCGGCGAGCATGATTGCCTCGGATGAGCCTACGGTTCCAACTCCGACCGCGGTTTCAGAGTCACCAAGTGGTGCATTGAAAAGATGTGCTATCATGTTCACACAACGGTTCTGCATTCATATAGCATAGGATAAAATAAGAAAAATCTGTTTATAAATAATGAAACAAAAGTTTAGGTCTAATAGATTCAAACAACACAAAACGTTTACAACTACGTGATCCGTAGAAAATGCATGATTTGAAATAGGTAAACCTTTTTGGTTATATCTATACTCGTTTCCATTACTATTTGTAGATCAAATAATTCATTCCTAAACATATATTAATATTTTTTAAATATTTTTAACCATATGATTTGTGAGAAAGAAGCGATAATTACCATGATGTTCACATACTAAACTAATTATATAACATGCCATTACCAATGTCTCTTGCATCTATTATCAACCACCACTCTAGTTTTCAACTTAAACCCCTTTAATTTTTCAACTTGTCATACACTATATATAATATAATATACGTTTTAACCTAATACACTTTTTACTAGTTTGATTTTCCTCAATAACTTTGTAACTTTTTTTGGTGTTTTTCTTGATGTGCGTCCTGGTAACGTGAAAAATGAAACCGATATAGGCCAAAGGACAACGGTAGCGTTATATAGTTGTTTTCTATCTATGTTTCAATCTTCAGAACTGAATTGTCGCAAATTCATACGATTATTTTATATATTTAACCATGTTATAGTCAACCACAACACACATAACCAAATTTGTAGACGTGAAGCGTCATTCATACTTATTTTTTAGTTATATAAAAAAACAACTATAGTCATCCATGATTATCAGACGTATATTATCAAGTATTTTATGGGACCATGACAAAAAAATATTATTATTTAATCCATTAATAATTAGACGTGCAGCGTTAAGAAAGCACCTGCCCCAATAAATAATGGCCATAAAGTATTTAATATCAAATTACCATCATTTAATTAGATCATTAAAATATATAGACTTTTAGACAAAAAGTAATACAAATAGTTGTAAGGCATACCATGGATATATTTTTATTGGTTAAAATAATACCATACTCTTTTGTATTTACTCGGTTATCCATGATTCCACACTCTGTTGCCCACAAATAACTATTCTTTCATACCACTTTAGGAATTATTTTTCTACTTTTAAGTTAAGATAAACTATTTTAATTACATTATTTAGAAATATCCTATTGCCAGCTATCTCCATTCAAAAAGGAAAGAATGTATTGACATTTGTTACTTGCTAATATAAAAGGCAACATCCGATTTTCCTATTTCACATTTTTAAGACTATTTTATATAGTTTTTAAAAGTAAGGTGAGTTGAAATAGAAAAGAAAAATCAAGATTAAAACTTTTATATATATCTTCTTAAAATATAACTACAATTTGATAGCTGAGGATTTGAAGTAACTGGCAAGCAAAGAATCAAAAGACTTAAAGCCATCAATTAAATGTATCAAAATCCAAAGTCTATATCAAGAGCAATAAATGTAAAGACAAACATATAATAAGGACGAGACCATGTTTATCTGAGATATAGTAAAAAAATTCATTTATTGAAAACTATTTCATATATGTATTTGCCAAATTCCATTAAAAACAGAGGTGTTAATAATATTAACTATAAATTTTTATAACAATAATGTGTTTCTTCCTTTTTCAAATTAAAATTTTCTTTTTGTCAATTTGATACAAGTAATATTAAATGCATATTTCAGTTGACTTTAAAATAATTTCACTATTTCAGTAACTAAATCACCTTAAAAAACTTAAAAAAGTTAACACCGGATTTACAAAAATAAATAAATAAATAACCTTAACTTACTTAAAAAATTAGCCTTAAAAAATTCAAATACTTTTTATTTTTTAAAGCTGATTTATTCTACTTTTACTCTTAACTTAAAAAATTTACATCATGTCTGGATTTAAACCAAAGACCTCTCCTTTAGACGGTAAAACTTACACCAAATGATCTAGCCCACACTAGCAAATAAATAGTTATATGACTTCCTTAGATACTACATAGATCTCAAAAATAAACAAATTAAACCCACATATTTTAAAAGTTAATTAATTGATTTTGGAAATAAGCGAAATTATAAAAATGATTGATGGCGAATTGGGGATGGATTTGTGAATGAGTATATTAAAATATGGACGTTTTTATCCAACGAAAATTGTTGAAAAATGAAATGAGAGTGATAGTAAAAATTGATACGTCTATAAGTTTTACCATAGATATATACACCCTAGTTATTTTAAAATAAATTAACGATCTAAGATATTATTTTTTAATGTTTGACCAGTTTCTTACATTGTATGTGAGTTGTGAGATCCAATGATCTCTTGAACCAAACCATTTATACATTTATGTGTCATTTGCAAAAATATTTGTTTGTCCTTGTGCATGCTCAAAGGTCTTAATCATTCAGCAATAGACCTTTTAACTATTCAGCATTAGTATAAAGTTTAACCATTCAGAGGCAAATGTTTGAACCATTCAGACATTTACTAGCGAAACAAACACTCTGAACCATTAAATGCTGAATCATTTAGACATCTGAACTATTAAGAGTGTGATTCAAATGTTACCAAACAACCACTAAAAGATGGTAAAGGTGAAAGAAAACCACTATGGATGGTCAAACAGATTGATTCTAATGAAAGTAATATAATTTTAATGGTCTAAAAATGAGTATGTTTATTGGATGTTTTTATAATCAAACCAGATCGATTTCTTGCTTGGACCAATTACCACTCATAAAACCAGTTTCCTTGAACCACCTACTTTTAAATCGGATTTGTCTTTGGCCAAATTTTCTAATAAACATTAATTTATTTATTTTAAAATCTTGTTTACAAATTAATTTACTGTTTCAACTTTCATATTTTGTTTATTTCAGTTTTCATATTTTGTCAACACTACAAATCAAAGCTAAAACATAAAAGAGTTTCGTGTTTTGTTTTAACTAGTTTACGTGCGCGTGTGTTTCAGAACCAGTTTAACTCGCACGGTTCGCTGACCAGTCCAGTTATAAAAACACAAACATTTGTAGCAGTTTGTCTCACCATATACCCGATCTAAGCAAAATAACATGACAAAAAACCCACGTTTCGAGAAAGAATAAGAAGAAGAATAATTGACGATACCTGAAGTTCAGTAGTAACAGGATACTCGTCCATATCAACATAATTCTTATTAATAGCAGCCATAATCAGCTTATCACATTCAGGCTCCATCCACGTCGTGACGAAAGACGCGAGATTCAGCCTCGGGTTCCCGTCGAGCATCAGCTCATCGTTAATAATCTGGTATGCAGCCTCCTTAGGGATCGAATTCTCGGGGATCTTAAACCTGCAATCACCAAATTCAATCTCAATACAAATTCCACCGGTAGTAATCAACTAATCATTAGATCTGATCGATCGAAAAAGGCACGTACCTTGGGAGACAAGTGCGAACGTATCGAGAGGCGAATGTCGAGTGTAGGGAGTCATCGGAGGCCGATTGAACGGTTCTCGATAACACCATGCTTGCTGGTTAACTGTGTGTGTGTGTTTACTGTGTGTGTGTGTGTTGGATGATGTGGGAATGAGAATGAGGGAGGAGCATTTATAAAGCCGAAGGATGTGGGAAGACAGAAAACAGAGAAGCTTCGTTTGAAAATTATAAAATTGTAAAGTTTAGAAGAATAATAGGTCGGTAAGGACTTTGATCCCTAACAAGTGGAACTTTTCATATTGGTTGATTTTTATTTTTAAATAACTGTTTGTTAGCGTGGGTTTGGGTGTGATGTGTTAAGGGTCCGATATTCTTAGGGTTTAAATTTTTAAAATTTTTATATATTATATATAATTTATTTAAAAAACTATAAACTATTAATAATCTCTTAAGAAAACCCAATAATATTTTAATTATTTTAGTCTATTAAATCTTACCTTAAAGCCCATTAATATTTACCCAATCTAATATAATATAATAATACTTGAATTAAAAACAATTATTCAAGATTTCAAGGGCAATATTATCAGAACTGGATTGGACAATCAACCGGATGCCTTATGAGTTCGCTGGTTGGACCGGATATGAGAACCGGATAAAATTTTAATTATTTTTAATAAAAACATATAAAAATACTGACAATTTTAAATATATATATATAATCGTTTCAACTAGTACGACCCCCGGTTCGATCGATCCAACCACCAGTTGAATGCCAAACTGATTTTAAGCACCGAACTGGACCGGATTGGGGTCTGATTCCTGATCCGACTGGCCGGTCCAGTCTATGTTCGAGAAAAGAAGTGAGAAGACCGATCGGCGATCAACTTTAGCAATTTGATAGCATTTTTCAATAGAGGCACGTAGCCATTGATATCCACTTATGAAATCTTAAATCTCATAATATCAGTTTTAAACAAAAAACCCACTAAGGTATAAATTGATTCTTTAATTTGTTTTTGGATTATTAATTTGTTGGATGCATAGATTATTTTGTTACCATATTTTTATTTTGTTTATTGTTATAATAATTATCGTCATATTATAAAAAATTTTATATACAAGTTATATGATTTAGACTTTTTTATACGTCTAATAGGGGCTCATTTTTTGTTCCCGCCTCGGGCCAAGAGTCTATTATAAATTCTCAGGGCCGCCCCTGGTAATGTGTAATAACATTCACATTTAGTTCCTTATAACTACAATTTGTGTAATTTGATCCTATATTAGATTTCTCACCCTCATCCTCATCTCCATTCCTCAAATTTTTTAAGGGAAAACATAATGTTTTCTAAAATTTAGGGTCACCTACTAACAAATCCTATAAATTATAGGTATCGGGAATGAAATGTGGGAGATTTTTAGAAAATGTGAAATAAATTTAGGGGATGATAGTTTTTAGATAAATTATAAGTATGAGGATAAGGATGTTTGTCGGATCGGATAACAAATTATTCAGATCTGAGAACTTCATGACCCTATTCGAAATTTGATCTGATCCGAAAAGGGATATTTCAATCCAAATTCAATTTGGATTGGATTCAGGTAAATCCAAATAATACAGAATTATCTGAATAAACCTAATAACAATTTTTCCTGTATGTTCCTATTTTGTATTTCGCTAATTGTTTATTCTTAACATTTTATTAGTTTAAAATCACAATAACAGATAAAAAAACTATAATAAATTTGTCTTAAACGCAAATTCAAAATTAGAATCTTGAACTTTGAAGAACAATCGATTCATACGCAATTGTTTAGTATTAGAGTACTGGAAGGTGTCAAGACTATTGAGTATTAAGCTAAAAACATAATATATAGTTGGGTAATGTGTATTGGGTTAAAAACATAGTAGAATTATTATTCGGTTTAATCCAATATCCGAATTGGTTTTTCGGATCCGTATATAAATCAAATTTTGGTTTTTTTAGATATCAGTCCTTTTGAATACACCTAATGGGATATGAAACCTGATGTGATAATTTAAAATCATTCGCATCCTCTATTAATACTTTATCTCTATATTTAAGAGAAAAATATTAAGGAAATGTACTTTTATGTAAACTATAATGTACTTTTATTCTTTATTTTATAGGTAAACTATAATGTACTTTTATTCTTTATATTTAGAAAGTAACTATTCAGTATTTTTTAATTATTGTGAGTGTATAAAAAGAGAAAAGTAATAAAATAAGTTTTTGTGAGTAAAATAAAGATAGAGATGAAGAAAGGAATGTCAAAGAGTTTTTAAAGATAAGCAAAAGTTAAAGACAAAAATGATTTTTAGTTAAATTATATAGAAAGAAATGAAGAAAGGATGCGAATGGTCTAATACATTTGAAGTTAGAGTAATAAAACTCTGAGTTTAGTTTGAGGCCCGCCTGCAAAGGGTTAGTGTAAATTAGTTTTATTTTAAATGACCTTAATCTAATCCTACTTTACTTTAATTTAAATATATTTCACAACTTAAGTGATGTTGAACACACTATCTTATAGATGAGGGACGTACACTAAATTAAAAGTATATAAGACAAATGTATTAAGTTTTTCATTAAAAATAAGACTTTTAGAACATGCACTCATTGTGCAGGCTGTCACCTTCCGTGACCGGGAAAACAACTAGAATAAAGAAAAATCTGTCTATTTGTTAAGGCTTATCCTTTGATTTATTTCTGTTTTGAAAATTCTGAATTTACCTTATTCATTCTACAGCGGTTCACTTTACACTCAATGGAAAGGAAAAGAAAGAAGAGTGATATAATACATAATAAATTATATATATACTAATTATTAACCTTTGTATGCTTTAAAGGTTGTATCATATGCTTTATTGGTTGTACTTATTTTTTTCTTTTTTTTAATCTTTGACTTTTTTTATTTGACCCAATACTTTTAAATATTTTACAATTTAGCTTCAAAATTTTATTACTTTCAAATTTGGTCTCCTATACTTTTTATATTTTATAAAATTTTCAGTTTACGTTTCGGTCTAAATTTTACGAGTTAACACGTCATAGTGTGCATGTGTGGTTCAACATTTTTGCGCTTATTTTTCAACCGTTTAATGGCCCCATCACAACGCGCTGGTCCTAGATCAACTTGTTTATTGTTTTATATGTTTTATGTTTCGCATGCGTGATTCAACGTTTTTACATTTAGTTTTCATTCGTTTTTATTTTTTTCGTTTTTTATTTATTTTTAATATGAGTTTTTTTTTTGTGTTGGTGGTCACTGGCGTGATGTGTCAGATGCTAAATGATACGGTTTTACGTTCCCGCTGTAACGCGAGGAGGGATTCTAGTTAGTAATTAAATATCAATATATCACCCTTATAATGTATGCGTAATTTTGTCCATATGTTTGATGTAGTTAAGTGATTACCGATAGAAACATAGAATATAAATTTTAATAGATAGTTTTTTAAATGAACACTTAATTTAGAGAAACTAAATTACAAATTTAGGTATTTTATCTTATTTGTTTCTTGTCAATGGTTTATCTAGAAAATGAATAATCAGATGCCCTTTCAAGACGATAGGAAAGAATATTTTTAGCTAAAGCATAGTTCTAGTAAAGATCAAGATCTAAGCAATGTAACATTCGGTTTTTTATATCAACCAATATTATTCGTTTTGATTATAACAAGCTTAGATTTGGTTTTTAGAAATTAGACTCATTAAATCTGATCATGGAAATTTATCTCATACGAGGCCTAACATCTCATACTCAATGTATTTTCTTAGTCAACATAGGCATTAACCCTTTTATGTTGCATTCACAAATTGCTCCACGTTTACTTCAATATCTTAAATTACATTCAGAAGTTTTACTAATTAATCTAATACAACAAAAATAATGAAAAAATAACACAAAAATGATATAAAAAATAAAACACAATCATTATGATTTTTATCATCATTGTGTTTTTTAGACACTAACATGATTATTTACTTCTAGTTGTAAAATACAATTATAGATAACAACAAGCTTATATAATCTATAAAATACAATGACAAAAATATCACATTGTGTTATTTTGAAAATTATTAGTTTTGAAAAATATATTGGTATGATAACATCATTATATACTTCTAATTACAAAACACAATGATAAATAACAACAAGTTTATATAATCTATAAAACAATAACAAAAATAATACATTGTGTTATTTTGAACACTATGAATTTTAAAAAATACATTGGTGAAATAATATTAGTGTATACTTTTAATTGTAAAACACAATGATAAATAATAAGTTTATATAATCTATAAAAACAATAACAAAATAACATAAAATGATCAAAAATTTAAAACACAATAATGAATACATATAACAAATGATAAAAAATATATAACACAATAAACTGATATTTAATACAACGAACATATTAGATACAATTAGCTTAGTTATTTGACACAATTATCAAAATATCATCCCATTTAAATATTAAAAGGACACGTGTCAAACCCACAATCCTTATTAGATTTTTTAGATTAAATAACTCTTTTAGTATAAATCACCTTATTTTTCATTTTCTATCAAGTTCTTGTATTATATAACAAGATTAGCGCAAATCTTAACCATTTATCATGTATACATCCAGTAATTTTTCGTTACCAAACTCCGTTAGTTTCGTTAGGTCTTGCATACACGTGTCATGAGCAAACACTAGTTGTCGTTGAACGTTGGTGAACTAATAATAATTAAGTGTGGTTAACAAATAATAACTTAATTAATAATTTTGATTATTAATATGTGTTTATGTGATTCATGAGTTTTAAATATTATTTGTGAATTTCACTTTATAACGTGACTGCGCGTGTTATATGATTTCATGTGTGGCGTTACTTTCCCGAAAGGGAAACTTTGTTGATGTGAATCATTGGATATTGTGAATTGGGCGTGTATATGATGTTAGGATTATGTTAGAATGCTTGTTGATGATGTCTAATGCGTTAGAATGCGTTACTTGGAGTCATGGGGATACTTGATCGATTGGGATTATAGTAGATCATTGTTATGTATGTTCATTGGGATTATAGTAGATCATTGTTATGTATGTTCATTGGTATGAATCATGTTGAGAAATATGATAATGAACATCATACATGCATGCGAATCTGAGACCCTTACTTAGTATTATTGGCAATGTTTAGGGTATGAAATCGTGAGTGGCTTCACATGGCATGAAGTGCATGATTATACTCACTGTATGATTTGTTAATTGGAATTTAATTATATTTAAGTTGAGCATATGATGTTTGGTTAGGATTCGCATGTGTTGTATGATAAGCTATGTAGGTATGATGATCTTGATAGAACTTAAGATTCATAATGTGGCATACGTGAATAACTTGTATGATAATCATGGATAATGAGTTGCTATGCTTGATAAAACAAAATTTCAATTAACTTGTCACCAACGGGTCAAACGGATCAACTAGGTCAAATGTGTGTTTGTTTTCCAAAACCTTTGGGTCAACGTGTTTATTGAGCACTTAGGGTTGTTAAACTTTTGGTTACACGTACTTATGTACTTACATGTTCTAGGTAACATTTGACGGATTGTCTTTCCACTCACTGTTAGCTTCTGTATTATTATTATTAATTTGCGCACCAGGTGAGTTCAATGTCCCACTTTTATTTACTCTATTTTTTGGGGAGAAATCATACTTGTATTTTAAAACGCTTTACTATTATAGCTTGTGTTTAGTATAACATAGTGTGTTATACCACTGAAAGACCTTACACTTTCGGATCGTTAATTAAGAAAACTAGTGAGAAATCTTGGATAGTACTACTGGGTCTGACAGCCCCACCCGTACGACTGGAGGTGAGCGGGTGCAATATTATCCTAAACGACTAACAACGTCACGACTTGGTATGTCGTGACGGAAGGCAAATAAACGAACACAGACAGATTCGATCGCGAAATCACTATGGTTATTACTTATGAAACTAGACTAACTATCTATTCAATACACTTGTTAATATTTTACAAACGTTATTGCTTATGATGACTTATAAACTTTTGAACTCACCAACCGTCGTGTAGACACTTTTAGTATGCTTTCGATCGCGTGTTTTGCGCATTTTACATTTTATTACTTTGGGTTGAAAAGTTTGTTAAACGCTTCCGCTAATGTTTTAAAGTTAATATCTGATTTGTTTTAAATGTTACATATATAGTCGTTCTGAGTAACTAATGACTTGGATCTTGGTTTGTTCACACGCCTCGCGGTAAAACCCCACACGTGGATTTTAAGGGTGTGACAAATATAATACTTCTTTATGTTATTTGTAAGTTTCAAATTGCTATTGTAAAAATGAAACAATTATCAACTACAGTTTAACTTTCTAATAAGATTTTAATTTGAGTTTTAACATTACCGAAATTATATTTTAATGTCAAGAGTCAAAACGTTTACATATGAATGAAAATTTGGTTTTATGCAATGATCCGAATTTATTATACGGATTGAAAGTGGTAACATGAATCATTCATATATTCTTTTTGTTTTGTTTAATGCAACACCTACAATTTTATGGTATAAAATCATCACATCTTATATCGGACTAGAAACTATATTTTTTTAGCTAGAAAGTATATCACTTATCACCAGAATATCTTCATTAGATATACATATCTTCTATGTACATGTTTTAGTAGAAATACTTTGTAGTTCTTTTTGGTAAAAAAAAGAAGTAGAAATGTTTGGGAAACAAGCTATAGGCCACTTGGATCATTTTCAATTCTATATTTGAACAACGACCAATTTGGTCAAAATAATCTTCGTCAGAATAGTCAACTTTTTATTTTGTTTGTTTAAGGGGACCATCACGATTTTCACGACCTCACATATATATTTCGTGTTCTTTTCATTTAATCCTATAAAAATCCATTCAAAAAGTGGTGTAGTTGTTTTGAATATTAATATTGCTTAATATTCGTTTTAAACCTATCTATATTATAAATTTATATTTGTGTAACGTTTTATTCGTGTAATGATATAAATTGTATCTATAATTTGTTTATAACTATAGATGCCTTCCCGTTAGACTACTTATGAATTTAATATCTATTTTTAAAACTTTTATAATGTTAACTAATGACAAAAAAACGTAAAACTATAAACAAATAATTTGTCTTTTCAATCTTTCCTACATCTACCACCACCAAACTCTTCATCTTGTTTGAGACCATTTCCATCATGGGTGGGGTACATAGTGTTTCGTTCATAGCTTTTTTCGAAAGATCATCTTCTTTAACAGTCATCCCCTCATTCTCTTATTCTCACAAAGGTATCCTCTACCACAGGTGCAAAATTCCACATGGGCGTCCCTCGCACCATCTTTTCACCTCACCTTGTTATGTCCGCAGGTAGCCCACCGCTCCATTCCTTTCGATAACACTAGTAAAAACAAGAAGTGACATTTAACAAGTTTTGCTCAAATTTACAATCTTGCAAATCATGTATTTAGACTTAGAAACAACATATTAAATAAATCAAACTCGAATCAACCAACAAGTTCATTTAAACAATCCAGATAAAGTTTTAAAATAAACATTCATGTTATATAAATATTTTAGAAAATCAATTTTCACCTAATACAATCAACTATTCAAGTAAATGAATCAATATAAACAATTAACGTTCAAAATTTAACTATCAAATAATCAATCTAAAAACATTCAAATAAATAATTACCAATTCAAGTAAAATTTAGGGTTTTGAATAACCTTCATAGAAAGAAAAAGCATACATATTCAAGCTTTTCAGCTTATAAGTTATGATGGGCCGGAAAGGAGTGGATGGTTTTATTTGTTAATTTAAATGCGTTCAAAATAGTTTTGTTTCTTTCTTTAGTGAGTCAAAGTTTGTAAAATTCTATAAAAAGGGTTTTTTCATATTACTAGTCACAATATCTTTTCACATGTGTAATGTCAAAAAAATCTAGAGTAGTGTCACGTGGTTTTTGATAACATATATTGTAAATAGTTTTTTTTAAGGTGTGGGTTGATTCCTGTCGAGATCCTCTAAGTGCACCCCTGCCCTTACTTGCTACACGAATTTTAAACTCATCTCTAGAAGAGTTTTGATTTTTTTACAATATAAATCTAACACGAAATTTACAGCTTTTTTATTTACGCAAAATGATTTCATGCCAATTTATGGATAAAAATACACACAAAAGAAGTAATTTGATTTTAGAATAAGCATCTGATGTCATTTTCATATAATAAACACATCATATAAAAAATATCTCAAAGACAAAAGATTGCAAGCCACATCTCCACCCCAATTATTCCGCAAGTTGTATTCACTTGGGGAGGAGAAGATACAAGTCTTCACGTCTATATCTTCATTTAGTGTAAAGAATTTATGAATACCTACTAACCAACTCATGGTGCTAAATAAAAGCGTGTAGATATGTATATCCCTAATATCATTTGATAGAATGATACACCGTTAAAAACATTTGATCTTGGAAAAAAGTTGTTAATGTCACGATTATACCAAGAAAACTGATTAGCATGTTTAATTGGAATGCTTCAAATCAATTTGAAAATATTATGGAGACAAACACATAACAAAATAAAGAAGAATAAAATGTTAAAGGAACCGTATAATTCAAAGGATAGATAGAAGACTGATTTATTAGAACTATGTTAGTATTCTACCGCATTTTATGTACCCTTTAATCCGTAAATAATAAGTTGTATATACATCAAGTGACAGTTTGTTAAATCTATTTTTTGTCGGCTTTAAAACTTATGCATGTCATCACAATTTAAAATATCTATCAGAATAAAAAGATACCATAAAATATCCACGAGGTCACATCTTCTTGTCCTCTTCATTCGGAGGCATGTTTACAACGACTTGGAAGATAAGAAAAAGTCTCACAAAGGGTGTACTACACAATCAGATAAAATTATCATAATTGAATGCCTTAGAACATATGGATCATATTCATTATCAAATTTGGATATTTAATGTATCACATGATTCAGGAAATCCTAAAAATAGATGATTACAATAGAAACACAATTTAGATAACCTTAATGTTCTATTACCATATCTCACATTTTATTATTTTAAAAACACAATTCAGATAATCTTATTGTTCTATTACAATATCTCACATTCTATTATATATGCGGTTCAACAAGTTAAATTCTATATGCATGATCCTCATGAATCACACATGGATAACGTTATTGACGTTCTCTCTCATAATTTTCTTACTCATTGGACTCCACATTTGTCATTTGTGTGCCATCAGTTGATTGTATGATTTCCTTTACTAATGCCGACTAAGCGAGGTGTCTTAAGACATGTTGTTCCCCTTATTGACATTGTGTGTTTTTCATATATAATAATGTCCCTTGGTGTTCTAACGTTAATGTATTGTTTATTGGTTAGTTAAGCATGTAAATGTCACCAATGTTGTTAAGGGTGTGAGGGGCACACCTGTCGTGAGGGCACGGTGGCCCCCTACGCCGCGCGGAAACACTGTCGTGCAGCAACACCGCCACGCCCCCCCCCCCCCCACGTCGCATATTGATGAATCCTCGGTACACCCACGTTGAACCTTTTGTGATTGTTGCAATCAAGACACCCCCACCCTCTAAAGGCTGTTTTTTTTTTTATAAAAATTCAAATACTATAAATACCCTCCAATCTCAAACATTTCTTTTACTTATTTTCAACTCTAGAAAAATATCCCATTAATTTTATATTCCATCTTCATCTTTGGATAGTTCAGAGTCTGACGGGTATAATTTTTTAGACCTTTTTGCAGAACACGTCTACGATGCTAAAGGTTCAAGAAAAAAGATCTTGAAAGGTGATCGTATTGGGGCTAATAACGTTCTTATGATGATTATTTTATGGAGAACCCAAATACAAAGGCGAGATGTTTAGAAATAGATTTTGGTTGCCTCGGGATTTATTTCAAAGAATTGTTGAAAATAAATGCAATAGCTTTTTATTATTTAAAGAAGGGTTTGATAGTAGGTGGAAAGAAAGTTTCACAACAATATAAAAATACGCTTCAGCAATACGTCAACTCGTAACAGGTAATTTGCCTGACACATACGTCGAACCTTTAGCTTTGCTAGGACTTCAAGTGAGTGTCTTGAATATTTTGCAACGCTATTATATTATACAATGATGAACTTTTACGAATACCTACTAGCCATGACATTGTATTATTGTATGATGCATATCAATATAGACATGACATTTCAGGCATGCTCGGTAGCATTGATTACAATCATTGGGAATGGAGAATTTATATACGTTTGTGAGGACAATATTATCGAGGTGATCACGATAGTCCAATAGTCATTCTTGAAGCCGTGATATCACAAGATTTGTGGTTTTGGCATTATTATTTTGGTGTAGACGCTTCTAACACCAACATCAATGTTATCCATCAATCTCCACTCTTTACACCAGAATTGAATGAAACCGCCCTCATATGTCCGTTTCATGTTAATGGGGATCAATATAAATGTGGTTACTATCTAGCCGATGGTATATATCCTTTTTTGTCAACTTTTGTGAAATCATATTCTTATCCTGTTGAGTACAAAACTTTTTTTAAATGTGCAAGTATCCAAAAAAAATACATGGAACGAACTTTTGGTGTTTTAAAAGCAAAATAACAAATACTTGCTAGACCCGCTAGAGCAATGAAGATGGAAAAAATAATAAATCAAATGTACACATACATTATACTCCCCAATATGATTATAAAAAATGATGGCAACGCTCCTTTGCACATTCGAGATCCACCGACCGCTCCAGTTGAGAACGAAAATACAATTTTGAAGTTGCGCAATGAAAACACACATTTTAGACTTAGATTCAATCTTGTGGAAAACGTTACGGAGAATGTGAATATCACGGTTTCAGACGACATATATTAGTTTTGGTTATTGTTGTTTTATAAATAGTTTTTATTTTTAGGTTGTTACTTTTTAAATTGAGTTAATTTCAATTTTACTCACTAAGGTTTGACAAAAGTAACTATTTTGTTTCAAAAATTTAAAAACATCAATTTTAATTCAAAAGTTTTATTTTTTGGATTCAAGTTGAAACAATTTGTTAAACTTTTGTACAAAATTGAAACAACTTATGAAATTTTTGGAGATAAACTAATGTTTTTAATCTTTTGGAGGAAAATGATTATTTTTATCAAACCTTAGTGAGCAAAATCAAATTTAACTCTTTTAAATTTTATAAAGTTTTTAAAATTTATTAAATCAGGAGACTTTAAATCTAGGCTTGCTTAGTTGGGAAAGAAGAAAAATAGTTGAAGCAGCAGGGGTAGCAGGCTTATGTTTTTTTTGATCGGTGGTCAAGAACGGTATAGTTTTAGAGCACAAGAAGAAATCAGAATTGTAGAGATTTGATCAATGAGGTGATAAGAAAAATAAGAAAATATAATTCTTGTTGTTAATTCGTGGAGGGAAAAAAAGCATAAAAACTGACGGGTTTAATAGTTATTAATTTTGTGTTTTTTATTCAAGTGCTTGGATGTATTTTAGATGGGTATACTCCAAAGGACTTGAAGATGACTTATCACAAGGGGTATGTCTTTGTGATCGTCGCATTTATAATCTTGTTGCGGGGTGAAAGCAAGAGACCAAGAATTAAGGCTGAAGAATTACGATCGTCATACGGTATTCAAGATCTGAGTGGAACAGATCAAGATCTAGGGGGAGAATGAAGGTTTAATCTTGATTTAATTAAAAAGGATACATATTAATATTAGTTTATTGATATTTTATGGAGTTTGTATTAGACTAGGATTGAGTTGGTTTATTTATTTGATTATTTAAGGTGTTTGAATTAGATTAAGATTAACATAAGGTTTTGTTTATAATAATATTTTAGAATCGATACGGGTTGTCTTTAAATTCTCCGTGTGTTTGAGTGTTGATATGTTGATTTTGGGCCAACAAATAGAGGTAAATCTATGATTATTATGTGAGTAGTAACATCATTGGTCATGAAATCTAAAGTTATAAAGTATTATTGGTTAAATTTATAAAATATTATCAGTAAATAGATTAAAGTTTAAATTATTAAAATTTAAATTTCTAATAAAAAAATTGAAGTTGAAAATCATATAATAAATAGACGACAATAACAAATTTAAATGTCATGCTACGAATTTGATTAGCAATCATTAAAATGTAATTAAAAGGTTATACATTTTCTTGACTTTTTTCTTTGAATTTGAAAAGTATTTTATATTCAAAGATAAAGTTCTCTCCATAAACTTGTTTTCAAGGGTAAACCGTAAACGAATAGCCTTTAGGTTGGTCCAATACCACTTGTGCTCATAGGAAATGTGAGCAAATGTTTTTGTTATGTTTCTAGGGAAGAAAATATTGATTTTAAGAATGTGCTCTTAGGATACGAAAGTTTCACCAGAAGTTTCTAGTAATAATAATGTTCTAATATTTTAAAAGTTAATTAGTTTTTTGTTTACATATTTAAACTTTTTATATTATACATTAAACTTTAAGTTAACTTATTTTGATTTCATACTTTTCTCATAATAAGTTTGAGAGTATTTTTTTATACGCTACATGTTACCGGAATCACGGGCACAATCTATTGATGGGCCTCAAAAATATATTTTAGCCTCACGTTATTTACGAAATAAATCTTAGCCATTTCCAACCTAAGGTCATAAAAACACCTAAAAACCTTTATATATAAGGGTGATTTATTCTAAAAAATGAAACAAAAGCTAAAAATGATAAGAATGATTATTATTTATTAGATGTTAGATCTAAAGCTAATAAAATTCGGTGTCATGATGATAAATAATTAAAACACTAAATGATAGACCAAGAGTAATTTAGTCGTAACCACATTTTCAAGTTTCACCTTTTTTTAAAGACTCGCAACTTTTACATATAATATTATTTTTTAAAAAAATTACATCTTAAAAACAAGTGTTTTTTAATCTTTAAAACGTCTATAATTTTAGTACATAAAAATAAAGTTTTTTTTCACGTTATATCAGCTAATTTGAGTAATATTCGTCAGCTTATTGTATAATATCAGTCATTGTGGCTAATGTTGATCATTTTGTTATGCATTGTATTTTTAAAATATGATGATTTTCGAATACCACAATGCTAAAACATTATGTAATCTTGATCAGGTCATTGTGTAATGTTCATTGTGTTTATTGCTAATCATCAAAGTCTAGTGCTAGTCATTGTGTTACCCATTGTTTCTAATGTTAACTAATGTTGATTGTATATTTTATATTTGTTTTTTCTAGTTTATTGTGTAATCTGGATCAAGTCATTGTGTAATCCTCTTCAAGCAGCTCATTGTGTCTATTCTAATTATCGAGTCTAGTGTTGGTTATTGTGTTACCAATTGTGTCTAATGTTAACTATTGTGTTATGTATTTTGTTTTTTTAAAATGATGATGTTCAAATAACATAATGCTAAAAATGTAATTTTTTTACGTTTTTCAGTTCATTATATAATCATGATCATGTCATTGTGTAATCCTCATCAAACAACTCATTGTGTCTATTGTTAATCATCGAGTCTATTGCTCGTCATTGTGTTACCATTATGTCTAATGTTGACTATTGTGTTATGTATTATGTTTTTTTAAATGATTATTTTCGAATAACACAATAATGATAAATTTAAAATGTTTATGTTTTAAGTTCATTGTGTATTTATAATCAGATAATTGTGTAATCCTCATCAAATCAGAAAATTACACAATAACCTGATAAAATTACCAAATAGGTTAAAAACATGAAAAATAAAACTTTATATTAACACTATATACCTTTTAAAGATAAAAAATTACGCTCGTTTTTATGGTTTAATTTTGTTAAAAAAATAACGTCATATATAAAAGTTATGAATATTTAAAAAAAATGTGAAACTTGGAAACGGGGAATATTACTAATTTTTCCCCTAACCTAATTTTGATCAAAAGGAAACGAGTCAACATTATAATCCTTATTACACTTTTTAGTTTTCGAAGAATTTGTATTTTTTATTTTTATATTATCATTATTTTTTACATTTATGTTTTATAATCAAATATTATTATAATAAATCAAATACAACCAAATTATTTTATATAAGTTGAAGTATTGCATAAGAGAAATAAAATAGTGTAAGAACTTATATACATTAGTGTTTTTAAGTTAGAATTGAATTTACATAATAATGATAGTAATAATAGTATTAATAATAATAATAATAATAATAATAATAATAATAATAATAATAATAATAATAATAATAATAATAATAATAATAATAATAATAATAATAATAATATTATTATTATTATTATTATTATTATTATTATTATTATTATTATTATTATTATTCCATATAACTACATTTAAGTAATTATAAATTAAAATTAAATATTGTATACAAGTCATCGATACAATGGTACAAATCATAAACCCCATAAAAATATACTTAAAAAGATATGTAACTAAAAGAAAATTTAAAAATCCCAACCTGATCCCAGTCGGGCACCCCCAACCCTTACAAATTTGTCACTTTACGTATGGACCCATCAACCGCGTAATTAAAGATGGTCCTGACGCTTTTGTTTTCTTTTTTCTTTAAAGCATAGAGCCGCCTTAATTTTACGAGTCAACTTATATTTAGGTTTTAGTTTTCTTTGTATTTTGTGTTTTTTCCTCTTATCATTAAAATAGATTAAAAACCATCCATGTCGCCCTGTTTAGACCACAAGGAAGGGCCTTAATCACTATCACATATCCATCTTCCATTCTCTTGTCATCACACACCCTATCGCCACCATCCCAAACCTATCGCCATTATAAATTGTAAATAAAAAAGGATAAATTATTGTTTCAAAAATAATAATAACAAGCTTTCCCCTGCACTACGCAACGAGTTTGATTGTTTTCTCATGCGTTACGACAGCAGGACATTGGATGTTATGTGTGCTTTATCGGAATTATAAAAACGAATACTATTACCGGTTCTTATAGTATCAATACTGATAACGTTGATATTCGCTCAAATCGGTTCAACGTCACATTACTATAATGGTAACTGCACTCGCTATACAAAGTATATAAGGAATAAACGTTGACAAAAAATAAACATAACCACGCATTTCGTTTATAGAAAAAGTTAAGGAAGGAACGTTATTTCGCCGTACTACGCGACGGAAGTTTGGTCGTTTTTTCTCCCGCGCTATGTGGCGTGAGTTTGATCATCGTCGCTTTGGCTCGTTGAAAATTGCAAAAGCAAATACGGAAGGTTCTAATGATACCAATTCTGGAAACTATGTTTTTCGCTCATTATTGATTCATTTCGTTACGGTACTACAATGGTAATTTAACTCCCTATAGCCTATGCCCTACAATTCAATAACACTCGATTTAATTAAAACATCATTATCTATCTATATACTTTGAGAGTCTTAGCTACATGGACTTTTTAGTTTTTGTGTTTTGGCCACCGATGTTTTGTGATTTTCATATTTAGATCTTTTTGATTCGTCAAGTTATATTAGTAATTAAAAAATATTCTAAATATCTATTTATTTAATTTACATCATAAAATTTGTGAATACTTGCGTTAATTCGATATGTTTGATAAGTTTATTATGTTATGTTAAACCGTTATTTCTTTCTTTCCGTTTGCTTAATGTCTTTTGTTCGAAGTCGGATTGACAGCTGTTACTTAATTTTGTTTATTTTGGTTTTCATATTTAAGTTTATAATGCAATTACATTCACAACACGCGCAGGAGTAATTCTAGTTTTGAAAAAAAAATGTATTTATCGGAGCACTGACAAAAAAAAAGGACAAACCACCATTCCATTTAAAGAAATAGTTAACGAGCAAAAGATATTAAAAAAAAAATATATTACAAAATGAAACGGGTTTAAGGCGTAAACTTATAAATGATAAGAGGATGAAATTCAAAGATAAAAAATAAAACTATTAAAGTCGCAAAATTTTGAAAAACCGAATTTTTATGATATAATTGTGGGACCAAAATTACCATTTCATCAAAAGTTTGTGGCCAGAAACCAAAAAACAAAAAGTAATCGTACCACTCAAGTTGAATTTTAATATATCTAATAACGATGAAAGAGTACGGGGATTATTCTAGGAGACATAGTTATGCTCTTAGTTTGATGAGTTTTGAAATAAATATCAAAATGCATAGAGTATTTGTAATAAGATGATCAATAACTAAGAAAATTTGAGAGCCGGAAGTTTACTTTCAGATTGAAACTATTTAGGTTCACACTAAATGTTCAATCGGATAAAACTCAAGTTCAGAAATCAAAGTATGAATACGTGTGTGTTTCAAGATCATGAACCAGAAGAGAAGAAGAAGAAGAGTGACCAATCTTGTACAAATTCGAAATATTTCAGAGATGGGACGACTGCCTTCAGTAGTTTTTCACATGCAAATTTACTGTTTTAACCCCCGAGTTTCACATGTGAAATTTCGGGAAAATCAATTTTTCATGCATTTTTAGTAAAACAATATTTACCAAAATAAAAAATTTCCAAGCTAACTTGGCAGCTCGACTCTAGCCAGGGGTTGCCGCCCCTTGGACCCCGCTACCAGGGGCGTTGCCCCTAGTGACGGAGCTTGGACAATTTTATAGGGGACGGGGATGAAATTATTTTTTTAGGGAGAGAGGGGGGGGTGGGGGGTGTTTGGGGCGAACTCATTATATGTTAAATCCCCTACTCTTTTAAAAGCACCTATGCAGAAATCCTGAAAATATAGTTTGCAATCAAGGAAGCATGGACTTTCGGCTTCGACATGAAAGTGTTCCCATGGTCAAGATGATCAACATACTTGAAGATGATGATGTGTATTGGACCATTATTGTGGAGATAAAGTTTGGACTTTCACCATTAAATGTTTTAAAGTCATTCATGAAGAAATACAAAGGTTAAAGGTTTAATTTTTTTTCTTTTAAGAAAATAAAAATTTTGAATCTTAAACATGCTATAAAAATAATATAAAATCGCTTGTATCTCATATTGCAATGAAACTTAATATTTGGAAACTTTTAGATGTATTACACATATTATGTAATTTAAATTCCATATGATCCGGCTCCATATTTGTCAAAAGTGGAGTTTTATAAATTGGTCAGAATTTAAATAGATTCGAAATCATTGTTTAAGAAAAGTATAAAATAAGATGCGACTCTGATTAAGCTGAAGTTGTTTACCTTAAGACGAGATGTTAACTAGATTTCAAATTTGAAACATACTCCTGAAAATAAAATAGAATAGTAATATAAGATAAAATAAATATTGATAAAAATAGTTTGCATCTGTAACAATAATATTGATTTTCAAAACACATATGTATGTATTTCAAATGGAAAACATAACATCAATTTAATGTTATCAAGAAAATTTATATTATATCGTATTGTGAAATTATACAGAACCTAGAAGTACTTTTTCTTTAACGTGTTAAGAAAGAAATGGCATCTTTTTCTTTAAATGTGTACATGTTTAACCTATAAACTACGTAGGTCATTGAAATATGCACAGTGTAGTGTGCATCATTTATTTTATTTATTATTTATTTTCTTTCGAGTATACACAAATATAAGTCATTAAACATACTAGAAAAAAGAATTCAGAAAAATTAATCAGTGAAAAAATTCCAAAAAAATCCATGAGTTAAAATATATACAAGAAAAGAAAACTCATAATATCAACTTATGTTTAGATGTGTTTTAAATAAATACAATGTAAAAATTCTTACATTTAACTAGAATTAAACATAATAGAACAAAATCAAACAATAAAATAATTACAAAAAAGACTAAACTATTAGTAGGAAAACTGAAAAATTTACCGCTAAACTTGAAAAAACACTAGCAGATTAAACACTGAACAATTAGTAAAACCAAAATAATTAAAGTTTACTATTAATACAAAATAAAAAATTGAATTACTGGTTCAAATTTCAATGGCCTGCAAACAGCAATCATACACCAATTGGCCCATAGTGAAGCTTGGGCCCCATAGTCCAGAAAATCACGCCCTCATTAGAGGGGGAAATAAACCCGGTTGGAAACCGAAGCCGGTTTTGAACCCGGACTGAATTTGATTTTGAAACCTTTTTTTTTTTTTGGCTGAACTCGTTTGGACCTGCATCAAATTGTAGTGTTGAAATAAGTTTGTAACCCTCTCTTTTGAAAATAGTTAAACCTAGACAAAATCAGGTAAAACTCGGTTTCAAACAGGCAAAACCTGATCATTTTTTCTTTTTACAACCCAAATCGGTTTGGACAGAATCTGATTTGATCATTTTTTACCCAATCAGAAGAGTTGGACCCGTTTAAACCCGTAGGGTTGGAACCGGTTTAGTTTTGTTGAGTTTTCTTAGCGAACCCGACCCGGTTTAAACCCGAGTTGAACCCGGTATTAGACCCGATATTGAACCCGGTATTGGACATACACACAATAAAAGAACAGAAGAAGAAAAAACCTAAACCCGGTATTGGACCCGATTCCGGACCCGACCCGGACCCGACCCTACCCTACCCGGGTATGGCGGGTAGGGTTTTCAAGTAAGTGAACCCGACCCGGGTTCATATCCGGGTTCACCAATAGCTGGGTACAAAAAAACCCGATTGGGCCCAACCCGGTTTCAGGTATGACCCAATATCCGGTTTGCCCACCTCTAGATATATGGACCATTTCAACTATGTTCCAATCAGATATAAGTTGTCCCATCAAGCCCAATCCAATCCAAGCCCAGCAAGCAACAACTTTAGCTCATTAAGCCCAAAAAAATATATGCAAAAAATACCACAAATACACAAATAAAGTTAATTAATCAACAATACAACGTAAATATGTAATGTGTTCGGCAATGAATTAGTAGTTGATATTTATATTTTCAACAAAAATGATAAAACCACCTTTACATCTAAGCAAAAGAAAATTAAAAACCGATTCTTTCCACCTAAAAACCGTTCTCAACCTAGGTCGTTTTGACCATCTATGACCCAACTAGAATCAGTTTAGGCATAGCATCTGATTTGTTCACTTTTAATTGCAAATGTAGGCTAAAATTAAATTGAAGAGTATATTATTTAATATTTATTTCTACATGTGTATTGTTCTGTTATAAACTATCCACTTATGTATTTTAGACTTTAGAGAAGTAGAACAAAAGATGACCCTTGTTGAGAGGACGTGGCGATGGTGGTGACAATAGCGGAATAATGACAGTGTTATTGTTAAATCAATAGTTAAGTGATGTACGAGTATTTATTATTTGAATTAATATCATAATTCAAATTTCTTATTGTACCAGGTTCAAACCATGAACTTGAATTAGGTTTTTGATTTTTTAATTGCATTAGTGCCTTACCATCTGAATTGAATTTCAAATTCGGTTTCAAATCAAATTCTCCATTATGATTTTATGAACTAATTTGTCTCTAGTATTTGAATACAAATTATCTAATATTTAGTTTTTCTAATTAAAAAAATTTGTATATTATTTAGAGTAAGTTGCACTTTCCATCATATATTTGTCCTTTATATAAGAGTTTATAACACGTTACATGTATTTCACTACGTCCTACATTTTTCTGTTGCTATTTTAGAAAATTAAAACTACACCTACATCTAAAAAACAAAAGAAAATTCAAACAAAAGAGTTAACGACTCACATGAAAATGAAAACCCCACCCAACCCTTCTTCTTTAACTTCTCTAGCCCTAAATATAGGTTTAAGTCTTGTTAATAGATGCAAATTGTCTATACCGATAAATAAAAATTTCAAGTAACACTTGTTACTCTCTCATGCATCCTTTATTTTTTACTCATCTCTCTCCTATTAATTATACAAATTATCTTTAATTGTTTTTATGCTTAGTTTGTTTTATTTCTCTTTCCTATTAAATTGTTTCTGTAATTTTTTTATAAAATGCTTTATATTTTAGAAAAAGTTAGGGTTGTTCTTTGAAAATTTTATAAATTAAACATTTCTTTAAATCATTTTATAAAACATTTCTAAAGATAATAGTATAATGTTTATTGTATTTGTGTTAAAAACCATATAATATTTCATAAATATGTGATATTTAAATCTTTATATTTGATAAAATTATAACCATACATTTAAGCAACCCGTGTAATATATTGTTAACTTAAGAATAATATAAGTTGTTTAAATTAAACAAAAACATATAAAATAATATGAGGCAACCTTAGAACTAAATATTTAATATTAGCCAGACATAAATAACTATTAAGCAACTAATATAACAATCAAAGCAAATAGCCAGATATAATTAATTAAATTAATATGTAACTCGAAGTTAATGTTGACTGATTAATAAATTATCATACTATAATAGAAGATTAACTAGAGTAAACACGTGATAGTATCATATTTATTTTCATTAGCTTTTTTCCTCTTATCTTTTCTATTAAATAATCACATTAATTAATAATAATATTATTTAAATCTTTTTTAAATTAAAATAATTTTAACAATTAAAATATAGATCTTTTTATTAATGCTATTTATAAAGAGATAAATTTTTATAAAATAAGAGAATTTTCTAAAACATCATACTTTTTTAGAAATACAAATATATTTATAATTGGTGATTAAAAATAGTTTTTTTATAAAAGGAGTTATAATAAGAAAGTTTTTAAAAATGATATTTTCTTAAAACGTTTGTTATGATACAAATTTTTATTCTATTTATAATAATACATATTTAAATCATATCTTATCTAATACTGCCGTTTTTATATATTTTATTTATTTAACTCATGTAATACACGAGTTTACTAAAAATTGTATTGTATACATAACTACAAATATAATTACACTCAAACACATATCATAAATGTACTTTAAATACTAAATATAAAATATCCTTGCCATATAAGTATAAAGGTGTATTATTTAAGACAGATAACTATAAATACCATCCAATTAAATACTTCTTAAGAGAAATATAAGTTTTTATTATTTGTTGACCACTTTTTAAAAGTTAGTGAAAAAAATCTTTTGTTTACACTGATACATGGAAAGTAAATAAATGTGTTTTGACACATACCATTCGTAAGTTCACCTTTAAAAGGAGAAGAGTTCTCCCATTCTCATATCATCATCCATTCCCATTGTATAGAGAAATCATGAATACTAAAAGCATGTTTCTTTTGTTTGTTGCAATGGTGGTTCTCACAACACAATCTACTGCAAGAGTCTTTCCAACAAGGTCATTAGCTGATACCAATGACAATGTAGCTATTCAAGAGGAAGATCTTCAAAGGTTTTATGACAACCTAATGACCTACTTGAACATGAAACCATCTAGGGTAATGGGCGAATTAGTGCCTGTGTTTGTGGATTCAATGTCACCAACAAATGCACCCGAACCAGCTCCTGTTCCGGAACCCTCACATAAGCACAAACACAAGCACAAGCATGAAGAGCACCATCACAAGCACGAGCATGAAGAACATGATCACAAGCATGAGCATGAACATCACCATCATAAGCATGAGCATAAGGATCATCATCACAAGCATAACCCACACCATGAACCTCAAGCATTGCCACCAAGCACTCCAACGTCGGCACCAGCACTTTCTCCCGATTCTTACATCAGATGGATGTGATTCTTGTGAGCCTAAGAGCTAGAGATGGTTATTGAGCAAGTTGTATTAGAAATCTACTCATGAATTAATATGGTTTATTGTCTTTCTGATTTCGTGTTGTGGTTTCTTATGCTTCAATTAATACACATGTTATGTTTTACAATCTTCATTTCATGACACATAATTAATGTTCAGTTCCTGGGACATAATAAAAAAATAGTTACTTTCCTCAAGAATTGTATGAGGATCTTCTAAAACATATTTAAAGGCACTATTCAATTTATTATCGGAAACATTGTTGTTTCTGAGACCACTCGTAAAGGGCCTTTGATGAACGAAGGTAGCACCCTCCACGGACGGATAAACTGGTATTAAAAGATTGATGTAACATGACATGAGATCGAGAAAACCAAGCTTATTACATAGCTTTGTAGACACTAACACTCTAATAATGCATAGTTTTTTCTCGACCATTGAAGAGAATAGTTTTTTGTTACTCAAAAAGAGGATAGGTAAGCTAAATTTTGTAATGTTCATTCTGGTGGTAGTAAAGGATTCTTCGGAAAGGCGAATCTTTCACTCTACCTCCTCTTATTAAGACTATAGAATGTTCCTGCGAATTATGACCTTCGCCCGGAATGTGAGCAAATATATCATGTCGATTACTCAACCGTACTTTGGCTATCTTACGTGGAGCTGAATTAGGTTTTTTCGGTGAGAAACTTTCTAGTTATGAATCAGGTATAGAACCAATAGGTGACGCTTGGTTACAATTTAGAATCCGCTATTATATGTTTGCTCTAGTTTTTGTTGTTTTTGATGTGGAAACGGTTTTTCTTTATCCATGGGCAATGAGTTTCGATGAAATAATAATAGTATTTTTTATAAGAAATTATAACAACAATAATCTTTATTTTTTATCACGTAAAAAGTTCTAATTTCCTTATACAGAAATCAACTTTTTTTTATTGACAAAACCAAAAGTATATGATAATATTTTTTTTTTGGAAAGGCAAAAATATATGATAATATTAACAATGTATTTTAGTAAGTCATGAATTTACTGTTAGTGCACTAATAATACATTTAATGATAATTTGATATAATTAGTAATGAAAAATAACATTAATTGCCCAACAATTATAATCCTTGTTCTAATAAAAGAATAATTTTATTTATCATTTATTAGACTTCTAGTGAATTCAACTTATAGTTTTTCCGTCTTACTTTCCCATTAGATAAATAAAATTGTTATGTTTAAATATAATAAAACTATTTAGTTATTTAGTATTGTATATTTTTAAAATAAATGATGAATGTTAATTAATTTTAGGTAAATTAAAGTTTAATGATTCAAACTATTACTCATTACCCGATAATAATTCATACTATTAATTTTCCAGTAATACTTTTAATTTTTACTTTTTTTACAAACAACAATCCTAATTACATTATTATCACATATTTACGTTTGATTTGCACTTAATTTCATTCGTAATAATGATTAGAAATGAAATTAAGAAACGTACAAGCTAATTTGAGTCTAAAATAAATACAAATTGAGTGTAAAAATTTGATAATTATGACACTTGGACATTTCTTGGTAATAAAAGTAAAAGTTTGGCTTGTTACCGGTCAAATTAATAGTATGGGTTATTATCGATCAGTTACTAATAGTTTGGATTATTAAAATTAATTTTTCATGATTTTGCCATTCAAAATAAATTAATAAATAAACACCTGTTTTATGTTAATTTGTTTTAGAATAGAAAAAGCTAGATAATAATAACCTTTCTGAAAAATACCAGACTTAATTTCTTAAGTAACCAAAATAAGTAAAATATAATAATTAAAGGTTGTAAATAAACCGAACGAATGTGTTCGCTTATTAAGAAAATGAAGTTGTTCATGAATTGTTCACAAACACTTACTAAATGGGATTTCTTATTCGTGTTTGTTTATTAAGGAAATGAATTGTTCGTGAATTGTTCACGAACATTTACCAAACATAAACAAACACAAACGACACAAACAATGTTTATAAACATAAATGAACACAAAAGAAAGTTCATCAAACTTTAGCATAAACTTAATATAGTTATCCGAACATACTAGTCATGATTATCAGAAATATAATTAATACAAAAATTAAAAGGTATTTAGGCTTTAGTATAAACTAAAGTTGAAAATTATCAAATGGAGGATGTTGATGGAGACATATAATATAACTAGAGTTACATATTTTTAAAAACAAAAATGAATAAAATAAAAATATAAAATCTTTAAATAAACACCGAATATGTTATCTAACGTTCACGAACATAAATGAACGAACACGGCCTATGTTCATGTACATTCGATTGAGTTAACGAACAAAATTCTCTTGTTCGTGTTTGTTCATTTATTAAACGTACGAATATAAAAGAACCTCCCACCAATAGTTTATGAATTGTTCGCTGAACGTTCGGTTCGTTTGTAACCCTATAATTTTTCTTATTTTTTTAAGAGTTCTATTAAATTTTTTACATATTTTTAAGAGTTCTATTAATTTTTTTAGAAAGTAAAGGATACAAATTAAATGAAGCTAAAGTTATAATAAAAAAAAGAAGACAACAATTAAAATTGAAACTTTAATAAAGATATATAATAATAATAATAAAACACTGAAATAAAACCTAAACAAAAAATTCCAATAAAATACAGAATTCAAATATACTTTTGGATATCCGACCTCGAAATTTCAGATTCGAATTTGGATTTAGAATTCACCACCTGAAATTCTCGGATATCCGAATTAGAACACCCATATGCAAAAAGTGGTGTAGTCTTTTATCAAATAATTGTGTGTTTAAATCATGCAGAGTATAATGGTGATTATTTTCAAAAGTAGAGTAAGCATACAATTGAACATATGATTACGCGTTGTAATAACCTCTATTAGTGTTTTTAAGCTACTTACACAAAAATCATGACCTATATTGAATACACTATAGATATACACAAACTTCTATGTACATATGTACATGATATATAATTACAAATATTATTACATTCAAACACATATCATATATGTAGCAACAATATCAAATATATATCTTCATATGTGAACATAAAAGTGCATTTTAAAGAGTGACAATAATACCCTCAAATTAAATATTTGTAAAGAAAATAAACTTTAATCCCTTGTTGACCTCTTTTTCTGAAATTTATAAGAATATCTTTGGTTTTACACCTTACATAGACAATAAATGTTTTGACACGTGTCAAAATAATATTGGTAAGTTTACCTATAAAAGACAGCAAACAATTGTCATATCTCCATATCATCATCCATTTTCCCACCATAGAGAGAAATTATGGATATTAGAAGCATGTTTCTTTTGTTTGTTGTAATGGTGGTTCTCACAACACAATCTAATGCTAGAGTCTTTCCAACAAGATCGTTGGTTGATAGCACCGACGATGTCGCTATTCGAGACGAAAATCTTCAACAATTTAATGACAACCTAATCAACTACATGAACTTGGAACCAGCTAGTTTGAATGGCCAAGTTGTGCATGAGCCACAAGCATTGCCACCAAGCACTCCAATGTCGGCACCAGCACAATCACCCGATTCTTTCTAGTCATAGATGTGATCGTTGTGCGCCTAAGAGAGATGTATTGTTGATCTAAGTTGTATTAGAAAATTCCGTATGAAATATGGTTTATTACTATCTGTTTTTGTGTTGTGGTTTCTTGTGCTTTAACTAATCACACATTATGTTTTTCAATCTCTAACTTAGATTAAGTTCACATATATGATATACCTAAATAAAAGCATACACACATGTCCTTGAGTTGGATCATCTTGTGGTTCAGAATATTATTGTGCAGTGGTTTCTCATATGTTGATGGGACAACTTCTAAATGTTGTTACTTTCTTCGGAATATATGAACGTCTGTTCTAAGAAAATATTTAAATACTAACATTCAATTTATTGTTGGACACATTGGTGTTTTAGAACCACTCAAAACTAGGCATTGACGGACACTGGTGGCATCCTACTATACGTGAACGGTTAGCCTGTTTGTGATGGTATTAAAAAAAATTAACATGACGTAGATATGCCACAAGAAAAAGAAAAACAATATAGGATTGAATATGCTCTAAATGTTATAGAACTCTTTTTCATCTATTGATGAACAAGTGAACAATGATATCTAGAGAAGATTTTTATGAACATAAATTGAGAGTGCTAGTATTAATTTATTTGTTATAGACAAATACAAAAGACTAAAAGGATGTACTCGTTAATATAGCTCCCACTTATAGCAATATTAAACATAAGACCCTTGTTATGTTTGAGCATTAATTTGCCTAAAGTCAACGATGGATAAATGTCCCACTCCACATGTTAATCAAAGAAAACTTGATCAGATCTGGTTCTAAGATGGAACATGTAACTCTTAAAAGCATATTATAAATCCTAAGAATAACCATTGATATATCAATAGCTGGATTCAATCACATTGAACCAATAAAACCAAAAATCCAGATTGTGTTAAATGGACACTCAAAACAAAGAACCAAACCATATAAATCTTCTTGGTCAGCCATTACTCTCAACCATCCATCATGCACTTCACCTGCAAATCAACAAATCAGCAAAGTAAGACTCATTTCATGCTAGCTTTAACTCAAAGCAAAATATTTGATAACTAAACTTTAATACATACAGTGATGATTTTCCCACAAGTCTCAATTTCAGCTCGTTCGCTACCGCGTCAATAAATTCTTCTGTGTTCAAATAATGCTCCCTACTGAGCCTGCAAACCATCCAGATATTTGGTTTTTAGTTAAGAAATTTTTGTTGATAGTTATTAGTTAATAAACTTCTTCTAAATGTAGTTTCAATTTAAAGTTACTTACTTGGATCCATGAATAATGAGTGCAAGATCCTTTGTCATCTTCCCAGATTCAACAGTTCCAATGCATGCTGCTTCCAATTTCTCAGTGAAATCCAGAAGCTTAAGGTTGTTATCCAGCTTTGCCCTGAATTACACTAATTATATTCTTCACTGTCTCAAAATAACTAGCTACAAAATTTGATATTTCTTTTAAAAACCTGTGGGCGAGCCCTCGGGTCCAAGCGAAGATCGAGGCAATGCTATTAGTGCTAGTTTCCCCTCCTTTCTGATGCACCCTGTAATGGCGTGTTACCGTACCATGGGCTGCTTCAGCTTCAATGGTCTTCCCATCAGGGCAAACCTATAACCAGAACCAATATATATTACACATCAACAGAAAATATGAAAATAAAACGATTAATGTACAGGCGTACCAGGACCGATGTCATCAATCCAAGTGAGCCGAACCCTGTAAATATGAAACTAAATTACTATTCTATATGACACGTTGTAAGAATAAAAAAGAATGGGCTATGAAGATCAACCTTGTGCTAAGAAGTCACTTTGAACATCACCATCATAGTTTTTGCATGCCCATACATAACCACCATCACTCTTGAGAGCATAAGCAACCATATCATCGATGAGACGGTGTTCATACCTAGAAATCATCGAAAAAAGGCAATGAAGAAAAATGAGGATTCATAATACTTGGAATACAAAAAATGAATACTTTAGCTACTAACCATATTCCAGCAGCCTCAAACTTTGACTTCCAGTTGGTTTCATAGACTTCTTGAAATATGTCCTTGAATCTTGATTAGGAGAAAATAGATATATCAATAAGGATATACAAGATAACATGAAGCCCACTAATGCTACATTACCTTCCATCATATTTCTTAAGAATAGTGTTCTTTGTGCTAAGATAAAGTGGCCATTTTTTCTGATACGCCGTGTTCATTGAGGCTTCAGCAAAAGCAGCAATCGACTGTTTTATAAAGTCACCAAAAATGACATATAAATCAGATTAATAGGCATACATACATGACAGATGACAGAAAAATTAGTGAATTGAAAGACATACCTCATCAGTGTTGTACATCGACAAAGCTACCCCTCCAGCTCCTGTGAAGTTGTAAACTTCCAAGTCTATCTTTTCACCTTCTCCTTCAGGAACTAAAAGAAATACAAAAAATTAAAAATCAACACTCGCGTGTAATTCATCATGGAAAAGGAAATATATAAAAAGGATGATTGTGTGAATCTAAATTAAGATAAAAGACATCATACCAAAAACCAACTTCAGTTTTCCAGGTCCTTTAATCACTGCATCAGTTGCTTTGTATTGATCACCAAATGCATGTCTTCCGATGCATATTGGCTTTGTCCATCCTGGATACAACAGTCATTATAGTTCTGTGCTGTTAAATAAACAGATAACAATGATTACAGCAAAACTGACTTCCAAATTGGTATATACCTGGGATTAGTCTGGGGATGTTTTTGCAAAGAATTGGTTCTCTAAAAACTGTGCCTGCAAAAAGCGAAAAATGTAGCCATTTTATACATCTTGAGTCCATAGTGTTAAAATCTTTTA
Source organism: Flaveria ramosissima (assembly GCA_025215565.1). NCBI lineage: Eukaryota > Viridiplantae > Streptophyta > Magnoliopsida > Asterales > Asteraceae > Flaveria > Flaveria ramosissima. The sequence goes on from CM046040.1 coordinate 16,602,730, forward strand.
ACCGATGAATGTCACTAACCATTCAAGATATTCCTGATTGTTCCATTTGGACTCTTCCACATGCTTTTCAAGTTAAACTCCTTCATACGAGCCTCATCTGTTAACAATCCATTTTATCAAACTTTATGTAACCAGTGCATTGTTATGTAGAATAACATAATGAGTAAATTTAGCATACCAGGAGTAATGGTAGCACACTTAATTGCAACATTGTACCTAAAGGTTTATTATTCAACATACCAGATAACAATTAGGAAATCAAAACCTTAAAAGAACTAGAACTAAATACAAGAAAAGAAGTGCCTTTATGTCAACAAAGAAAAACGGTGGAAATGAACATGTAACGTAAATGAATTTGTCATATCTCGAAAATAGTAGACATACTTAAGAGTAGCTTCAGCACTCTCTATAGTAACTTTATCATCAGTGGCATCGCGGTTAGGAAGGCCAAGGTCATAATACTTAATGTCTAGATCTAGGAAAGGGAAGATGAGCTGCAATATACAAACACAATTCTTCTTAATTAGCAATATAATCTACACGTAACTAATATTCAATCTCAATATCATAAGCATTACAACCTTATCTTTAATCGACTGCCAAAAGACTCGAGTCATTTCATCTCCTGCATCAAAATGATAACTTGTTAGCTCATAACTTAACAATACTTGGATTAATACTCGATGATCCAAAAATGAGTTTATAACTATCGGTAATCAGATGATGAGTAAATAACGTAATAAGAAAAACAGAGCAACGATGTGATGAATTAAAGTGGGATTCAGAGATCTGAACATGAGTGAAGATTAAGATATGGTGGTGTTATAGATAGATAGATAGATGCTGACCGTCCATCTCAACGATGGGGTTTAGAACTTTGATCTTGTTGAAGGCCATTTCGTAGTGACGATGATCTCTGTGTGTGTGTGTGTGTGGTGGGAGCTGGTGGCGCCGGCGATCGGAGTGAAAAAAGCGATACGACGGTGATGGGGGTGAAAAAGTGATGTTTTAAATAACGGCGCTATACTGCATATTCCAACGGTAGGTAGGCATGTATTGTATTTTAATGTTGATGCCGTCTTCATTTCTTGAAATTAACGACCTAATATTAAATAGAAAACGCACACGTTAGTTGGGTGATTAACTAATTATTATAAACCAATAATCATTGGTCTAAATATCAAAGTGAGATCAATGATCCTTAGCTTAATTGGTTATTATGAAATACTTATAACATGTAAATTCAAGGATATCATGGATTCAAGTTTCACTTTAAATAAAATTGTTCAGAATTAAGTCAGATGGTTTTTTTAATAGTGAGTTTCCTTCTTTGGAGGATTGGGGGTGCGGTTCCGGCTGGAAAACGGATAGGTGGACCCGATTAAGATAACACTATCATCTGAAGCAAGGTCGCATATTTACCGTTAAAAAAGTGATATACTCAAGACAATTAAAGATGAGAAGTTTTTTGTTCAAGTCCCGCTCGGAACAAGAATGTTTTGGGTTGACTCAAAGGGAAGTCGCAGTTGTGGTTTTCCTACTGAGGGGTGTGGGGGTGCGGTTTTGTCCGAGAAACGAATAGGTGGAAACGATTAAGACTACACATATCCTTCACAGCAAAATCGTACATTTGTCATTATAAAAAAAAATGGGTAACTATAATCAATGATCATTAGTTCAAGTGGTTTAGGTAAAATAACCCAAAACTTCATTAAAATAGGAAAAGATTTTGGCAAGTCTTAAATGAAACAAAAAGAATGAGATTCAAGTTGGGGCAGAGGGTTTTCCCACCTAAGGTGGATTTCTTCTTGTGAGTAGTCCTAAGTTTGGTACTGATAGCGACAGACTGATGTACGAACTTTCTTCCGGGAACATACTAACCTAGTGTTCTAAGATTCTGTACCTGAGTAATAGAGATGATCATTGGGTGAATCAATAACTCGTCAGTGATCCAATTAACAGTTAAAAGAAAGTTGGGTGATTATAATTATATGGGTCAAGGTTAGGAGTTAAAGTGGAGAAACTCTGTGATAGATTAACGGATCGAGTCTGTCTTATGACAAGTCATGGGTTAGTGAAAATTAGTAATGGTATAGAGTAGCTAGTATTAGAAAAATAGGGTAACATATGGTTTTTCTAAATTAAATTTGGTAATTATATATATTCTTGTAAATGCAAACATCACAATAATATAAATAAAAAAACTAGGCGGGAAAATAATATAATAATTTAATTTCAAGAACATTAGCACTGAGATAACTGAAGACGAAACTAACCCTACGACACGATGAAAATAATTCAATCGACTTTGATAAAGAAGCAGTAAAAATGTACGTTCAAAACACCAAACATGAAAGGCATGGGCTTCACCAAGGCTTCTAGTATTTTATCAAACTTGAACTATAGATAAAGTTGGTTGAGACTTTGTGATCCATATGATTCTTCAATTTGTAGCTACAAATAGCCTCAACCTTAAATGCTTACTTTGCTCATTTGATAATTAAGGTATTTTAATTACCTGGGTTCTATATGAGACTTCCACTAATCACATCTTTTAACAACCAACTAAAACTTCCACTAATCATTTCTCTTTGCAACCTTGATTCATCCCTCGTGTGTTTTGCCATATCTCACCACTTTATGGACCAATATGCAACAAAACATGCTTGCTAATCCAAAGTAGTAATACATCCTTTTGGCATGGATCAAAATTTTCTTTTGTATCCATATCAATAATCTTTGAAGCATAAGAGATAAACCTTCCAAGAAAGAAAGCTCACACCACGAGCAAATGAATCACGTGAACAGATAGGTACATTGTATCCCCACACGAGAACAAGTTACGTAACCTATTGAGTGAGTTCCAACCAAAGTTCCATCATAACCGACTTGATGACGTCTCAGGAGAACAAAGTTCTATCATCATCGACGTATCATCTCTAGCAAAAATATATCATATTACCTTCTTGTTGAGTAGCACATAGTGCAAGAAAGTCTAAGATAAGCACATACCCATGTTCACCAATATTGTTGTTCGACTCTTAGACTCGTAATATCCAACAATCACCAAGTAAACAAAACCAACAAAAGCGAGTCTAAGATAAGCTTATAGCCATCTTCATTGACAAAGCAGATGTAACCAAAGTATACCCATAAAAAACAGGTCAATACAAGACCCCGACAACCTCAAACAATCCAACCAAAACCAACGTAGTATGAGGTTTAACCCGACAAGTGGTCTCAGATTACTGGTCAATTGGTCATCATCATCAACTCAACAAACCAAAAGCCATAGTTTCACTAAACAACATCGCACCACCAACATACGACCCTAACCATATATGACATGAGGCAAACCAGATTAGGATTCACACTACACCAAAATAATAAATTAATAGTTAGATCACAGATCATAAATGGATGACTGGTTGCGGCTAAATGCAAGAAATGGTTGCAAAACCAGGGCAACCAATATCATTTTAGGAAAATCATAACAGCCGAAAAACCACAAAATTTCAGCAACATCTTGTTGAGGCATAAACACAAAGTGTCTTAGATGAACGCAACATCAGACATGAAGCAAATATCAGTTTCGCCAAACAACATAAGCAAAGCAAAATAAATTTACTAAGGTGTAAACTTCCTCAAAAGAGGAAGAAGAAAGGTAAAGTTGAGGGTTCTGGGACATGTTAGCCATCATCATCGACGAAGAACTTGCACTTGAAAATACACAACAAACACTGAAAAGCAAACAACAACCATAACGGGAACTGTTGCTGTCTAGGGTTCACCAAAAAAATTACACAAGCCTGCGGCGTAACGAAGGCAAGACCAACAAGAATCAAGTAGAAATATACAAAAATTTGGGCAGGGGATAACAAGTGGTGAAGGCGTTGGTGGTCGTCGATAGCCCCTCGCGGAAGGAACCCTTCAATTTCACAATGGTTGCGGTGGTCGTTTACAGCCTCTAGCTCACTTTAGCCTATTTCTTTTTCTATAAAAAGAAGAATGATAGAAAAAGTAAACACAAACCCTCTAATCTCTCTCTTTATAAAAAGAAGAGAGAAAGAAGCTAGAAACTTTCGTGACCAAACTCACAAAGTTGAGAACATCATTGTTTTTTCCGTTGGTCTTTTAACAATAGTGTAATGTAATTTAATGTAATTTGGCTTTTAACTAGCTAGTTTAACTACATAAATAGTTCATTTGTAATCAAATGAAAATTTTGTTATAAAAGATTTTGAGCAATTGGTCCATTACTACTCAACAAAATCACACATGATTTGATGAGTTGATAATGATATGAAGAGCTAAAGAACAATCGGGATGTCACATCATTCGTAAACTTTAAGTTATTTGTGGCCTTGTGGGCCAATTATTAAAGATTTTGTCATCAACAACCTTCAATTATTCTATCATTTATAAATTATATATTAGAACGCTCCCATATGAGTTTTGTATTTATTATTTTATTTTATAATCGTTTTAAGATAAAAGATGAAAATATGATATACTACGGTGTGATACCTCATTTAAATATAAATATATAACATGCCTTATAAATATAATTCGTGATTGGAAGGAGTTTAACTACTAGTCTATTACGATGGTCCATTGTTTTTTCTTTTCATTATAATATTGCACTAATGATATCGGTCCAAGTAATTTATTCTGTCTCTTTTACATAAAAAAGACTAATGGAAGTAGTATAAAATATAAAAGTTGTTAATGTGGACGCACTTTATTTTCTTTTGAATGATTAAAAGACTAATTTTCACATTGAATAAACTCTTAAACAGGAATAAAAAATAAACGTCCATGTAATCAATCACTCCATTTATTAGATCTTTATGTAAACAACTATATAATCATGTATTTTTGATTGCATGATTTCTTATTGCTATGATATTAAAATTTTGGGGGTGTGTATGGATTGGTTTGGTTTAGTTTTAGCTTAAAACGATATTTCAGTTTCTAGGTTTTTCAAACCGTCGGTTTCTGTTTTTCAGTTTGTTCGGTTTGGTTTTGGTTTTACCATTTGGGCTTCAAGTTTTTTAAAAGAAGAAATTGGTTCAAAGTAATGATTTAAGCTAGAAACTTTGGGCTTGCTTTATTTTTTTGAAAAAAAAGTTTACATATTTTTATAAATTACTTACCATTAGATTTAACTGCAATCCATAAAATACAATAACAAAAATGTCAATTGCAGGACCGTTTAAGGGCTTTAACACAATTACAACACAACAACACAATGAGGAGATTAACTAAACTTTAATCAAACAGTGAACTGGGTAACCAAAGGTGATACTAAGAACACAAGTAAAACAAGAGACAGAACAAGAGAGTATGGGTTTCAAGGAGGCAGTATATTGCTTTCTCAAGTTCTTTTACAAGTGTTACAAAGCATAAAGAAAGATACAAGAACTTGAAATACTTATACTACAACCTACACCCGCTATACTTTGAAAGTCAGCTGGATACAATTGACTAGACACTAACAAAATCAATTGTAGGATCAAAAGGCATATCTGCCTTTTGACCTTGTGACTATGACATGCCATAGCTCATATCCTTATACATTACAAAAAGGATAAAGTACATAAAGTGGAAAGTTACAGACTCAAGACCTCAATGTACAGTTACCAAAAGCAAGGCCCTTTTCACCAACTCATGTAAGTTGGTGACTTTACAGAGATGCAGCGGAAAAGGTGCTTTATGGAACAGTACATCAGATAAAGCATGTGTACTAAAAGTCTTCGGAAGAAATCTGTCTTCATAGGTTGAAGCTTCGGAAGACTTTGTCTCTGAAGCTTCGGAAGACTTCATGTTTGGCTTCGGAAGATATTGGTCTTGGCTTCGGAAGATTTTACACTTAGAGTATTTTCTAGTGCTTTGTGTAAAACTTCCGAAGCATTCTTCACTTCAGTACTTGGTGCATGTTGCTGAGACACTTAGGCTGTTTTGGGTTGCATCAGACTTCAGGAATCCTTACAAACTCCCCCTAGGCTGATGCTACCAAAACACTTAGAAGATCTTCAAATGTTGGTAGTCTTCAGTACAATCAGGACCATTCCTTTCTTCATGAGATGGTCAGGATCATCAAGACTCTCATAGTATCTTCTCATCTCAAAGAGATCATGCAGAGGTAAGTTGATTATGTCTTGCCATGAGTAGACATTCTCAACACCTTGATCTCTGATAACATTCCATCTTTCTGGATTAGTAGAGTAAGTCCAGGACAAGATGGGTGTCTCACTAGTTAGAGGAGCCACTTGAATAGGAGTTGTTTGGGCTGCCTCATCATGCACCTCCTCAGGTTGATCTGATTCAGCCTGAGGTACAGAGGTAGATGACTTTGGCTTCTTCTTCTTAGTCTTTGGTTTAGAAGCCATCCTCTTCTTCCTCTTGGATGTCTTTAACTGAGAAGACTGGTCTGCAACACCATGTTGATCATCAGTGTCTTTCTCAGTTGGGTGTTCCTCCCTCACAGGTTCAGAAGGAGAGGGAGTTTGACCCTGCCTAGGATCAGAAGATGAAGCTTGCTGAGGCTCAGCTGGAGGTGCTGGTTGAGGTGTCTCTGGTTGTTCAAACTTGACCTCCACTTCAGGTGGGACTTGACTTGGAAGAGAGTGCAAGTCAATGAGTTCTCCACTTTTAATCTTCTGCTTGATCACCCTAATATGCTCATCCATAGTGGATAGAGACATGGGGCCAAGTCTCCTTCCGGAGAATCCATACAGCTTCAAGAAGCTCACCATTCTTTGTCTGTCAGCAGACTTCTTTGCATTCTTTTGAATGATGGCTCTTGACTTTGCAGCTTCTTCCCTTAGCTTCCTTTTAGTTGTCTTTCTTTCCTTGACTAACTCAAGCTCAAGTTGCTTTAGATACTCGAACTCAATGAAGTCATAGGACAAGGGAAGAAGTGCATCTGCCTGATAGAAGCCTGTGGCACTCAGGTAGTTGATCATCTTGATCCTATCTTCTTCTTTATCTACCTGAGGTTCTTGTGGAGCCACATCTTCCTGTGCAGGACTTTCTTGAACTGGTGAGAGAGTGGGAGCATGCTTGTAAAGTCTTTTCTGTCTCTTCTCCTCTTTGAGTTGGAGAAGTATCATTGCATCCTCTTTCTCCTTCAACTCTCTTGACACTTCCATGTCAGCCAGTTCATTTAACTCTTCTAAGGGGAGGGAGATGATTTCATCAATGTCATAGTTCCTGGTCTGTAAGTAGGTAATCCTGACTGCCCTTAACTCATCATCTTGAGTATTTGGTCTGGGAGCAGCCCTGATTGCAGCTTGCATGAAGCTAGATGACCCAGTAGAACTTTCTCCCCTTAGTCTCCTTTTCCTCTCTCTCTATTCCTCCTCAATTTCCTCAGGAGTCATTATCCTTTTCCCTTTGTCACCAACAGACCTTTGTGACTCAGGGTGGATTGAGGCTTGGCCTTCATTGCTTGGAGTAGCTTCCATGCTCTGGCCAGAGAGAGGCTGAGAAACACCTTCACCAGCAGGTGTCTCAGATGGAGTTTGGACCTCTGCAGCAGTTGTTGATGATGAGACAGGGGTCTCAGGTTCTGCCACTGGGCCTTCAGTCAAGGTTTCCCCTATGAAACTAATCTTAGGGTCCACCTCAACATCCAGTTGACCGATGACATTGCCTGATTCCCTAAGTCTCCTTCTTAGAGTAAACTCTGCAAGGATCCTGTCTTGGATTCTTTGAGCCAGCCTGTCAGCTTGTCTTGAATTGCTTGGATTGACAAGTGGCAAGTTGACTAAATCCAGTCTTTCATAGAAGCTCAGGCTTTGGAATTGAAAAACTTCTTGTTGGCCTTGAACTCTCTGAAGTATAAGGGCTCTCCTGTCATCATCATACCTCCACCTTATGATGTAGTTGCCAGTTCCTTGTGGTGGAGATGAGACAGCCCTTGGTATACCTTCCTCAAAGAGACTCCTGATGAGAGAGTCTATAGAGTCCACATTAATGTGAACTTGAGGAAGTTGCTGAGAATGCACAACAGCAAGTGAGGATGGTGAGTCCTCTATGTCCATTCTCTCTGAAGAACTCCCAGGTTCTGTGGTTGTAACAACTTTCTCCCCCTTTTTGGTAGCATCACCCACTTGCATAGGTGAGCTGGAGGATAAGTCAATCACTTCCACAGGTTCTTGTGTTCCTGGTTGAGCCTCCTTAAAGGTCTCCCAGCTAGTTTTTCCTGCAGATATGAAATCTGGAGTTGCTGATCATTGACCCTGTTTTGCAGGGTAGTCACCTGAGATTCCAAGTGACTAACCTTAGAGACTAAATAGGTGCATGTTTTTGACACTTTTTGCACCTTTAGTCTCAATTCCCCTCATCTTCATCAGAAGATTCATTGGGGGATGAGATGATTGGACCAAAGTCCTCTCTCTCACCACCAGCTTGAGTTTCTTGGCTGCTGGTTTTCCTCTGCTCACTGGCAGCCTCAGTTGAGATGCCAATGGGCTGAGTTGCCATGGTTGAGGTCTTAATGATGTAATCACTTTCAAAAGTGAGAGCCTCTTCCATATGGACATCCTGAACAGGTTCAGAAGTGTCCACCTCAGTAATAGGTGACTGATGGGGGATAGACTGAGGAGAGTCAGAGGTACTCATCTCTCTTTGAGTAGGGGAGGAGAAGAGAGACTCATGGTACTCACTGAATCCTAAGTCTTCATCAGTGTAAAAGGATAGGTTGGGAATTGGTTGGTTGAGATCCAAAGGCTGGGGATGGTAGCTGTCCCCTGAAGGTTGTTCACTTGAGTGTTGAGACTCAGAGTGAAGGCTTAAGGCTGTTGGGCTAGTGAGCTCATCAGGGTGAGCTTGAGGAACCTCAGCCCTGATAGGTGAAGTAATGGGAGTGGTTTGCTCCTCAGGAGAAGTGGGAGCTCTAGTGTCCACTTCTTCCTGTAAGGTTGAGTATTTGGGGGCCTGCACAGACTCAATAGCCTGAGCAGGGGTTCGTTTGGATTTTCTTTGGTAGGTGAGGGTGATTTCTGGTCTTTTTAAGGGTAAGGACAAAAGAGGTGTGGGTTCAACACTAGCTTGTGTTGCTAGGTTGTCACCTTGAGCAATGAGCTCTAACATTTTTGGGACTAGGGCTGTTTCTACCCCTGAGAAGCCTACAGTTGGCTTCTTCATTATTTTAAAGATGCCGGGCTTCATCTGTCCCAATTTAAGAATATTACTTGTTTCCCTCAACTGTGAGCCCAGTTCACAGTTGAGAATGTGTTGAACATATCTAGGAAACATGTAATACTCTAAGGAGTCTAAGTTTGCAAGTAAATTAGTATAAACAAATTGTGAATACCTGAACTTGACCCCTGAACCATTCCATGAACTATAAAGGAGAGATCCTCAGGAATCTGGTCCCATCCACCATGCTTGTTTGACAAGCTGTGGATAACCACATGGAGCAGGAATTTCCATTGGGATGAGACCTTCCCTTTCCTAAAGGTCTTTACAGAGAAATCTCCCTCATAGCCCATCTGCTCAAAAGAATGATTAACAGCTTCTTTTGGGAAGGACACCTCACCTTCTTCATCATCCAGCTGCAAATGTTGATTAATGATGGCCGGAGTGATGAAGATTGTCCTCCCTTGCACTGTGGCAGACAGTGCCTTCTCCCCATCCATAATGACCTCTTGGCAGGTCTTCCAGAATTCAAGCAAGTGATCCTCATATAGAGTAGGATCAATGGTCAGGGAGGTGAAGTAGTTTGACAGAGTCAAGAATTGGCAAATCTCTGAGAAACTTGCATCTTTCTCAGAGCTTAACAGAGCAACTTGATTATGTTGCCTGTGAAGTTGCATGGAGAAATCAGGGTTGTTTCTGCGGTTAAGGTTGGCCATTTCAGAAGCTTAAGGGTGAAGAAAGGTAGAAAGCAAAGGCGGTTTAGAGAATTAGGTTAGAGAAATAGTAGAATTGAGGAAGATAGTGGGAAAGAGGGGGAACCGTTGGGTATTTATATGAAAAGGGATTTGAACCAAAGTTAATGAAAGAGGATAAACTTTGAAATCCGGAAGTCGGTCCCACCTCTGAAAAGGTAGTTTACTTTTGCTCAAAAAGTAGTTTTCTTGGAATTCGAAAAGCTTCCGAAGTTTATTTGTCTTCGGAAGTTTTGATTGAAAAAGCTTCCGAAGCTAAAATGGCTTCGGAAGATTTTCCTGAGAGTCTTGAAGATTTATGCTTCGGAAGAGAAATAAACCCTTGAATGCTTTGTATAGGAATAAACAAAGCTTCCGAAGGTTAATTTTGCTTCGGAAGGAAAAGTCCTTAAAATAAATAAGTGTCTGAGATAAGAATTTTAAGCTTCGGAAGATGAATTTGACTTCTTCCGAAGGTAAAATCTCTTAGACAGTTATTTATTTTGAAGACATGTTTTTCTTCCGAAGATAAAATTTTATCTTCCGAAGTATCAAAAATTTCAAGAATCTAAGGAAAGTCTTCAAAAAGAATTTTACATCCAAAGAAAACATGAGCTTATGAAAGTGATGAACTAGACAACTTAGGACACACATATTTTAAGAAGAAATAATTAGAATTAGTTTTAAGAAAAAGTCTACTCAAAGTTAATCATCCCAATAGCTGATATCAGATACTTAAATCTCTGTTCATCAAAAGCTTTTGTGAACAGATCAGCATATTGTTCATCTGTATGAACTTTGACTAGTTTAATTAATCCTTTTTCATAGTTATCTCTTATTAAATGATACCTGATGTTGATGTGTTTGGTCCTTGAGTGCTGCACAGGGTTCTCAGTGATAGAGATAGCACTATTGTTGTCTATGTGGATAGGAGTCTCTTTGAAGTTAAATCCATAGTCCAGCATCTGATTTTGAATCCAAAGCACTTGAGCACAGCAGCTTGCAGCAGCAATGTATTCAGCCTCAGCAGTTGATGCAGACACACAGGATTGTTTCTTGCATTGCCATGAGACCACCCTTCCACCAAGGAATTGACATCCCCCAGATGTAGACTTTGCAGTCATATTGCAACCACCATAATCACTATCTGTATAGGCATACAGATTGAAATTTGGATTCTTTGGATACCATAGACCAAGTGTTGAAGCACCTTTGAGGTATCTTAAAATCCTTTTCACAGTGATTAAGTGAGACATCTTAGGGTTGGCTTGATATCTTGCACAAATACATGTAGCAAACATGATATCAGGCCTGCTAGCTGTAAGATACATAAGAGACCCAATCATAGCCCTGTATAAGTGCTCATCTACACACTCCCCCTCAAGATCTGGACCAAGGGAGTGGTTTCTGGCTATGGGTGTCTTAGCAATCTTACAATCAGTCATGTTGAACCTCTTGAGTATGTCTTGAACATACTTTGACTGACTTATGAAGATGCCATCTTCAACCTGCTTCACTTGAATTCCCAGAAAGAAGTTGAGTTCTCCCATTGAACTCATTCAAATCTGTCTTTCATCAGCTTCTCAAAGTCTTTGCAGAGCTTTGGATTAGTTGAACCAAAGATGATGTCATCTACATATACTTGAACCAGCAATAAGTCATTTCCCTGTCCTTTGATGAAGAGAGTTCCATCTATAGTACCTCTCCTGTATCCATGTTTACAAAGATACTCAGATAGTGTCTCATACCACTTCCTGGGTGCCTGATGCAGCCCATAAAGAGCTTTGTCAAGCTTGCAGACATAATCAGGATGATCAGGGTCTACAAAACCAGGTGGCTGTTTGACATAAACCTCCTCATCAATCACTCCATATAAGAAAGCACACTTTACATCAAGTTGGTAGACCTTGAAGTTCTTGGATGCAGCAAATGCCAGGAATATCCTAACAGCTTCTAGTCTTGCTACAGGAGCAAAGACATCAGTGTAGTCAATCCCTTCTTCTTGTGTGTATCCTTGAACAACTAGTCTTGCCTTGTTCTTGATGATGATTCCTCTATCATCCTTCTTATTTCTAAAAACCCATTTGGTTCCAATGGTAGTCTTCCCATGAGGAAGAGGACAAAGGTTCCAAACTTTCTGCCTTTTGAATTGAAGCAGCTCTTGTTGCATAGCTTCAACCCAACTTCCATCCTTTAGAGCTTCATCAACTTTCTTGGGCTCTATCTGAGATAAGAAACAAGAGTGAAGACAAACATTTGCTTCATGGGTTTGTCCTCTTGTTCTTACCCCTGTGACAACATCTCCAATGATGTTTGTGGTGGGGTGAGACTTGTGGATCCTTAGCTGAGGGATCACAGCAAGTTGTTGAGAAAGATCCAAATTTGAGAAATTTAGATCTGGTCTGGAAGATTCACCCTCCACATTATCACACTTATCAAGATTAACTTGATCCAATGAGTGTGAGACATCATTGATGTTGTCATCTATGGTATGGTTATTAGCATCAAAAATTCCTGATCACTATCACCATCACCATTGTTGTCTTCTACAAGTGAGGTGTCTTTATCTGGTTGAGAGGCCTCTGAGCTGGAATTTGAAGGCATGCCAGATGTATCAGCTGAATTTGTCATTGTTGTGCTGATAGAAACCTCATTTGCTGAAGTAGTAGTTCCAACTGGAGCTGAAGATGTATGAGTTGAAGGTCTTCCTAGCTCAAATCTTGGATCAGGATCATCTGTATTTAGATTTTTCTGCAGATCCCGAAACATGCTCACAAGATTTGTTAAAACAGTTGGTAACTAAATCAAGATTCAAACAGCCAATCGGACCAGAAACAGCCACACAAGGAGTGTGTGCTCATTGAAAGTCACATTGGCTGACTCCTCAACAATTCTAGTTCTGAGATTGTATACTCTATAAGCTTTAGCTTGGGAAGAGTATCCAATGAAGTGTCCATCATCTGATTTCTCAGCAAACTTGGTAATTTGATCTTTGGTATTCAGATGGTGCAGGGACATCCAAATGACCTGAGAAAACAATGAAAGGGTTTCCTCTTGTGCCAAAGTTCATAAGGAGTCTTACCATGTGTCTTAACTACTAAAACTCTGTTTTGCACATAGCAAGCAGTATTAACTGCCTCTGCCCAGAAGGTGATAGGCAGTTTAGAGTCAGACAACATAGTTCTTGCAGCTTCAATAAGTGTCCTGTTTCTCCTCTCAGCAACTCCGTTTTGCTGAGGAGTCCTGGGAGCACTATATTGTCTTGTAATACCTTTTTCATCACAAAATGTATCAAGGATTTGGTTCTTGAATTCAGTTCCTTGATCACATCTTATGGTTTTGACCTTGTGATCACATTGATTCTCAACTTTTAAGATGAAATTCTTCAGAATCTCAGGGGTTTCATCCTTAGTTCTAAGGAAGAAAACCCAAGTGAATCTTGTAAAATCATCTGTGATCACCAGACAGTAAGAGGTCCTTCCTAAACTCATTACACTGGTGGGGCCAAAGAGATCCATATGTAACAAGTGTAGGGGAGTAGTGATGGAGTTCTTTTCCTTAGGCTTGTGAGATACCTTGTGTTGCTTCCCTTTCAGGCATGCAACACAATGATCATCACTTGTAAACTCTTTCTTTGGCATTCCAGTTACCAGATCATGTTTAATTAATTTATTCATGTTCTTAAAGTTTACATGGCACATTCTTTTATGCCATAGGAAAGACTCATCACTATTTGCTTTAGATAGAAAGCATGAAACTTCTCCAGAGGGAGATGTTTCTTGCAAATCCATCTTGTACATGTTCCCTTTCCTGGGGGCTCTGAGCAGGATATGCTCATGAGGAATGACCACTCCAGGCTTGAGAACAATGCACTCATGCTCAGTAAAGAGCATGTTATGACTCTGATCACAAAATTGGGATACACTCAGAAGATTGTACCCAAGCTCCTTAACAAAGTTTACCTTCTCAATGCTGAGCTTACCATTTGTGACCTTGCCCCTTCCAGAAATGTAACCACCTTCATCTCCTCCAAAAGCAACTGGTCCTCCATCAATTCTCTCAAAATTATGGAGTAGAGACCTATTGCCTGTCATGTGCCTGGAACAGCCACTGTCAATTATCCAGACATTCCTGTTTGTCTTGAGCTGTTCCTGCACAAAGAAAATGATTAGTTACATTTGGAAACCCAAGCCTTACTTGTCTTGGGCTCATTAAGTGTAATAGAAGGTAATGCAACAGTAATAGATCCTATGGTTGTACTATGGGGATCTTCAGCTGTTGTTGATGGAGAAACCTCAGTCATTTGGTCTTTCTTAGACTTCCACACCACCTTTGGAGTCTTGGACTTGACCTTCAAAACCTTAGAAGCTTTTGGAACTTCACAAGTTTTGATGACTGATCCTTCGGAAGAATCTACAGTCACTGCAGCAGACTTCAGTGCTTCGGAAGAACTCCTTTCTTCCGAGACCAACTTTGCTTCCGAAGGTAATTTTCCATTTACCTTCTTCTTTGATTTGGAGCTTCCGAAGGAAACAGACTTTCCTTCCGAAGCTTGAGACTTCTTGAGACTCTTTGAAGTCTTTGTTTTGGTCATGTGGACAGTACTTTTAGGATTGTATGGGCAATCCTTAGCAATGTGAGAAGTACTTTCACACATAACACACAACATTTTCTTCTTCAAAGAAGTCTCCTTTTGAGAGCAAGACTGGCTTTGGTCACATCCCTTCTCCACCTTCATCTTGGTAGATGCTGAGACAGTTCCTTTGGGCTGTGAACTGTTCTTGGAGTTTGATGGTCCAGGCTGTGCAGCAGTGGTACACAGCAGCTCAGTCTTCTTCTTTGTACTGAGATGATTTGAACAAGAACCAGACTCTTAGCTGAGGAGTCTTGGTTGATGTCTTCAGTCCTTACTACTTTGAAACCTGCAGAGATAAAAACTTGTTTCTGCTTAGCATCAAAAGTAGCCTTGATTTCTTGAGCCTTCTTTGCTTTCCTTTTGCTCTTCCTGATCAAGTTCTTTCTCTTGGACTTGGTCATCACAGTTGATTTCTTCTCCTCAGAAGGATAGTGGCCCTTGGAAGAATCCTCTTCTTCACTCTTCTCAGAGGAATTCTTCACTATCACTTCTTCATCATCCTCACTTATAGGATCTATGAGAGGAAGCTCATCTTCACAAGTTCCACACCTAGGAGATCTTACAGACAAGATTGTGTGTGGAGGAGCTATCTCATTTGATCCCAGTCCCTGTCTATTTTGATAACAAACTTTGTTGTGCAGGGATGAGGATATCATGTTCTTGAAGGTCTCTTCTTCAAGAACACTCTTCTCTGCCTTGGCTTTGCTGATCACAAGCTCAGCCTGGCACTCAGTCAACTTAGTGATGAGATCTTGGATCTGAGTTCTAAAATCTGTATGTTCATGTTTTAGTACTGAAATGGTTTTCTCCAAGTCCTCTATCTTTAACTTGTAATCATTTTCAGACTTTCTAAAATCAGATTTTAATATGTTTAATGACTCAAGATCAGATCTCATCTCTAGGTTGTAGGACCTGTATCTATTTACTTTAGCAATGCATTCAGGGTAGCAAAGATGTTCCAATACCTTGGCTTCATCATGGTCAGCCATCAGTGCTTGGTTTGGAGAAGCATCCTCCACCTGAAAACTCCAGTCAAAGCCTCCCTCTTCAACAGCAACAGCAGCATGTTGCTTTGTCTTCTCAGCCTGAGGGGCTTTGTCAGTGTAGTTTGGTCTGGGTTGTGTTTGGCCCCCATTTGCTTTAGGTGCCTTACACTCCCTAGCAAAGTGACCCATAAGGTTACAGTTGTAACACTTAACTTTGCTTTTATCCAGCCCAAACTTACCACTGGTAGCATTGCTTGGAAATCTTCTTCCTGTCCTCTTGTAGAACTTCTTGGCTCTGTGAGTGAGGAGAGCCATCTGCTGAACTATCTCCATGTATTCCAGGTCATCTGGATGGATACAGTCCAGGTCTTCAAGAGTGAAAAGATAATTCCCACAGCTTTCATCTGCAGACACAAAGGCTTGAGAAGAACTTGTCTCTTGGAATGGGCTTCCTTGAGTAAAGTTCTCCCTTGGTGTCTCCGGGAAGGTGATGAAAGGACCCTTTTGTGAGTTGTCAGGGTAGCATATGAGATGATGTTGGGGTTCTATGCTGTCCCTTTCAACCACATGAAGGGCTGAACCCATTTGATTGTTGGAGTTGCCAGATGAACCTTGCATGTTCATCTCCATCTGGTATCCACTGAGAATCCCATACAACTCTGTAAGAGTAAGAGTCTTAAGGTTCTCAGTCCTCTTGATCACCACACAATAGTGTGTCCATTGCCTAGGAAGTGAGGACATGAACTTCCTTACAATGTCCCTGTTCTCAAGAGGAACTCCTCCATCCACTAGGGTATCCACAATCTCAACATACCTGAAGTATTGTTGAGTCATGGTTTCACCTGCTTTGAAGGTGAAATTCTCAAACTGCTGCTTCAGAAGATCTTTCTTGTTCTCCTTGGCTTCAGAGGAGCCTTCATACATCAGCTTCAGTGCATCCCACAGCTGTTTGGCTGTCTTGCACTTCTTAAAACCTCTGTATACAGAGTTTGGGAGAGCAGTCTGAAGAGCAGTCATGGCCTTCCTGTCAATCTCTACTCTTTTTCTATCTTCATCTGAGTAGTTGGCCACATCTTTAGGAATCATACCAGCACCAGTAGCAGAGGGGGTGCTGGGTATGAAAGGTCCATTCTCAACAGATTCCCACATTCTTGAATCAAGAGACCTGATGAAGCCTTCCATCCTCATGCACCAGGTGTCAAAATCATCAAGAGTGATCAGTGGGGATTTGTTCATGGTTCCAGTCTCCATATCAGTCTTTGAGATGGAAGCCATTTGAAGAGTTTAGCTTTTGTGTGTGTGAGGGATCTTAAGATGGTTAGATCTTATATCAAGAGCCTGGAAAGCTCTGATACCAATTGCAGGACCGTTTAAGGGCTTAAACACAATTACAACACAACAACACAATGAGGAGACTAACTAAACTTTAATCAAACAGTGAACTGGGTAACCAAAGGTGATACAAAGAACACAAGTAAAGCAAGAGACAGAACAAGAGAGTATGGGTTTCAAGGAGGCAGTATATTGCTTTCTCAAGTTCTTTTACAAGTGTTACAAAGCATAAAGAAAGATACAAGAACTTGAAATACTTATACTACAACCTACAGCCGGCTATACTTTGAAAGCCAGCTGGATACAATTGACTAGACACTAAAAAAATCAATTGTAGGATCAAAAGGCATATCTGCCTTTTGACCTTGTGACTATGACATGCCATAGCTCACATCCTTATACATTACAAAAAGGATAAAGTACATGAAGTGGAAAGTTACAGACTCAAGACCTCAATGTACAGTTACCAAAAGCAAGGCCCTTTTCACCAACTCATGTAAGTTGGTGACTTTACAGAGATGCAGCGGAAAAGGTGCTTTATGGAACAGTACATCAGATAAAGCATGTGTACTAAAAGTCTTCGGAAGAAATCTGTCTTCATAGGTTGAAGCTTCGGAAGACTTTGTCTCTGAAGCTTCGGAAGACTTCATGTTTGGCTTCGGAAGATATTGGTCTTGGCTTCGGAAGATTTTACACTTAGAGTATTTTCTAATGCTTTGTGTAAAACTTCCGAAGCATTCTTCACTTTAGTACTTAGTGCATGTTGCTGAGACACTTAGGCTGTTTTGGGTTGCATCAGACTTCAGGAATCCTTACACGTATGTAGTCAAGATGGAATTTGTTCCTCTTATTCGTTAAGAGTTAGATGTCTAAGGCCTGTTAAAGTTAAATCATCGGAGAATGACAATTCTGTGTCTCTTGGATTTAACATGACATCTGCAACAAAAGGATAGATGATTAATTCACCTAAAACATATTCAAGTAAGGTACTTGAAAAGGATGATGTTATTGAATGGCACTTAGTCATATACATTAGGGGTAGCAAACCGTTGCTAGGCGTTATTTGCTGCTTGCATCAATCTTCTATAAATCTTGTGCAAGTGGGAGATTGAAGGATTTGATCTGCCCAAGATTCATATTAAATTGATGTGGCTAGTGTGATATGATCCAAGACGGGTCATACCCAATAACAAGCCAAACCAACACCGAAAGATAATTTATTTGTTGATAAGATCATACAAATAAGTAGTGACACCAATTTAGAAAATTGGATTTTCTAAATATTGCTTTTGTAAATGAACACTATTATGTGGATAATTGTTCATGAGATATTATTTGTTTTTCATTATTTAGTTTTACTAAATGATAACAAATAAAAGAGTGTTTAATTTATAAAGTTTAAAATTAGTTTTCAACTTTATAAACAAAAGATTAAAGTGTGTTAGTTATGTTTAAAAAGTTTAAAAGGATGGGACCCTTTTGTCATTGTTTTTGGCCGCCCAAAAGGGCCTTTGGGTTCCAATTTTGGTCTTGAAAATTGGTGACTTAAAGTGACTAACACACTCCATCTAAACCATCATTCACTCTTACATGCAAAAGACTCTTGAACTCTCCACATCTCTCTCTCTCACGGTTTTGAAAGAAGAAAAGGAGCAGAATTTTTCAGCTTTCAAAAGGGGTTTTGATTGCTGAAAATTTGGTGTCAAGATCCTAGCAATCAAAGGTGTTTGTACAAGCTTGGGGTATCACCTCTTGAGGGCTTCGACTTTGAAGTTTCAGCCAAGTTTTCATCTCCTTTCACCTCTCTAATCTCGAAATCCAGCAGCTACAAAGGTTGTAGTTTCATCATCTCATGTTTATCTTTTGTATGCACTTGTATAATGATCCATGGCATGGGGTTCTTTATTAAATGGTTTAATAATCATCTTATTAACATGTTTTAAAACATATATATTCCGCTGCGTTTTCATATAAACAAGATTATATGAGCTTTGATAAACATGTTAAAACCCCTACAGATGAATCATTACACGCAGCATGGGAGAGATATAAAGGTCTCATTCGGAGATGCCCACATCACGGACTTGATTTGTGGCTGCAGTGTCAAACCTTTTACGATGCGATTAGCGGAGCCCACAAGCAAGCAGTAGACCAAAGTGCTGGAGGAGATTTTGGAAGTGTCACGCCAACAGAAGCATATCAAGCCTTAGAAAGAGAAGCTAAGAAGAGCTTTGCTTACAATCCTTTAAGAACCAAACCCAGTTCTAAAGGTATTCATGAAGTAGACTCTGAAACCCTAATTGCAGCCCAATTAGAAGCTCTAACCAAAAAATTTGAACAATTGCAAATCAAGCTAAAGAAAACTCCAACACGATGCAACACATGTGAAAATTCACACAAGACCAACGAGTGCCCACAAGGCGTTATGATGGTTGAGGATATTGACTACGTAGGAGGCCCAAACAACTCATACAATTCAAATTGGAGAAACAACTCGAATTACAGAGATGCTGGCAGTAACCAACAATCATCTGGATTCAACCGAAGGCCACCTTACCAACAACGGAAACCACCATACCAAGGTCCAAGCAGTAGTAACCAAGACCGTGGAGCATCATCAATGGAAGACTTATTACAACAATTGTTGTTAACCACACAAGCCACAGATGAGTACATCCGGAAATCTGATCGAAGAAATGAGGAGAGGTTCCAAAGAAACGAAGCTGACATCAAAAGCAACAAAGCATCATTACAGACCATAGAGCACCAAGTAGGTCAAATAGCACAACAACTCTCTAAAAGACCTCAAGGAGCTTTGCCCAGCAACACTGTGACAAACCCTAATGCTCAAGTCAAAGCCATCACCACCAGGAGTGGCAAAACCACTCAAGGTGATGCACCCGCATTACAACCCATCCTTGAAGAAGTAGAAACTGAAACTCCAAGTAATGCGAGTAATAAGCAAAAGCAACCCGTTGTTATTGAAGAACCAGTAAAGAAATACGTTCCACCACCACCTTATGTTCCACCACCTCCATATCCAGGTCGTTTGAGACAACAAAGAATGGAGGCACAATATGGCAAATTCCTTGGATTGTTCAAACAACTCCACATCAATCTGCCTTTGGTGGAGGCCTTAGCACAAATGCCAAACTACGCTAAGTTTCTAAAAGGTGTCTTGTCAAACAAAAAGAAGTTGGAAGAGTTATCACACGTAGTTTTGAATGAGGAATGCTCTGCAGTTCTTCAAAACAAACTACCTCAAAAGATGACTGATCCAGGAAGTTTCACCATACCTTGCCTAATAGGAAATCTTTCTATCAGTAATGCGTTAGCTGATTTAGATGCTAGCATTGACCTTATGCCTTATGCGGTTTTTGAAAAATTAAACTTAGGTGAACCTAGACCTACCCGTATGAGCATCCAGTTAGCTGACCGTTCTATCAAATATCCGAGGGGCATCGTTGAAAATCTCTTAGTTAAAATTGACAAATTCGTATTTCCCGTTGATTTTGTGATCCTAGACATGGATGAGGACAAAAATGTTCCTCTTATCCTAGGTCGACCTTTCTTAGCGACTGCTCGAGCTCTCATTGATGTTTGTACAGGCAAACTCACGCTTAGAGTAGACGAGGAGGAAGTAACTTTCGATATAGGCCAATCCATGAAACACCCTCAACATCATGATGACTCACTCTATTACGTTGATGCTTGCGATTCAATCATAAGTCGTCATTTGAAGGAAGCCCTTCAAAATGAAGCTTGCAATACTCAATTAATAGAAGTCACAATCACCGAACCCCTCTGTGAAAACCAAACCATTCCAGAACTTGAAGTTGACGAAACATCATTTCATCAAGAAGCATTTGAGATCATTGAGCAAGACTTAGAACCAAAAGCCAAACCTTCTATCGAAGACCTTCAAGTCTTAGAGCTCAAAGAGCTTCCATCTCATCTTGAATACGCTTTTTTTGAAAACACATCTCAACTTCCTATCATAATCTCATCCGCCTTATTAATTGATGAGAAGAACAAGTTGCTCAATGTGCTTAAGGCACACAAACGAGCAATTGCATGGAAAATCATGGACATCAAGGGAATCAATCCATCCTTTTGCACTCATAAAATATTGATGGAGGAGAACTTCAAATCCGTCATTCAACCTCAAAGACGTTTAAACCCGAGCATGCAAGAGGTGGTGAAAAAAGAAGTAATCAAACTGCTAGATGCCGGTTTGATTTACCCTATTTCTGATTCGCCTTGGGTCAGTCCCGTCCGAGTTGTTCCAAAGAAAGGAGGAATGACTGTTGTAACTAGCGAGAAGAATGAGCTTATTCCCACTCGTACGGTTACAGGATGGAGAGTTTGCATAGACTATCGCAAACTCAATGACGCCACAAGGAAAGATCACTTCCCTCTTCCTTTCATCGACCAAATGCTTGAGAGATTGTTTGGAAAAATGTTCTATTTTTTTCTGCATGGTTTCTCAGGTTATTTTCAAATTCCTATTGCTCCCGAAGATCAAGAATAGACAACATTCACCTGTCCATATGGCACATTTGCTTATCGGCAAATGCCCTTTGGCTTGTGTAATGCTCCTGCTACATTTCAAAGATGCATGGTAGCAATTTTTCATGACATGATTGAACACTCAATGGAAGTTTTCATGGATGATTTCTCCATCTTTGGAAACTCATTTAAGCAATTTCTTGAAAACCTGGAAAAGATGCTGGTTAGATGTGAAGAGTCCAACCTTGTTTTAAATTGGGAAAAGTGCCACTTCATGGTTACGGAAGGAATAGTGTTAGGACACAAAATCTCTCGAGCGGGGCTTGAAGTCAATCAAGCCAAAGTCGACACTATTTCTAAACTTCCGCATCCCACAACCGTGAAAGACATCAGAAGTTTCCTAGGACATGCAGGATTCTACCGTCGTTTCATTAAAGATTTCTCAAAAATCGCTCGACCAATGACTCAACTCCTGGAGAAAGACGCGAAATTCGTTTTCTCTGATGAATGCATTAGTGCATTCAAATTGCTTAAGGAGAGATTGGTAACTGCTCCAATCATGGTTTCCCCAGATTGGACACTACCATTTGAACTCATGTGCGATGCAAGTGATTTCGCGGTAGGAGCTGTATTAGGACAAAGGAAAGACAAGCAATTTCACCCAATTCATTATGCGAGCAAAACTGTAAGGATTCCTTTAAGTCTGATGCAAACCAAAACATCCAATGTCTCTCTGCAAGAAATGCACTAAGTACTGAAGAAGAAATGCTTCGGAAGTTTTACACCATACACTAGAAAATATTCTAAGTGTAAAATCTTCCGAAGCCAAGACCAATATCTTCCGAAGCCAAACATGAAGTCTTCCGAAGCCTCAGAGACAAAGTCTTCCGAAGCTTCATCCTATGAAGACAGATTTCTTCCGAAGACTTTTAGTAACATGCTTTATCTGATGTACTGTTCCATAAAGCTGGACACCTTTCCGCTGCATCTCTGTAAAGTCACCAACTTACATGAGTTGGTGAAAAGGTTCATGCTTTTGGTAACTGTACATTGAGGTCTTGAGTCTGTAACTTTCTACTTTATGTACTTTATCCTTTTTGTAATAGATAAAGATGTGAGCTATGGCATGTCATAGTCACAAGGTCAAAAGGCAGATATGCCTTTTGATTCTACAATTGATTTTGTTTGTGTCTAGTCAATTGTATCCAGCTGGCTTTCAAAGTATAGCCGGCTGTAGGTTGTAGTATAAGTATTCCAAGTTCTAGTATCTTTCTTTATGCTTTGTAACACTTGTAAAAGAACTTGAGAAAGCAATATACTGTCTCCTTGAAACCCAAATCTCTTGTTCTGTCTCTTTATTATTACTTGTGTTCTTTGTATCAATATCTTGGTTAATCCAGTTTACTGTTTGATCAAGTTTAGTTAATCTCCTCTTTCTGTTGTTGTGTTGTAATTGTTAAGCCCTTAACCGGTCCTGCAAAAACCCTAAACGACGCACAAGAAAACTACACTACCACCGAAAAAGAACTTCTTGCGGTAGTTTTCGCATTCGATAAATTCCGCTCGTATCTCATCCTTTCAAAGACAATTGTTTACACCGATCATGCAGCCCTTCGTTATTTGTTCAACAAACAAGATGCAAAGCCGAGATTGATTCGTTGGATTCTTCTGCTTCAAGAATTTGATATCGAAATTCGTGATAAGAAAGGAGCGGAAAATCTAGCGGCTGATCATCTCTCGCGTCTTGAGGATTCAAGTTCTTCACAAACTGAGGAAGTCAAAATAAACGACAATTTTCCTCATGAATTCCTTATGCATATTCAATCCTCAATCGATGAACATCCTTGGTTTGCCGATTTTGCGATTTACTTAGCAAGCGGAATCCTTCTCAAAGGAATGACTTATCAGCAAAAGAAGAAGTTCGTTACTGATATCAAACATTACTATTGGGAGGATCCATATCTGTTCAGAATCGGTGCTGACCAACTCATTCGAAGATGCGTATACGGAAGTGAAGCAGAACAAATTCTAAGGCACTGTCATGAAGGACCCACAGGAGGACACCATGGAGCAACCTTAACAGCCAAGAAAGTATTCGACTCTGGATTTTACTGGCCCACGATCTTCAAAGATGCTCATAACATGGTACGCACCTGTGATGCATGTCAAAGAGCAACCAATATCTTGACACGGGATGAGATGCCTCAGAAACCAGTTCAAGTATGCGAGATATTTGATATATGGGGTATTGATTTCATGGGGCCATTCCCGGTGTCATTTGGCAATCGTTACATCTTGGTAGCAGTTGATTACGTTTCAAAATGGGCTGAAGCTCAAGCCCTGCCTACTAATGATGCCAGGAACGTTGTCAAATTCCTTAAGAAACTATTTTCTCGTTTTGGTGCCCCCAAAGCTCTGATTAGTGACCGAGGAACTCATTTCTATAACAATCAGCTTGAAAGAGCATGGCACGTTATGGAGTTCACCATCGCTTTACAACTGCTTACCATCCACAAGCGAATGGGCAAGCCGAAGTCACTAACCGAGGTATCAAACGAATCCTTGAGAAAACTGTAGGTCAAAATCACAAGGACTGGTCTACCAAGTTAGATGATGCATTATGGGCTTTTCGAACAGCCTATAAGACTCCTATCGGCACAACAACGTTTAAACTAGTTTATGGGAAGTCGTGTCATCTACCTGTAGAACTAGAGCATAAGGCCTTTTGGGCACTTAAAGCAGCAAACCTGGACCAAGACCTTGCAGGAAAGAATCGATTCCTACAAATTCACGAATTGGAGGCATTGAGGGAACAAGCGTACGAAAACGCTAGGGTTTACAAAGAAAAGACAAGGAAATTCCACGACGCTCGATTAAAGATGTTAGGACCTGGTATTTGAACGAAATACCTAGTGATTAGCGTGTTAACCAACTCAAATAGTGCGGAATCCTATTTGATTGGCGATCCAATCAGTGAGAACACACGAAGAATCAATCAAGAATTGAATCTAACATTAGAAGTCGATTGGGAATCGATCTAAAGTGTTCTGTGAACTTGGAGAACAAATTGGGAGGCTTCTGGACGGCTAGGGTACGTCTGGAATCGTAATGGTATCAATGCTTATGTTTTTCCACGAATTGGGTCTATTTATAGGTTAGTATTGTTCAATCGTGCGACTGGACCATAAGTATGGTTCAGTCGTGCGATTGAACCATGCGGTTGATTCATCCGCACGATTGAGTGTTCAGTCGTGCGACTGAGCCAATCTTATGTGTCAATCATACGACTGATCCAGTCTCCTGATTCAGTCGTGCGATTGAGTCAATCGTATGAAGTTATTCATGCGTATGGTCCATTCGTATGGGCCATTTGCATGAGGACTTCATTAAGTTAAGTTTGAATGTTTTAATTAATATAACATTATGTGTAACCATTCAAACATTGATAAACCCAATTAATCAACTCAATAACGACTCATTAATGAAATATTAAACATTACAAATCACAAACAATCCATATCATTTCATTAATCATTACATATTACACCATAATCAGACAGACAAGATCTATTACATTACAAATCATGATCTAGGGACATACATGCATCAACAAACTCCCCCTTGGACCTAGATCTATCTAATCTCTTGTCTTCTGCATAACCTCCTTGTACTTCTTGTACTTCTCCTCTTTTGTGACTCCCGCGTGAATCTCAAACGCGAAGCAGAGTCGTATAACGTTTTGGAACTGGAGGGCTTGTACAATGTCCTGCGTGTCATAGAACAGTGGCCACTTGTATAATGTATAGACATCATTAGCCGACAAGTTAGTAAGCCACATCAGGTCGAATACCCTGATCGTATCCATTTGGCCCTCTCTGCTTAGAACTATGACCGCTTCAGCTGTTCTCCAATCATAGTACCACCATTTGAAGTGTGGAGTGAAGTCCTGTGGCATTTCCCTGAGTGGATTCTCGACATTGTGCGCGGAGGACTCCACTTCAACACAATCTTGGGCTTGCCAGTAATGGCATCAACCTCAGACCTTCTGATATACCTAGTAGGCTGTTGGGGTCTGAAGTTAACCCATCTGGTGTGGTACTCCTTCTTAAGGGCAGCCTCGAACCAGCCTGACATCTTCCTCGGGTCAGCATACAAAAGCTTTAGCTTAGCCAGCTGGTTGAGCTCAAAACCTGGTAGAGTCTTCAGATCATGTGGGAATCTGAAGTACTCTATGCCCTGTTCTCTCTTAACTGCATAAGCATTAAGATCATCAAAATAAGCCCATGCTATAATCCTGCCTGACACCTTGTGGTGTTTCTTGACTCTGTAGAGCTTGGTGTAGGCATCTTTCTTTGGTGCAGCACGTTGGGCTCTCACTTCTTCAAAACATGCAGCCCACTCAGCCTTTCGAATGTTAACATCATCATTTGAGGCTTGGGCTGTTCCTTCTGCCTTCTCAGTTTCCTGCTCCATCTTGTTCAGTACCTCAAAAGTATCACTAACGAGGGACTCACCCAGATTGGGGACCACATTACCTCGTTGTCAGCATACTGAGGATACTCCTCTGCAGTGATATCTTCGACCTCGACTTCATCAACGTCGTTGAGCTCTTCATCACTAGTCGAATCAACTGTTGGAGCATCTTTAACTATTTCGTCCGGATTGAGCTTAAAGATCTCGGCGAGTTGCTCGTTAGATAGGTCATGAATTATTTCCCCTTCTTCAGGGGTATAACTCACAGACCTTCTTACAATCCCTTGCAGATCAAGAATCATGGTTAGTTGAGTCTTGACCTGTTGAAGGGGAGCAATATCAAACTCATCTCTTTGATAATTTGGATCTGTTTGATTTAAACATTCAACACATAAATCATTAGTAAGTAATCAAACAGAAATACATTAACTTAATATATAAACATTCAAGACATTGTTTTCTGTACATGATTCAAACACAAAAATAAATAAATACATAAAACATCTAGTCTGTACTTTTATCTTGAATCAAGGTCTCATCGCTAGGTGGAGCAGAGGTGGTCGCTGACTGGTCCTGTCTATTCTTCGACCTTCTTTCTAGACCTGAAGTAGAGGCCGATGCAGCCGCATCCCCTCCTTCTGCTTCGTCATCATCATCCTTTCCCTCTGTCCTCTCTTCGTCTGTTTCCTCCTCATCCTCAGTATCCTCCTCATCCTCATCATCATCTTCATCATCGTCATCACCATCTCCATCATCTCCATCCCCTTCCTTGATCTTTAAGGGCTCATCCTTTGATCCCTTTAACCGCAACATGATGATCTTGTTGGTGGTCTCCAACTCCTCTATCCGTTTGGCTGATTGGGCATGCTGCTCCTGGAGTTGGGACATCTCTACTCTCTGTGCATCCATCAGCTGGGTCTGTTGCTCTATAACATGAGCCTGCTCTGCCATCTGTTGAGACTGGGCACCAGTCAGGTCGGTAAGCTGGCGTATCTGTGCAGCTTTCTCCTCGTCGGCAGCTAGTAAGCGCATCACCATACGGTTTAGCGCCGACAGCTGTTCCTCTACCCCGATTGGAGGTAGAGGTGATCCATACATGTGTGAGGACTGGGCTGACGGTCCTGCATGATGTGAGGTGGTGGTGGTGGTGGCTGTAGTGAAAATGGGTCGGTAAAATGGTGGAGGTGAAGTGGGTGTAAATGGTATGGTGGTGGATGGGAAGTGTACTGTAGTGGTAGGTGTGGTGGTGGCTGTGGTAGCAGTGGTGGACGTAGTGGCTGTGGTGGTGGATGGTATATCAGTGGAGGTGGTAGTGGTGGCTGTGGTGGTGGATGTAGAGGCTACAGTAGTAACGAAGGTCAGTCGACGCTTCTTCTTCTTCTTCTTCAGTCCATGGGGCTGAGCCATCCTCTTCCTCCTCGTCCCTGTGGAGGTGGATGCTCCCCCTATAACCCTGCCTGCTGAACCCGGAGCATAACTCGGGTCAGTCTCAGTCTCCCTGGAGTCTCTCGGGTGTTCACCAACCACCCGTAGCCCGTGTTCTGTGGGAACAACCTTGCTTCCCACAGTTCGCGTGAGGGGCTCCTCATCAGACTCCTCCTCCTCCTCAGCACCAACAACAAACACCTGATGAAATCCGGCTGTCTCAGCAACATCTCCGGCAGGGGCAGACACCGGGGAATAACATCAGACACAGTGCCTCTTGGTGGAGCAGGCATATCGTCCCCGGCGTCTCCACTATCATCATCATCTGAATCAATCTCTGGGAGGAGCAGCCTCTCATCATCAGAGTCATTGTCCTCATGACGCCATTTGCGTCTGCCTGGAGCCACATACCTCTCGTTGGCCAGGTGGCCAATCAATCTCTTAACTTGGGGCTTCACCTGCTTCCCCCTATAAACCCTCATCCTACCCAGAGTCGTGTCATCCATTATCTCTAGAGCCACTGCATCATGACTCTCTTTGGGCAGATGTGGCAGCTTCTCGTTGAAGATGAGCTGTAAGAACCTGGGGTACATACAAAACCCCTCCTTTCCCTTTGCCTCCAAGTTCTCCACCAGATAGGAGAATATCATGCTAGAAAAACTGAAGGGGTGGTTTAGCACCAGTGCCACGTAGGCATTTTGGATCTGGTCTGAGAGGTCGTCAAACCCACCCCTCCTCGACGCAACGCACTTGAGGATCACGTGTGCTAAGTACTTGTACTGGGGGCTCAGGTTGCTCTTGTTGAGCACACCTGAGTTTATGTCCCCAGCGTACTTTATCCTCAGAAAGCATCCTCTCACGGTCAGTGGATGTAATCTGGTAGGATGATCAGTATCATCCCCAAACTCTAGGACCCTCTGGATGTCGGCAGCAGTGATCTCGATATCATGACCCAGTATAGAGCTCCTTATGCTGTAGGGCTCACGGGAGCGGTCCACAGAGGCATTCTCCCAGAACGCCTGATGTAGTGATCTGTATGGCGTGCAAGGAGTGGAGATAGCCTTATGAATCCGGGACCGTCTAAGAAAGTCTATAATGTCGGTGAACTCGGCCCCGTTCCTGGTAGTGTGATCCAAATGAGCACAGATGTTGTGCTTTGGATTTATGGACCATCTCTCAGCCATTATCCTGAAGAACACAGGACATAGTCAGTCGGCCGACTGAGCTCAATCGCATGGTTCATTCGGGCGATTTACCCAATCGCAAGTTTCAATCGTGCGATTGGAGTTCATCCGGGCGACCAATCGCCTGTCCTGTAGTTCAATCGCCAATCGTTCGAATCTTTAACAAAACAAGTGTTTTAACATAGATAACCGGTTCACTAGACTCGCATTCTTGTTACTAATAACCTATTAGACTTAATTTAAACGTTTTGCATAGTTTTGGTAGGTTATTAGGTCTTTTAAGTCTCAGTTCTTGTTATACAATCGAACAACCAAATTAGGGTTTGAATCCTTCAAGTTTTGGGAAGATGGAGCTTCAATCTACCTGTATAATCACTAGCGAGAGTCAGTGAATCAAGATCAAGACGAGAACAAAGTCTAATGAAAATTTGGCAGCGTAACGGTAGGGTGTGCGATTTGAGAGCGATTGGGGTGTGATGAATGAAATGCGATCGACTGTGCCCTTTAAATACTGAAGCTGAGTTCATTCGGCCGACTGGCCTCAGTCGCTCAGTTCATTCGGGCGACTAAGGCTCAATCGCGCGATTGGCCCAGTCAGTCGCATGCTGTTGACCGACTGAGGTTCAGTCGGTCGACTGACTCAGTCGTGCCTTTCATTCGCCTGTTCAGTTGACCGAATGAGTCTCAGTCGGTCGACTGACTCATTCACCCCCTTCCAATCGGTCGAATGGGTCATTCTGATAAGCCATTCGTGTGAATGGCTCAATCTCATGTCCATTCGTGCGAGTGGAAGCCATTCGCATGGTTGGTCCATTCACATGGTCCAATCGTGCGAATGGGTCACACTTAGTTAATTTTCTGCCATTTTTACCAATTTACATTTAAAACCCTTTTAACTTTTGAAATTTACGTTATGAGCTTTTGATCATCTCAGACATGATCATTTTAACTTGAAAACATTTTGATCACCTCAGACGTGATACTTTTTAGCAATTTAGTCACCTCAGACGTGACCCTTTTAAACACTTTGTCACCTCAGACGTGACTGTTTTAAACTTTTAAAGCACATGTGGTCATCTCAGACATGACCCTTTTTGTGAGTTGATTCCTTACTGATTTTCCTGATGTAGTCCGACAAACTAGCAAACTTAAAACTACAAACTAACTTAGAAAATTTAAACTAAATACTAGAAACAAACTTGTTTCTGGCCTTTTGTGAGAGATAACTCCTAAGATGGACATCTACAGGATTTGGTTCTGGAATAGACAGCTTCAACTTGGATTGACCACATCTGGACCAATTCAATTTTGGAATCATACAGGCAAGTCAAATCATTTGGGACTTGTTATCAAAATCATTTGATGCTCAATTTTCGGTGTTCATCCAGAGTCATTAGCAAATTTAGGGAATCATACTGGAACTCTTAGATTTTCACATTGATTTGAACTTTTGAGGATTGCAGCCACAATGATTGTCAATATGTTTGTCCACTTAAATCCATACACAGACTTTTGACACAGACTGGTGACTGATTTAGGTTTAATTATTTCAACTAACATTTGTGGATCCCACACTTATATGGTAATCAACATTCCTCAGGAGCTTTTGAGCGGTCTACGGGTATTATTACAAGAAGAGACTATTCTTAGAGCTTTCAAAGAGAAGCCAGTCCTCAGGTCAGTGCCATCGCACAGCAGAGAGGCGGCAAACAACAATGAATTCTAGAATATCTAGGTTATGCTTATCCTCAGGTCAGTGCCATCGCACAGCAGAGAGGCACACAACCTATCTCCTTGTTAGAGCAGCTTATTTTATTTTGCACAAAATGCACCAACAACATAAGTCATTAGCTTTATAGCATTTGTCTTTCATTTTTCTTTGCTTTGCTCTAATTATGGTCATCCGCACACATTTGTTGCGTTTACATGCTCATTACCCCTTATTGGAATATTGTTGATTGTGTTAACCAGTGATAAGATGGAAGCCCACAGTTAGTTGAACAACTTAGTTTGATCTTGAGATCACCAGTCAGGTCTAATCATTTATTATGTTGAATCTACCAACATATCATTTGTGGTCTAGCAACCTCTAGGTCTACTTTCTTTGTGTTACCTTAGGAGTTACCAGTTTTCTATCATCTTCCCTTTTGTATTGCCTAGACTACACAGACTTATACTTTAAATTTTTGCATCTTTTCAAAACTTAAATTTTTAACGTCCCTCTTGATTTGTTCCTGTGTACTATCATTTTCCAAAGGTTTTGAATCGGTATCACAGATACGATCTACCTTATATCAGCTATCCACTCCTTCTCCCTCATTTTTTTTAATGTTAACTTGCTGACATATTCTCCCCCTAAAATACTAAAATCATTACTGGTTTAATTATTTTGGGATTTTAATAAACAGCAAAATAACATGAGTTTAAATTAAACAGACGAAAATAAACAGATAAAATAAAATAAAATAAAACTTTAACTAAACTACATCGGACTACACATTATCATCATCAGGAATAACCTCACTTTTCTTTTTAACGGCGTTGACCTCTAGCAAATATTGAAAACATGGTTTATCAAAGGCTTTAGTATAGAGGTCAACGCATTGAAAATCAGTATTAATTTTAACCACATCAATTAAGTTCTTTTCAAAACAGTCTCTTATGAAATGGTATTTAATACCGATGTGTTTGGTCTTTGGATGTTGAACCGGATTTTTAGTTACTGCAATTGCAGCAGAGTTATCAACAAAAATAGGAGTAGAAGAGAACTTTAAACCGTAATCCCGCATTTGCTGTTGAATCCAGATGACTTGTGAACAGCAACTTGCAGCAGCAACATATTCGGCTTCACAGGTTGACAATGCAACCGATGTCTGCTTCTTACACTGCCAGGTAACTAATCTTCTCCCAAAGAATTGACGCCCTGCTGATGTAGACTTGTAGTTCATCTTGCAGCCCCCGTAATCCGAGTCACTATACGCGGTAAGCTCAAAGTCATCATCATGAGGGTACCACAATCCAAGTGTGGGTGTACCCTTCAGATAACGAAAAATCCTCTTGACCCCGATCAGATGGTTGACCTTAGGTTTAGCCTGATATCTAGAACATAAACATGTAGCATACATGATATCAGGTCTTGAGGCAGTGAGATACATAAGAGGGATCCAATCATTCCTTGGTACATCGTGGCATCTACAAGATCTCCATTTTCATCAGGTGCTATATCGTGATTCGTAGCAAGTGGAGTCCCAGCAGTAGAAGCATTCTCCATGTCAAAGCAACTGAGAATGTCTCCTACATACTTGGTCTGATGTAGAAAGATCCCATTTGGTGTCTGATCCACCTGTAATCCGAGAAAGAACTTCATCTCCCCCATAGCACTCATCTCAAACTCTTTCTTCATCATTGCTTCAAACTCTTTGCATAACTCTTCGTTCTTTAAACCGAAGATTATGTCATCAACATAGATCTGTACAAGCAGTAGGTCGCCATCCTTTTCTTTAATAAACAGTGTGCAGTCAATGACTCCCCTGCGAAAGCCGTGTTTCACAAGATGAGTCGAGAATTTCTCATACCGAGCTCGAGGAACTTGATGAAGCCCGTATAAAGCCTTGTCGAGCTTGTAAACTCTATGCCGATGATAAGGATCTTCAAATCCCTCAGGTTGACTTACATAGACTGTTTCTCTGATTTCCCCATGAAGGAATGCACTCTTCACATCTAATTGGTAGACTTTAATCTTCATGTACGATGCATAGGCAAGAAAGATACGAATGGCTTCCATCCTTGCCACGGGTGCAAACACCTCATTGTAGTCAATCTCCTCGACTTGGCGAAAACCCTGAACCACCAATCGAGCTTTGTTCCTGATAATGACCCCTTGGTCATCCTTTTTTCATTTCAGTACCCATTTGGTGCCAATGACTTTAGCCCCTTTGGGTCTATCAATCAGAGTCCATACGCACGACTAGACCATTTGCATCCTTCAGTCGCATTAGTGAAAGTTTGTTTGATTAGACTTAAAGTTATTCGCCATGGAAGATCAGATGTCAGCCTTTACTGCTGGGAAGGACTCTAGAATACAGAACCTGCTGTTGCTTGAGAGTGAGGTGGGTAATCACAATAAACCACCAAAGCTCTTGACTTTAGATGAGTTTCCCCACTGGAAACAACGTTTTGAGATCTACCTCAATGGAGTGGATCCTAATCTGTGGGAAGCCATCGAGATTGGTTATAGTACACCGGTGGGAGCTGATGGAGTTAAGCTAACGTTAGGTGGGATGACAGATGCGTAGAAAGTTAAGTACAATGCAGAGAAAAGGGTTTATGCATTGAATACACAGTCTATCCCCAAAGACATATTTACAAATCACAAACAATCCATATCAATTCATTAATCATTACATATTACACCATAATCAGACAGACAAGATCTATTACATTACAAATCATGATCTAGGGACATACATGCATCAACAAAAGAGCACAAAACAATTTCATGTGGGAGAACGTGTCTTACTGTATAACTCTCGTTTACGTTTATTTCCCGGAAAACTGAAATCACGTTGGTCTGGACCTTATACGATCAAAAACGTGTTTCTGAATGGTGCCATTGAAATTTACAACCACGCAGGTTTAAGTTTCAAAGTAAATGGTCATCGTTTGAAACCGTATAACGATGGACCAACCAAGATTTCTTAGGAGGAATTAAACCTCCACCCCAACGAAAACTAAGTGTGGGGAAGGGTCATGCCAAAGACCCGAAACTTAAACGCGGCACTTGTACATAAATTCTTATCACTTTTTAGGACTTCACAAAGCACAAGCACGGGGTCGTGTCCCATCAAGCACGCCCCCGTGTCTCTGACAAAATTTTTCCACGATCTCCGCTGACGACTCTGGAACGCTGCAGGTCGAATTTAAGACGAGTTCTGACAAGCACGGGGCCGTGCCTAGCCAAGCACGCCCCCGTGTTCACTCTTCACGACCTGTGTATAAATACCACACTTGTTCCATTCTTTCATCACACTCACTCCTGCTCAAAAAGGTCTTAAAAATGAAAGAATCAAGTCACGGAAGCTGAAACTGGACTCCTGCGAAGAAACCGCGTTCTGAAACGCGAGAGCCGACGACTCAAGAGTATTTCTTCAAAATGCATGAACTGATCAAGCAATTGACAGAAATGAACCTCGTAGCTTCCCAACGCTTAGTTGAACTTATCCAAAAAGTTCAGATGATGAGCGAGGAACTCATTTCCATTAACCAGCAGCTCGCGGAATTGAGCAACCGCACTTCTCACTATCCCATGCCAAACCTTCCACACGAAATGTGTGGAGGTTTTGTGAGTCCAGGGATCGTCAACAAGAATTATCAGTGTCAATCGATGTCAAATCAACGTTTGCGGAATTCACGTTGATTTGGTTTAATGGTGTTAAACAACTTTAAATATCAATAAAAGATCAAGAACACATGTAACAAAACACAATTAATGATTAATCAGTATTTTATTATAATGTGTTGATGATTACAAAAGAATTGAAAGAACGGTATCAAAGAATGCTATGATGTTATGATTGCTAAGGTTGATTGAAAGACTTTGGTGATTGTTGTATTGCTATTGCTGTTCTCAATCAATCAATCGTCTAACTCAATCGTGTTTTGAATCGAAACCTAGGATCCATATATATAGACAGAGGTGTTTCAGTTATAGGAAACACCGGATCTCTTGGGATTTGATTTGTTTTTGTTAAGAAAATCATCGGATTTCTCGGGATTCGCATAACCGCCTTGTTGACTTGTTGACTTGTTGACTTGTACCACTTGTATAATACAAGTGTTTGGACTCCGCAGGAATATTGTCTTCAGTAGGAATTTGTTCTTCCGTAGATATTGTGTTCTTCCGAAGGAGTCTAGTTCTTCCGAAGGTAACTTGTTCTTCCGAAGGTAACTTGTTCTTCCGAAGGTAACTTGTTCTTCCGAAGGTAACTTGTTCTTCCGATGGTAACTTGTTCTTCCAAAGGTATCTTGTTCTTCCGAAGGTATCTTGTTGTTCATCCACAGAAGATCTTTGGATGTAGAATTACTTGTAAGAAATATATCTATGGAAGAACAAAATGTTCATCCGTAGATGTTTCTTACACTTGGTCAATTTCATAAATTGACCAATTATAATGTTTGTTCCTGCAACCATACATAAACCAACGCATATATAAATGGGTTAATCTATATATTTAATGCATACACAATAATGAAATACAAAAGTTCATTACAGATATTAATTCAAGTACTAAGCCTATACATAATGACTAGATCTACTGATTCTAGACCTAACAATACTCCCCCTTAGGCTTAGATACTTGCAATCAGTTCTTCAAAACTGAAAGATCCTTGACTCTGGCAATAATTTTGTTGTAGAAGTAAGAAACAGCAGTCTTCTGATCATCATACTTGTAGTTGATCTTCATCTTGCTGAACTTCTTCAGAGTCTCATAACTGATTCCCAGAACATCTTCCTCTGTAGTGAGTGTGTCTAACACCTTGTTGTTATTCACCACTTCTAGCTCATCTTGTTCTGAGATTTTGAGTTCTGTTACTTCATCAATAGTTGTTCCCTTCAGCAGTCCAGCATTGAATCTTCTTCTTTTGTATGCTTTGGCATGTAGTTTGTCAATTACTTGAATCATATGAACATGCAGGAACAGATCATTTTGTGCTTTTTCATCAGTCAGCTTAGGAAAGAATTTGTCATTTAGATATGAAGTATAGCTGGGATGAAGTAGTTTGATTTCAACAGGATCTTTTGATCTTCTCAGCTTTCTTGTTCTCAGCATTTCTTAGTAGGACTAACTCCTTTGTCTTCTCAACATAACCCCATTCAATGATTGGGTATGTGAATTGAGTCCCTTCAATGCATTTGAGTGCTGCTTTGTTTCTGTTGTTGTAGCCAACCCTCTTCAAGAATTCATCATCCACATGTTTTGAGGCATTGGACTTGTATCTTTTGAGCCCTTTGATTCTCTTCTGATGTTCTATATCTTCTCTTTTAGCTTCTATCAGCACATCATCTTTAAATTTTGTCTTCAACTTTCCCACTAGAGTTGAGAAATCTCTTCCTCTAGGGTGAATTGGATAATTGCTGATGATCAAACTTTGAAGATCTTTGATGTCATTCTCTGGCAGACTCACCACTGAGAGTACATCATGGAAGTATTCAACTCTTCCAGATGTTCTTTTAATAATGGCACAATCCCAGTCTGGATCATATTTCCAGGCCATGATCCTGTTTTCTTCCACAGAGCTGGGAGTTGTGAGGTGGTCTATCAGTTGTATTAGAGTGGACTTTTGCTCGGTTATCTCTCTAACTGTAGTCCCAAGTGGCCATACTTTGCCAGGTATTACTTCTCTTGGCTCTCTGCTCAATTTCTCCTTTCCTTTGTGCTGATCTTTAGGTTCAACTGTTATAGGTTCAGCAGGAACTTTGCTTTGTTGCTCATAAGATGGATGTGGAGCTTCAGTTCTGAATTTTACTCCAGTATCTAGCTCAACTTTGATCACATGCTCCATCATCCTTCTGAGTTCCTCTACTGATCTTCCTTTAAGCTCATGAGGTTTGTGATTATGTCCTTGTAACCAGCAAGTCATGTTGTATTTGCTCAGCTTGGGTGTGTCACAATGTCCCAACTCCTTCTTTGTTTTCTGAATGGATTGAAAGGTGCTGAAGGCTTCATAATCACAATTTGGAATCATAAAGCATGCAAGCTCAAATTCTTATAACAGATTCTTCATCTCAGTCATGTTTAGTCTCTCAACCTTGTCATAAGGGAAACC
Source organism: Flaveria ramosissima (assembly GCA_025215565.1). NCBI lineage: Eukaryota > Viridiplantae > Streptophyta > Magnoliopsida > Asterales > Asteraceae > Flaveria > Flaveria ramosissima. The sequence goes on from CM046040.1 coordinate 16,638,980, forward strand.
ATGGTTTATAAGTGTCATGAACATGGTTGATTCAGGCATCTCTTCGAATATGTCACTTGTAGTCAGAAGATCATCAGCCTTTGAGACTTCTTGTTCTGGTGGAGAGTCTCCTTTGATTAGTTCTTCCCACTCTTCATCACTTTCATCTTCTTTCTGAGAGATAGGCTTCACAGTAGATAAATCTACTGAAGGGGTGTGTTCAAGAGAAGTCAGCTTTTGTTTCTTGGAGACACTTTCATCAATAGTTATCTTCTTCTTAGCAGTACCAAGATACTTTCTTTTCCTTGAGTACAGGATCATCTCTTTTGATGCCTCAGGACATTATTTTGTTTGTGCAGTTGAAGCCTTAGCATTAGATTTCAATGAACTGATCTTCAATTTAAGCTGCTTAATCTCTTCTTCTTTTCTCTTTATAATATTTGACTGAGCAGTCATAGTGCTAGATGCTTGTTCAAATTTCATCATGATCTTTTCCTTTTCTTTCTTCTCAGATTCTGCTGACTCTTTAAGCTCAGCTTCCTTATCCAGTAAAGCATCAATGACTCCTTTATCACTTTGAGCATCTTCTCTCAGTCTTTTTATTCTTGCTTGCTGTCTTATCAATTCTTCATTCTTTTCTTTTATCATTCCCTTCAGTTCTTGTATTCTTTCCTTTCTTTTGTTTGATTTGAGTACCAGCTTGTTGTACTCAGCAACCAGATAGCTCTTGCTCACAGGAATGTCATTATCACTTAGATCATCTTCATTATAAGCAATAACATCAACATGATCTGCTGCTGCATCTACTTCCTGATGCTGAGACTCAATCTTATCATCTTTAACTTCCTCTTGCTCAACACTTGTTGAGCTTGACTTTGGTTCAGTGGCTTGATCTACATGCTTTTGATGAGTTTGTTGTTGTTGATGATCAGTCACTGGAGATACTTGTTCAGTTTCATTTGAATGCACAGGAATTCAGTTTTGGATAATGACAGTTTAATTGTACTTGCTTCTGAGACTAATTCTGTCTCCCAGTGTAGATGCTCTCAGTAGCTGAATTTGTAGGTTGTTGGTAAAGTTGCATCTGAAGCTGATTTGGTGATTGGTGTTGGATGGGAGATATTGGTTTAGTATTTTGGCTGGCTGGTGATTGTGGTTGGGGTGTTTGTTGTTGTTGTGGTGATAGATAGAGGATTGGAGAGATTGGTTCTGTATTTTGGCTGTGAGGAGATTGTGGTTGAGGTGTTTGTTGTTGTTGAGGTGATGTTTCTGGTGAGGGAGTGTCTTGAGCAGAGTTGGTTGCAGAGTTCTCTTGATCAATTTCCCAAACAAGCTCTTGAGGTATGTCTGCATTAGCATCAATCACATGAGCAAACATGTCTATGTCACCTCCTTCATATTTCTTTGAGATTTTGTTCACCACAGATCTGCCATGGTGTGCTTGGATAAACACACCACCCTCCACAGATGTTCCAGGCAGGTCTGCATTAATGATGAGCTGAATGAACCTTGGAAGCATGTACATCTTATCAGCCTTCTGTACTCGAATGTGATCACACAAACAATTGAAGATGTACTTTGAGTAATTGTATGTCCTTCCCTCAAAGATGCCAATGATACTAGATGATATATGTCTTGAAAATCTGTCAAGCCCAGATTTTCTGTTTGAGATACACTTCAGATAAGTGTGACACAAAAATCTGTATGGCTTACAGAGTCTTCCCTTCTTAATTTCTCCCTTTTCAATGTCTCCATCATACCCCATTAAGAGAAAAACCTTTTCTATGTATTCATTTTCAAATACATCAGGGTGTCCTGCTTCAACATCTCCTAGTTCAAGAACCCTTCTTATTGTTTGTTCATCAATTCTCAGCCTTCGATTCTTAACTTCAGCAATAATGCTTTCACCATCTTCTTCTATGTGTGCAGAATTCCAGAAATCACTGATATGAGTTCGATAAATCATCGGCTTTGCTGATAGGGCATAAAATATCCTCGATCTTCTCAGATATCTCATAAGTTCTTGACATCCTTCTGACACAGGATCGTCAGGGTTTAAGAAGGCACACACATTATGTTCTTTTGCGAATCGTTGATCCATCTGTTCATAAGAAAAGACTTCGTTAAAATCACATTATTGATATGAGAATACGAACAGTTGTGAGATAAAACAAGGATCAAATGGTTCATTCTTGATGATTACGACATGTTTTACCTTAATAAACGCTGATTAAGAACACAACTATAAGTTTGCTTAAGGTTTTGATTTGATAAATTTTGAATGTTGAGGAAGTGGGAAAAGTTTTGTTGAGTGAGATTTTCTAGGTCTGAAAAAGTGAACGGAAAAAGTGAATAATGAATTTGACAAGTCAAACCTCATTATTTATACCCTCAGACACATTAATTTTCTCTGTTTTATTAAGTGGGACCCTCAATGTACTCTTCCGTAGAAGTAATTTCTCATTAATTAAGTGCGATCCACAATTTACTCTTCCGTAGAACATCTACGGATCAACAACATCTGCTGATGTGAAATTTATTCATCCGTAGTTTACCAATCTACGGATAAACATTAAGATTGATTTCCACACAGTATCTTCTGCTGATGATGCAACGAAAATATTGTTGAATGTATGGCCCAACTCCATTGGTTAGACCATTTATTGCTTTAGGACCTCGTTGGCTTTGTATACATGACAATTTAGTACAAGAAAATTTAAAATAGAGATTTTTACAATTTTCATGTATCCAACAGCTAAGATGATGCTCAGATTTTAATTTCTTCAAATTGATAATGATATAGACATTGCTGCTGCTGATTGAGATGCTTTTTCATGTATTCTACTCCCCTTAAATTTGTGATTAAGTGTGAACTTAAGCATTTATCATAAATTTCTTTAAGAGGAATAACATGAATTTTAACTATATGATAATGATCAGATACACATAGGATGGGATCATACTATAATGCTAAGCCTCTTCTTAATGAGTTATGTTGTTTATTTGATACTAGAACAAGTTCTGATTGCAAGTATATTGTGCATATAAATCCATACAAGAGCTCATGTATCAACTAGGCATGTTGTTTATCATGTTTTCATATTGTTTTTGAAATAACTGTTATGGGCTTCACATTCAATTCACAAAGGTTTTGTCCTCACTTTGCAAGTCAAATCATCACTTTTTCACACTTAAGACTATGTACTTTAAGTTATAATAGCTATCTTGAGATGTATTTGGCATCTCATTGATGCAATGTTGGTAAAGCTCAAGATAATATACAGTTGATCACATAGGATTCTTTTGAGAGCTTTAGATATGATCATCATCAGGTCACCAGGTCTTTACTCACGTAAAACAGAGGTGCCTTTGACCCAGGTCTTTGTTCACACAAAACAGAGGGATGATGAGGATCATGATCTTTTCACCTTTTGTAACTGATATTCAGTATGGTGATCATACACCCAGATCTTTGTTCACACAAAACAGAGGGAGTATGATTTGCAAAGATAGATAGTATAAAGTGTTTTACATAGTGTGTTTAGATGAATGATTTGATCACATTAGGATAAGACTCACTTTGTTTTCTCAAAATGAAGTTTCCCACAGACAATTATTTTAGTATTATGTTTTGCATGCACTCAGGTTTGTTTCCACTCAAGATGAACCTACTCACATATCAAGAAACTTGCTGAGATATATTGTTATTTGTTAATTCAGGAATACGCAAAGCTATAGTGTATTATCATTTCCAATTCATATGTCATACTGATGCATTATTACACACAGCATGTTGTTTGTTTAAATTTGATTAATCTAAGTAAATCATGGCTAGAGACTCAATCAGAAAATTAAATCTGACTGAATCAAAGGCTTTAGTGAATAAATCAGCAAGCTGATTTGATGTATCCACTTTGACTAACTTAATCAATCCCTTTTCTGAGCAATCTCTCAGAAAATGATATCTAATTTCAATATGTTTTGTTTTACTATGTTGCACAGGATTAGCAGTGATAAACATAGCAGCAGAATTGTCTATATAGATTGAAGTTTGAAGAAAGTTGTAACCATAGTCAAGCAATTGGTTTTGTAACCAAAGAACTTCAGAGCACCCAGCTGAAGCAGCAATGTACTCAGCCTCAGCTGTGGATACAGAAACATTTGTTTGTTTCTTGCACTGCCATGACACTAGCCTTGGTCCAATGAATTAACATCCACCGGTTGTTGATTTTCTGTTGCTGTTACATCCACCATAGTCACTGTCTGAGTATGAGTAGAGTGTAAAGTCTCCATCCTTGGGATACCACAGACCAAGTCCTGGTTTTCTCTTGAGATATCTAAAAATTCTTTTTACAGCATTGAGATGTGACTCCTTTGGATCAGATTGGTACCTAGCACATACACACACAGCAAACATAATATCAGGTCTACTGGCAGTTAAGTACATAAGTGAACCTATCATAGATCTATATAATTTTTGATCAATAGATTTTCCAGAGGGATCAGGAGCAATCTTATCAATTGTTGATGCTGGTGTTTTGCATGAGGATACTTCAGCAAGATTGTATTTCTTCAGAATTTGATGTATGTATTTTTATTGATTGATGAATATTCCATCTGCTTTTTGATGAACTTGAAGGCCAAGGAAGAATGTTAATTCACCCATTGAGCTCATCTGAAATTCAGACTTCATCAGCTCTTCAAAATTCACACACAATCTCTTATTAGTTGATCCAAATATAATGTCATCAACATATACTTGAACTACTAAGAGATCTTGATGTTCTTGTTTGAGAAAAAGTGTCTGATCAATAGTTCCTCTTTTGTAGCCATGCTTGAGTAAGAAAGATGATAGTGTTTCATACCATTTTCTTGGTGCTTGATGAAGACCATACAAGGCTTTATCTAGTTTGTATACCCTGTGAGGATAATGAGGATCTTCATATCCAGGGGGTTGTGACACATAAACTTCCTCATCAATTTTCCCATATAAGAATGCATTGACATCCATCTGATACACAGTAAACTTCTGTTAGGTCTAGAATCAGTAGATCTAGTCATTATGTATAGGCTTAGTACTTGAATTAATATCTGTAATGAACTTTTGTATTTCATTATTGTGTATGCATTAAATATATAGGTTAACCCATTTATATATGTGTTGGTTTATGTATGGTTGCAGGAACAAAATTATAATTGGCCAATTTGTGAAATTGACCAAGTGTAAAAAACATCTACGGATGAACATTTTGTTCTTCCGTAGATATATTTCTTACAAGTAAATACACATCCAAAGATCTTCTGCGGATGAACAACAAGACCTTCTGAAGAACAACACCTTCGGAAGAACAATACCTTCGGAAGAACAAGATACCTTCGGAAGAACAAGATACCTTCGGAAGAACAAGATACCTTCGTACAACAATACCTTCGGAAGAACAAGATACCTTCGGAAGAACAATACCTTCGGAAGAACAAGATACCTTCGGAAGAACATTATCTACGGAAGAACAAAATTACTACTGAAGACTATATTCCTGCGGAGTCCAAACACTTGTATTATACAAGTGGTACAAGTCAACAAGTCAACAAGTCAACAAGGCGGTTATGCGAATCCCGAGAAATTCGATGATTCCTTAACAGAAACAAATCAAATCCCAAGAGATCTGGTGTTTCCTATAACTGAAACACCTTTGTCTATAAATATGGATCCTAGGTTTCGATTCAAAAGAGATTGAGTTAGACGATTGATTGATTGAGAACAGCAATAGCAATACAACAATCATCAAAAGTCTTTCGATCAACTTTAACATACACAACATCATAGCATTCTTTGATATCATACATTCAATTCTTTTGTAATCATCAACACATTATAATAAAATACTGATTAATCATTAATTGTGTTTTGTTTCATGTGTTCTTGATATTTCATTGATATTTAAAGTTGTTTAAACACAATTAAACCAAATCAATGTTAATTCCACTAACATTGACTTGACATCGATTCACACTGATAATTCCTGTTGACGATCCTTGGATTCACAGGTGGTATCAGAGCCAAGTGCTCATTGATTTAGATCAATTGATCTATCAGTGTTAGTTGTGTTTTAATTGTGTTTGATTTCGTTTAACAGCAATCGTTTTTAATTAACTTGTGTCTATATTCAAATCAATTGAATAGCAGATCTTGTTAACATCATGAGCAACTTCAGTGGTTCATCTTACCAACCTCCGAAGTTGGAAACAAAAGCAGATTTCAAGTCTTGGAAAATCAAGTTCAGGAATCATGTAAACTATACTGATTCTGACTTGTGGATTTCCATCACTGAAGGTCCTTATATTCCACCCACTCTTGGGCCGGATTATAATGACAAAAATCAACCAATCAGTACCAAAGATCTATCACCTGATGATGTCAAAAAGGTTAAAGTTTATATAAAAGCATACAGTTTGCTTAGTATGGCTTTACCTAAAGAGATATTAATCAGGTGTGAGAACTATAAAACAACACACTCCTTATGGAAGATACTTCACACGCTCTGCGAAGGGAGTGATGAGATAAGAAGTATAAGGAGAGACACCCTCAGATCACAATATGAAACTTTTCATCATATTGAGGGTGAGTCAATTCCTCAGCAACTTCATAGATTCATGCAGTTAGTCACTGAGATGAATATTCTAGAGTTGAAGTATACTAGTGAGGAATTAAACAAGAAATGCTCCACACTTTGCCAGAAAGTTGGAAGCATACTGTGCCCATGTTCAAGAACACTATAGATCTGAAAGCAACTGGCTTAGATACTCTGGTTGCAAAAGTGGAAGCTCTTAAAATGGATGAAAAATCAAGAAACAAGAGTGTGAGAACTCATGTCTCACCCTATCACTTCAAAGAACCAAATAATGTAGGAAGTGCATTTATTTCAAACAATGAAAGTGATAACTCTTGTGCTAGGAGTGATGATGAGGAGGAAGTTAGCTTCTATGCTTCAAAACCCTCAAAGAAATCATCTCAAGACAAGCAGCTAGAGAATAAAGGAAGAACTGCTGATAGACAAGATACACCTGCAGCAACAGCTAAGTCTTTTTTTCAGCAAATCAGTCAGAACCAATAACTGTGATATTGGACTCTGAAGAACAAAGAGCAGCCTTTGCAGCTTTTAGCTCAAGTTTTCAAGCATATCTGGAAAGCTCTCTAACATCAGCCAATATCTGCCAACAAGACTTAGAAGAACTACCTCCAGATGTAGTGGAAGAGATGGATCTACAATGGCAGATGGCCATGATTGCTTAGAGAGCTAAGCAATATCTCAGGAGAAATAAGAACTTGGCTTCAGCAAGCAGAACATCAAAGATTGGTGTTGACAAATCAAAAGTGAGATGCTACAAATGCAATCTCTATGGACATTTCTTAAGAGAATGCAATCAACAGTCGTATCTAGAGATGAGACAACACCAGCAGCATCAGCAACATCAGATTCAAGCAAATCAACAATCTTCTCAAAGACCTCTGCACAAGCAATCTCAACTGATCAATGCTTCCCCACCAGCCACCAAAGAATCAGCAGGACCTAGCAACTCAAAGGAGTCAGGGCTGATCATACTTCAAGATGGAACGTGTGACTGGAGTTTGTATGAGAAGGAAGTTTTGGAAGAGAATCAAGCATTGATGGCCCATATGGATCAAACAGTTCCACCAATGGCAAAAGAGGTAAAAGAAAGATTGTGTTCATCAACTTGTGTTGAGGAAGTTGAACGATATAGAGTCTATGCTCAACAGTTGGCTGATAACGTAAAAGAAACAATGATTTTGAATGAATATCATGTTAGAGAACATAAATTATATCAAATAAAAATTAATTCCTTGCAAAAGGATTTAGAAAATTTTGTTTCTGAAAATTATAGCCTAAAAGCCCAAGTTAAGCATTTGACCACTTCCTTAACAAAATCCATGGCTGATCATGCATCAACTGAAGTGAAACTTCAGAAGTTTCAATTATCATCTCAGCAATATGAGAAATTACTAAATTCTCATATTGAATCAAAGAAAAGGTCTGGGTTGGGTTATAATGCAGTTGCACCACCTATAAATGATAATTACACATCCTTACCTACAACAATGACAAACACTCTGTCAAATCATTTTGTGCCTAGCACTAAGTTTGAAAAAGATTCAACTAAAACTAAAATTAATGATAAAGCTAAGGTGAGTGAAACTGAATCATCTGAATCAGAATCGTTAGATCAAAATGATTCAGAATTTGATTATGATAAGTGTGATGACTTGGATGATTCTGATGAACATGATGTTGATCAAACAAGCACTGGTAAAAATGTTCAACTGAAAGCCCATATCCCAAAAGTGCTTGAAGAAACAAAGTTGCCATACCCTCCTAAACAAAGAAACATGCTGAAGACCATCTGCAAGAGGATAGCTCAATTGAATGAAGGTCTTCAAGAACTAAGTATGCAAGACTCCTCCAAGAAATTGACTGATGAATCTGTCATCACTGAGGAAAGAGGAAAATTCAAAGGAAATAAAAAGGCTTCAGTAGATCATCAACTGAACAAGAAAACTTCAGCTGCTGATCTACGGAAGAGAAATTCAGCACCAAACAATCAAAATGTGACAAAGTTGAAAAAGATAAAGCACATTCAAAGCTGAAGAAGAAAGAGCTACAACAAAGATCAGCAAACAAAAGGAATGATTCTGAGAAAGAATCAGAAGAAAAATATTGCAAATGGTGTGACATGACAAATCACAACACTGAAGACTGCTACTTCAGCAGCTATTGTTCTATTTGCAATATGAACAATCATATGACTACTGATTGCTACTTCAACAAACATTGTTCTATCTGCAATAAAAATAATCATTCCACACAGGAATGTTATTTCAACAAAAGGAACAAGACAAAAAGCTCAAAGAAGAAAGAATCAGACAAATCTGAATCAGATTCTCAATCTACGGATTCTGCAAAGAGCTCAAAACTGAAGAAGTTTGAACAAAAATCAAAGCAAAACCAAAGGACAAATCAGCATCAAGTGTGCATATACTGAGGAAAAGACCATCTTTTCAGCAGTCAAAAACACCACACAAAAGAGTAGATTTGTCAGACAAAGAATCAAAGGATGATGATTCATTCTTTGATAAATTTGACAAAGGCATTCATATACCTCTTTCAAAACAAAAGATAGTGAAACATTTAAAGGTTCATTATCAAAACAAAAGACTCAAACAAATGAAGTTACTCTGAGTAAAGCAGACAATGTGAATCATGAATCTACTTCATCAACATCCAATTCAGCAGAATCATCCTCATCTAAATCAAATCAGAATGAATCAATTAAATCTGAAACTGAAACTTCAAAAATTGTTCATGAAAGAATAACTGTTTTAGATCCTGTTGATAAACCCAAGATCACTAAGACTTGGGTTGTCACTTCTAACTGATTTTCTTTTCTGATTGCAGGAACAATATTGGAGAGCTGACAACATGTGGTATGTTGACAGTGGTTGTTCCAGGCATATGACAGGAAACTGTTCTCTTCTCCATGATTTTAAACATAAAAATGCTTCTTATGTGGCATTTGGTGGGGATAAAAAGGGAGGTAAAATTGTTGGTGAAGGAATGATAACTAATGGTGTACTTAAATTTGATAAAGTAAATTACTGTAAAAACTTACAGTATAATTTACTTAGTGTATCTCAAATCTGTGATCAAAACACACTACATTGTTTGATGATACTAACTGTTACATTCTTAAGCCAGGATTTAGTGTCCCTGAAGATTGGATTCTCCTCAAAGCAGCAAGAAAAGGAAACACTTATGTTTTGGATATGAACAACACTTCACTCACAAAACATGAAACTTGCCTTATATCTAAACTTTCAGAAGATTTGTCACAATTATGGCATAGAAGGCTTTTTCATTCTAACATGAAGAACATGAATAAATTGGTGAAACATGACCTGGTCATTGGATTACAAATAAAGAGTTTCATTGCTCAACTCATTGTTCTTCTTGTTACAAAGGAAAACAACACAGAGTGTCACATAAACCAAAAACAATCAATACTAATACTACACCACTCAAATTGCTTCACATGGATCTTTTTGGCCCAACCAATGTAATGAGCATTGGAAAAAGGCAATATTGTTTGGTGATAGTTGATGATTTCACTAGATTTACATGGGTCTTTTTCTTAAAACAAAAGAGTGGAACATCAGAAACATTAATGGACTTTGTAATCAAGATTGAGAAAAACTTGATACAAAAGTCCAAATTTTCAGGAGTGATAATGGTACTGAATTTGTGAACTTTGAACTAGATTCTTTTTGCAGGAGCAAAGGTATTGCAAGACAATTCAGTGCACCAAGGACTCCACAACAAAATGGAGTTGCTGAAAGAAGAAACAGAACTCTCATTGAAGCAGCAAGAACAATGCTAGCTGATTCACAACTACCTATTACCTTTTGGGCTGAGGCTGTGAATACTACATGCAATGTTCAAAACAGAATATTAATTGTCAAAGAACATAACAAAACTCCTTATGAGCTCCTATTTAAAAGAAAACCTTACATAGGATATCTAAGACTATTTGGATGTCAAGTAACTGTTTTGAACATAAAAGAGTCATTAGGAAAATTTTCAGAAAAATCATATGATGGTTTCTTTGTTGGATACTCTTCAACATCAAAATCATATAGAGTGTATATTCCACAACATAACATTGTGGAAGAGACCCCTAATGTATCTTTTGATGAAAATGTGTTTACTAAGTCAGTTAAAGGTTCATCATGGTTATTTGACATAGATGCTTTGTCTAAATCTTTTAACTATGATCATTTGACAAATGCAGGATCTGATGAAGTATGCTATCCATTTGTTCAACCTATTATGACTGAAGTAACTTTATCTGCTGATCCCCCAAGGATACATCCATCTTCAGGTGAAAATACTTCAGCAGACCCAGATATTACATGTGGAACTGAACAAAATGCATCCGGAGAAGTTCCTTCGGAAGATCAGCATATATCCGAAGAACTTCCTTTGGAAGACCAAAATGTATCCGAAGCAGCTCCTACGGAAGAACAAAATACTTCCGCAGAAGTTCCTGCGGAAGAGCAAAATCCAACTGTAGATACTTCTGTAGCTCAATCACCAGAGACTCAATTTGATTATTTCTTGAATTCTCAAATTGAGATGAATCAGTCAGAGGCAATGGAAATGACTAATCTGGAATCATGCATTCCAGTTGAGTCAACTCCCTCAATGAGAATTCATAAGTCTCATCCACTTGACAATATCATTGGAAATCCTGAAAAGAGAACTACAAGGAGCCAAAGTGGTACAGCCAATCTTTGTCTCTTCAACTGTTTTCTTTCTCAAGTGGTGCCTCCAAACATTACAGCTGCTTTAAAAGACAATAGCTGGATTGAAGCTATGCAAGAAGAGCTTCAACAGTTCAGAAAGCAATAAGTATGGTCTCTTGTTGATTTACCTGAAGGTCAACATCCTATTGGAACTAGATGGCTATACAAAAACAAACTGGATGATAGAGGGATTATTGTCCGAAACAAAGCAAGGTTGATAGCACAAGGATACACTCAAGAAGAAGGCATAGATTATGATGAAGTTTTTGCACCAGTTGCAAGAATTGAGGCAATAAGAGTGTTCTTGGCATATGCATCATATAAGAAATTTACTGTGTATCAGATGGATGTCAAGTGTGCATTCTTATATGGGAAAATTGATGAGGAAGTTTATGTGTCTCAACCCCCCGGTTTGAAGATCCTCATTATCCTCACAGGGTATACAAACTAGATAAAGCCTTGTATGGTCTTCATCAAGCACCAAGAAAATGGTATGAAACACTATCATCTTTCTTACTCAAGCATGGCTACAAAAGAGGAACAATTGATCAGACACTCTTTCTCAAACAAGAACATCAAGATCTCTTAGTAGTTCAAGTATATGTTGATGACATTATATTTGGATCAACTAATAAGAGATTGTGTGTGAATTTTGAAGAGCTGATGAAATCGAATTTCAGATGAGCTCAATGGGTGAATTAACATTCTTCCTTGGACTTCAAGTTCATCAAAAAGCAGATGGAATATTCATCAATCAAGAAAAATACATACATCAAATACTGAAGAAATACAATCTTGCTGAAGTATCCTCATGCAAAACACCAGCATCAACAATTGATAAGATTGCTCCTGATCCCACTGGAAAATCTATTGATCAAAAATTATTTAGATCTATGATAGGTTCACTTATGTACTTAACTGCCAGTAGACCTGATATTATGTTTGCTGTGTGTGTATGTGCTAGGTACCAATCTGATCCAAAGGAGTCACATCTCAATGCTGTCAAAAGAATTTTCAGATACCTCAAGGGAAAAAGGACTTGGTCTATGGTATCCCAAGGATGGAGACTTTACACTCTACTCATACTCAGACAGTGACTATGGTGGATGTAACAGCAATAGAAAATCAACAACCGGTGGATGTCAATTCATTGGACCCAGGCTAGTGTCATGGCAGTGCAAGAAACAAACAAATGTTTCTGTATCCACAGCTGAGGCTGAGTACATTGCTGCTTCAGCTGGGTGCTCTCAAGTACTTTGGTTACAAAACCAATTGCTTGACTATGGTTACAACTTTCTTCAAACCTCAATCTATATAGACAATTCTGCTGCTATGTTTATCACTGCTAATCCTGTGCAACATAGTAAAACAAAACATATTGAGATTAGGTATCATTTTCTGAGAGATTGCTCAGAAAAGGGATTGATTAAGTTAGTCAAAGTGGATACATCAAATCAGCTTGCTGATTTATTCGCTAAAGCCTTTGATTCAGTCAGATTTAATTTTCGGATTGAGTCTCTAGGTATGATTAACTTAGATTAAATCAAGTCTAAACAAACAACATGCTGTGTGCAATAATGTATAAGTATGACATATGCATGGGAAATGATAGTACACTATAGCTTTGCCTATTCCTGCATAAACAAATAACAATATATCTCAGCAAGTTTCTTGATTTGTGAGTAGGTTCATCTTGAGTGGAAACAAACCTGAGTGCATTGTCTGTGGGAAAATTCATTTTGAGAAAACAAAGTGAGTCTTATCCTAATGTGATCAAATCATTCATCTAAACACTATGTAAAACACTTTATACTATCTATCTTTGCAAATCATACTCCCTCTGTTTTGTGTGAACAAAGACCTGGGTGTATGCTCACCATACTGAATAACAGTAACAAAGGTGAAACGATCATGATCCTCATAATCCCTCTGTTTTGTGTGAACAAAGACCTGGGTTAAAGGCACCTCTGTTTTACGTGAGTAAAGACCTGGTGACCTGATGATGATCATATCTAAAGCTCTCAAAAGAATCCTAAGTGATCAACTGTATATTATTTTGAGCTTTATCAACATTGCATCAATGAGATGCCAAATACATCTCAAGATAGCTATTATAACTTAAAGTACATAGTCTTAAATGATGATTTGACTTGCAAAGGGAGGTCAACACCTTTGTGAATCAAATGTGAAGCCCATGACAGTTATTTCTAAAACAATATGAAAACATGATAAAAAGCATGCCTAGTTGATACATGAGCTCTTGTATGGATTTATATGGACAATATACTTGCAATCAGAACTTGTTCTAGTATCAAATATACAACATAACTAATCGGGAAGAGGCTTAGCATTATAGTATGATCCCATCTTATGTGTATCTGATCACTATCATATATTTAAAATTCATGTTATTCCTCTTAAAGAAATTTATGATAAATGCTTATGTTCATCATTAATCACAAATTTAAGGGGAGTAGAATTCATGAAAAAGCATCTAAATCAGCAGCAGCAATGTCTATATCATTATCAATTTGAAGAAATTGAAATCTGAGCATCATCTTAGCTGTTGGTTACATGAAATTTTTAGTAAAAATCTCTATTTTAAATTTTCTTGTACTAAATTGTCATGTATACAAAGCCAACGAGGTCCTAAAGCAATAAATGGTTCAACCAATGGAGTTGGGCCATACATACAACTGTGTGTACATCAATCTTAATGTTTATCCGTAGATTGGTAAACTACGGATGAATAAAGATCAATAAATTAATGATTACAATTTCACATCAGTAGAAGTTGTTGATCCGTAGATGTACTACGGAAGAGTAAATTGTGGATCCCACTTAATTAATGAAAAATTACTTCTACGGAAGAATACAATGTGGGACCCACTTAATAAATCAGAGAAAATTAATATGTCTGAGGGTATAAATAATGAGGTTTGACTTGTCAAATTCATTATTCACTTTTTTCGTTCACTTTTTCAGACCTAGAAAATCTCACTCAACAAAACTTTTCCCACTTCCTCAACATTCAAAATTTACCGAATCAAAACCTTAAGCAAATATATAGTTGTGTTCTTAATCAGCGTTTATTAAGGTAAAACATGTCGTAATCATCAAGAATGAGCCAGTGGATTCTTGTTTTATCTCACAACTGTCCGTATTCTCATATCAATAATGTGATTCTAACGAAGTCTTTTCTTATGAACAGATGGATCAACGATTCGCAAAAGAACATAATGTGTATGCTTTCTTAAACCCTGACGATCCTGCGTCAAAAGGATGCCAAGAAATTATGAGATATATGAGAAGATCGAGAATATTCTACGCACTATCAGCAGAGCCGACGATTTACCGCACTCATATCAGTGATTTCTGGAATTCTGCACACATAGAAGAAGATGGTGAAGGCATTATTGCAGAAGTTAAGAATCGAAGGCTGAGAATTGATGAACAAACAATAAGAAGGGTTCTAGACCTGGGAGATGTTGAAGTTGGACACCCTGATGTATTTGATAATGAATACATAGAAAAGGTTTTTCTCTTAATGGGGTATGATGGAGATTTTGAAAAGGGAGAAATTAAGAAGGGAAGACTCTGTAAGCCATACAGATTTTTGTGTCACACTTATCTGAAGTGTATGTCAAACAGAAAATCTGGGCTTGACAGATTTTCAAGACATATATCATCTGGTATCATTGGCATCTTTAAGGGAAGGACTTACAACTATTCAAAGTACATCTTCAATTGTTTGTGTGATCACATTCGAGTACAGAAGGCTGATAAGATGTATATGTTTCCAAGATTTATTCAGCTCATCATTAATGCAGACCTGCCTGGAATATCTGTGGAAGGTGGTGTGTTTATCCAAGCACACCTTGGCAGATCTGTGCTGAACAAAATCTCAGGGAAATATGAAGGAGGTGACATAGACATGTTTGCTCATGTGATTGATACTAATGCAGACATACCTCAAGAGCTTGATTGGGAAATTGGTGAAGAGAGCTCTGCTACCAGCTCTACTCAAGACACTCCATCACCATAAACATCACCTCAACAACAACAATCACATCAACCACCATCTCCTCACAGCCAAAATACAGAACCTATCTCTCCAATCCTCCACCTATCACCACAACAACAACAAACACCCCAAACACAATCACCAGCCAGTCAAAATACTGAACCAATATCTCCCATTCAACCCCAATCACCAAATCAGCTTCTGATGCAACTTTACCAACAACCTACAAATTCAGATACTGAGAGCATCTACACTGGGGAGACAGAATTAGTCTCAGAAGCAAGTACAGTTAAACTGTCATTATCCAAGACTGAATCCCCTGTGCATTCAAATAAAACTGAACAAGTTTCTCCAGTGACTTATCAACAACAACAACAAACTCTTCAAGAGCATGAAGATCAAGCCACTGAACCAAAGTCAAGCTCAGCAAGTGTTGATCATGAGGAAGTTAAAGAAGATAAGATTGAGTCTCAACATCAGGAAGTAGATGCAGAAGCAGATCATGTTGATGTGATTGCTTATAATGAAGATGATCTAAGTGAAGATGACATTCCTATGAGCAAGAGCTATCTGGTGGCTGAGTACAACAAGCTGGTGCTCAAATCAAACAAAAGAAAGGAAAGAATACAAGAGCTGAAGGGGATGATAAAAGAAAAGGATGAAGAATTGATAAGACAGCAAGCAAGAATAAAAAGACTGAGAGAAGATGCTCAAAGTGATAAAGAAGTCATTGATGCTTTGCTAGACAAGGAAGCTGAGCTTAAAGAGTCAGCAAAGTCTGAGAAGAAAGAAAAAGAAAAGATCATGAAGAGACTTGAACAAGCATCTAGCACTATGACTGCTCAGTCAAACATTATAAAGAGAAAAGATGAAGAAATTGAGTAACTTAAATTGAAGATCAGTTCATTGGAATCTCATGCTAAGGCTTCAACTGCTCAAACAAAACAAGGTCCTGAGGTATCAAAAGAAATGATCTTGTACTCAAGGAAAAGAAAGTACCTTGGTACTGCTGAGAAGAAGCCAACTACTTATGAAAGTGTTTCAAAGAAACAAAAGCTGACTTCTCCTGAACATACCCCCTCAATAGATTTATCTACTGAGAAGCCCATCTCTCAAAAGGAAGATGAAAGTGATAAAGAGTGGGAAGAATTAATCAAAGAAGACTCTCCACCAAAACAAGAAGTCTCAAAGGCTGATGATCTTCTGACTACAAGTGACATATTTGAAGAGAGGCCTGAATCAACCATGTTCATGACACTTATAAACCATGGTTTCCCTTATGACATGGTTGAAAGACTAAACATGACAGAGATGAAGAACTTGTTAAAAGAGTTTGAGCTTGCATGCTTTATGATTCCAAAATGTGATTATGAAGCCTTCAGCACCTTTCAATCAATTCAGAAAACAAAGAAGGAGTTGAGACATTGTGACACAGCCAAGCTAAGCAAATACAACATGACTTGCTGGTTACAAGGACATAATTACAAACCTCATGAGCTTAAATGAAGATCAGTAGGGGAACTCAGAAGGATGATGGAGCATGTGATGAAAGTTGAGCTAGATACAGGAGTAAAATTCAGAACTGAAGCTCCACATCCATCTTATGAACAACAAAGCAAACTTTCTGCTGAACCTATAACAGTTGAACCTAAAGATCGGCACAAAGGAAAGGAGAAATTGATTAGAGAGCCAAGAGAAGTTATACCCGGCAAAGTATGGCCATTTGGGACTGCAGTTAGAGAAATAACTGAGCAAAAGTCCACTCTAATTCAACTGATAGATCACCTCACAACTCCCAGCTCTGTGGAAGAAAACAGGATCATGGCCTGGAAATATGATCCAGACTGGGATTGTGCTGTTATTAAAAGAACATCTGGAAGAGTTGAATACTTCCATGATGTACTCTTAGTGGTGAATCTGCCAGAGAATGACATCAAAGATCTTCAAAGTTTAATCATCAGCAATTATCCAATTCACCCTAGAGGAAGAGATTTCTCAACCCTAGTGGGAAAGTTGAAGACAAAGTTTAAAGATGATGTGCTTATAGAAGCAAAAAGAGAAGATATAGAACATCAAAAGAGAATCAAAGGGCTCAAAAGATTCAAGTCCAATGCCTCAGAACATGTAGATGATGAATTCTTGAAGAGGGTTGGCTACAACAACATAAACAAAGCAGCACTTAAATGCATTGAAGGGACTCAATTCACATATCCAATCACTGAATGCGGATATGTTGAGAAGACAAAAGAGTTAGTCCTGCTGAGAAATGCTGAGAACAAGAAAGCTGAAAAGATCAGGATCTTTGATCCAGTGGAAATCAAACTGCTCCATCCCAGCTACACCTCATACCTTAATGACAAATTCTTTCCAAAGCTGACTGATGAAAAAGCACAAAATGATCTGTTCCTGCATGTCCATGTGATTCAAGTAATTGACAAATTACATGCCAAAGCATATAAAAGAAGAAGATTTAATGCTGGACTGCTAAAGGGAACAACCTTTGATGAAGTAACAGAACTCAGAATCACAGAACAAGATGAGCTAGAAGTGGTGAATAACAACAAGGTGTTAGACACACTCACTACAGAGGAAGATGTTCTGGGAATCAGTTATGAGACTCTAAAGAAGATCAGCAAGATGAAGATCAACTATAAGTATGATGATCAGAAGACTGCTGTTTCTTACTTCTACAACAAGATGATTGCAAGAATCAAGGATCTTGCAGTTTTGAAGAACTGAATGCAAGTAGCTAAGCCTAAGGGGGAGTATTGTTAGGTCTAGAATCAGTAGATCTAGTCATTATGTATAGGCTTAGTACTTGAATTAATATCTGTAATGAACTTTTGTATTTCATTATTGTGTATGCATTAAAGGTTAACCCATTTATATATGTGTTGGTTTATGCATGGTTGCGGGAACAAAATTATAATTGGCCAATTTGTGAAATTGACCAAGTGTAAGAAACATCTACGGATGAACATTTTGTTCTTCCATAGATATATTAAGTAAATACACATCCAAAGATCTTCTGCGGATGAACAACAAGACCTTCTGAAGAACAACACCTTCGGAAGAACAATACCTTCGGAAGAACAAGATACCTTCGGAAGAACAAGATACCTTCGGAAGAACAATACCTTCGGAAGAACAAGATACCTTCGGAAGAACAATACCTTCGGAAGAACAAGATACCTTCGGAAGAACATTATCTACGGAAGAACAAAATTACTACTGAAGACTATATTCCTGCGGAGTCCAAACACTTGTATTATACAAGTGGTACAAGTCAACAAGTCAACAAGTCAACAAGGCGGTTATGCAAATCCCGAGAAATCCGATGATTCCTTAACAAAAACAAATCAAATCCCAAGAGATCCGGTGTTTCCTATAACTGAAACACCTTTGTCTATAAATATGGATCCTAGGTTTCGATTAAAAAAGAGATTGAGTTAGACGATTGATTGATTGAGAATAGCAATAGCAATACAACAATCATCAAAAGTCTTTCGATCAACTTTAACATACACAACATCATAGCATTCTTTGATATCGTACATTCAATTCTTTTGTAATCATCAACACATTATAATAAAATACTGATTAATCATTAATTGTGTTTTGTTTCGTGTGTTCTTGATATTTCATTGATATTTAAAGTTGTTTAAACACAATTAAACCAAATCAACGTTAATTCCGCTAACGTTGACTTGACATCGATTCACACTGATAATTCCTATTGACGATCCTTGGATTCACAACTTCTTATATGATGCATATGCCAAGAACACTCTTATTGCCTCAATTCTTGCAACTGGTGCAAAAACTTCATCATAGTCTATGCCTTCTTCTTGAGTGTATCCTTGTGCTATCAACCTTGCTTTGTTTCGGACAATAATCCCTCTATCATCCAGTTTGTTTTTGTATATCCATCTAGTTCCAATAGGATGTTGACCTTCAAGCAAATCAACAAGAGACCACACTTTTTGCTTTCTGAACTGTTGAAGCTCTTCTTGTATAGCTTCAATCCAGCTATTGTCTTTTAAAGCAGCTGTAATGTTTGGAGGCACCACTTGAGAAAGAAAACAGTTGAAGAGACAAAGGTTGGCTGTACCACTTTGGCTCCTTGTAGTTCTCTTTTTAGGATTTCCAGTGATGTTGTCAAGTGGATGAGACTTATGAATTCTCATTGAGGGAGTTGATTCAACTAGAATAGATGATTCCAGGTTAGTCATTTCCATTGCCTCTGACTGATTCATCTCAATCTGAGAATTCAAGAAATAATCAAATTGAGAGTCTGTTGATTGAGCTACAGAAGTATCTACAGTTGGATTTTGCTCTTCCGCAGGAACTTCTGCGGAAGCATTTTGTTCTTCCGTAGGAGCTACTCCGGATGCATTTTGGTCTTCCGTAGGAACTTCTCCGGATGTATGCTGATCTTCCGAAGGAACTTCTCCGGATGCATGCTGGTCTTCCGAAGAAACTTCTTCGGATGTATGCTGATCTTCCGAAGGAACTTCTCCGGATGTATGCTGTTCAATTCCACATGTAATATCTGCTTCTACTGAAGTATTTTCATCTGAAGATGGATGTATCCTTGGACGATCAGCTGATAAAGTTACTTCAGTTATAATAGGTGGAACAAATGGATAGCATACTTCATCAGATCCTGCATTGGTCAAATGATCATAGTTAAAAGATTTAGATAAAGCATCTATGTCAAATAACCATGATGAACCTTTAACTAACTTTGTAAACACATTTCATCAAAAGATACATTAGGGGTCTCTTCCACAATGTTATGTTGTAGAATATACACTCTATATGATTTTGATGTTGAAGAGTATCCAACAAAGAAACCATCATATGCTTTTTCTGAAAATTTTCCTAATGACTCTTTTATGTTCAAAACAGTTACTTGACATCCAAAGACTCTTAGATATCCTATTTAAGGTTTTCTTTTAAATAGGAGCTCATAAGGAGTTTTGTTATGTTCTTTGACAATTAATGTTCTGTTTTGAACATTGCATGCAGTATTCACAGCCTCAGCCCAAAAGGTAATAGGTAGTTGTGATTCAGCTAGCATTGTTCTTGCTGCTTCAATGAGAGTTCTGTTTCTTCTTTCAGCAACTCAATTTTTTTGTGGAGTCCTTGGTGCACTGAATTGTCTTGCAATACCTTTGCTCCTGCAAAAAGAATCCAGTTCGAAATTGACAAATTCAGTACCATTATCACTCCTAAAAATTTTGACTTTTGTATCAAGTTGATTCTCAATCTTGATTACAAAGTCCATTAATGTTTCTGATGTTTCACTCTTTTGTTTTAAGAAAAAGACCCATGTAAATCTAGTGAAATCATCAACTGTCACCAAACAATATTGCCTTTTTCCAATGCTCATTACATTGGTGGGACCAAAAAGATCCATGTGAAGCAATTTGAGTGGTGTAGTATTAGTATTGATGGTTTTGGATTTATGTGACACTCTGTGTTGTTTTCCTTTGTAACAAGAAGAACAATGAGTTGAGCAATGAAACTCTTTATTTGGCAATCCAATGACCAGGTCATGTTTCACGAATTTATTCATGTTCTTCATGTTAGAATGAACAAGCCTTCTATGCCATAATTGAGACAAATCTTCTGAAAGTTTAGATATAAGGCAAGTTTCATGTTTTGTGAGAGAAGTGTTGTTCATATCCAAAACATAAGTGTTTCCTTTTCTTGCTGCTTTGAGGAGAATCCAATCTTCAGGGACAATAAATCCTGGCTTAAAAATGTAACAGTTAGTGTCATCAAACAATGTAGTGTAGTTTTGATCACAGATTTGAGATACACTAAGTAAATTATACTGTAAGTTTTTACAGTAATTTACTTTATCAAATTTAAGTACACCATTGGTTATCATTCCTTCACCAACAATTTTACCTCCCTTTTTATCCCCACCAAATGCCAAATAAGAAGCATTTTTATGTTTGAAATCATGGAGAAGAGAACAGTTTCCTGTCATATGCCTGGAACAACCACTGTCAACATACCACATGTTGTCAGCTTTCCAATATTGTTCCTGCAATCAGAAAAGAAAATCAATTAGAAGTGACAACCCAAGTCTTAGTGATCTTGGGTTTGTCAACAGGATCTAAAACAGTTTCTCTTTCATGAACAATTTTTGAAGTTTCAGTTTCAGATTTGATTGACTCTTTCTGATTTGATTTAGATGAGGATGATTCTGCTGAATGGGATGTTGATGAAGTGGATTCATGATTCATATTTTCTGCTTTACTTAGAGCAACTTCATTTGTTTGAGTCTTTTGTTTTGATAATGAACCTTTAAATGTCTCACTATCTTTTGTTTTTGAAAGAGGTATATGAATGCCTTTTTCAAATTTATCAAAGAATGAATCATCATCCTTTGATTCCTTGTCTGACAAATCTACTCTTTTCTGTGGTGTTTTTGACTGCTTGAAAGATGGTCTTTTCCTCAGTATATGAACACTTGATGATGATTTGTCCTTTTGTTTTGCCTTTGATTTTTGTTCATACTTCTTCAGTTTTGAACCCTTTGCAGAATCCGTAGATTGAGAATCTGATTCAGATTTGCCTGATTCTTTCTTCTTTGAGCCTTTTGTCTTGTTCTTTTTGTTGAAATAACATTCCTGTGTGGATGATTATTTTTGTTGCAGATAGAACAATGTTTGTTGAAGTAGCAATCAGTAGTCATATGATTGTTCATATTGCAAATAGAGCAGTAGCTGCTGAAGTAACAGTCTTCAGTATTGTGATTTTTCATGTCACACCATTTGCAATACTTTTCTTCTGATTCTTTCTCAGAATCATTCTTTTTGTTTGCTGATCTTTGTTGTAGTTCTTTCTTCTTAAGCTTTGGATGTGCTTCACCTTTTTCTACTTTGTGCACATTTTGATTGCTTGTTGCTAAATTTCTCTTCCGTAGATCAGCAGCTAAAGTTTTCTTGTTCAGTTGATAATCTGCTGATGCCTTTTTCTTTCCTTTGAATTTTCCTTTTTCCTCAGTGATGACAGATTCATCAGTCAATTTCTTGGAGGAGTCTCGCATACTTAGTTCTTGAAGACCTTCATTCAATTGAGTTATCCTCTTGCAGATGGTCTTCAGCATGTTTCTTTGTTTAGGAGGATATGGCAACTTTGTTTCTTCAAGCACTTTTGGGATATGAGTTTTCAGTTGAACATTCTTACCAGTGCTTGTTTGATCAACATCATGTTCATCAGAATCATCCAAGTCATCACACTTATCATAATCAAATTCTGAATCATTTTGATCTAATGATTCTGATTCAGATGATTCAGTTTCACTCACCTCAGCTTTATCATTAATTTTAGTTTGAGTTGAATCTTTTTCAAACTTAGTGCCAGGCACAAAATGATTTGACAGAGTATTTGTCATTGTTGTAGGTAAGGATGTGTAATTATCATTTATAGGTGGTGCAACCGCATTATAACCCAACCCAGACCTTTTCTTTGATTCAATATGAGAATTTAGTAATTTCTCATATTGCTGAGATGATAATTGAAACTTCTGAAGTTTCACTTCAGTTGATGCATGATCAGCCATGGATTTTGTTAAGGAAGTGGTTAGATGTTCAACTTGGGCTTTTAGGCTATAATTTTCAGAAACAAATTTTTCTAAATCCTTTTACAAAGAATTAATTTTTATTTGATATAATTTATGTTCTCTAACATGGGATTCATTCAAAATCATCGTTTCTTTTACTTTATCAGCCAACTGTTGAGCATGGACTCTATATCGTTCAACTTCCTCAACACAAGTTGATGAACACAATCTTTCTTTTACCTCTTTTGCCATTGGTGGAACTGTTTGATCCATATGAGCCATCAATGCTTGATTCTCTTCCAAAACTTCCTTTTCATACAAACTCCAGTCACACGTTCCATCTTGAAGTATGATCAGCCCTGACTCCTTTGAGTTGCTAGGTCCAGCTGATTCTTTGGTGGCTGGTGGGGAAGCATTGATCAGTTGAGATTGTTTGTGCAGAGGTCTTTGAGAAGATTGTTGATTAGCTTGAATATGATGTTGTTGATGATGCTGGTGTTGTCTCATCTCTGGATATGATTGTTGATTGCATTCTCTTGAGAAATGTCCATAGAGATTGCATTTGTAGCATCTTACTTTTGATTTGTCAACGCCAATCTTTGATGTTTTGCTTGCTGAAGCCAAGTTCTTATTTCTCCTGAGATATTGCTTTGCTCTATAAGCAATCATGGCCATCTGCCATTGTAGATCCATTTCTTCCACTACATCAAGAGGCAGTTCTTCTAAGTCTTGTTGGCAAATATTGGCTGATGTTAGAGTGCTTCCCAGATATGCTTGAAAACTGGAACTAAAAGCTGCAAAGGCTGCTCTTTATTCTTCAGAGTCCAATATCACAGTTATTGGTTCTGACTGATTTGCTGAAAAAGAAGACTTAGCTGTTGCTGCAGTTGTATCTTGTCTTTCAGTAGTTCTTCCTTTATTCTTTTGCTGCTTGTCTTGAGATGATTTCTTTGAGGGTTTTGAAGCATAGAAGCTAACTTCCTCCTCATCATCACTCCTAGCACAAGAGTTATCACTCTCATTGTTTGAAATAAATGCACTTTCTACATTATTTGTTTCTTTGAAGTGATAAGGTGAGACATGAGTTCTCACACTCTTGTTTCTTGATTTTTCATCCATTTCAAGAGCTTCCACTTTTGCAACCAGAGTATCTAAACCAGTTGCTTTCAGATCTATAGTGTTCTTGAACATGGACACAGTATGCTTCCAACTTTCTGGCAAAGTGTGGAGCATTTTCTTGTTTAATTCCTCACTTGTATACTTCAACTCCAGAATATTCATCTTAGTGACTAACTGCATGAATCTATGGAGTTGCTGAGGAATTGACTCACCCTCAATATGATGAAAAGTTTCATATTGTGATCTGAGGGTGTCTCTCCTTATACTTCTTATCTCACACTCCCTTCGCAGAGAGTGTGAAGTATCTTCCGTAAGGAGTGTGCTGTTTTATAGTTCTCACACCTGATTAATATCTCTTCAGGTAAAGCTATACTAAGCAAACTGTATGGTTTTATATCAACTTTTACATTTTTGACATCATCAGGTGATAGATCTTTGGTACTGATTGGTTGATTTTTGTCATTATAATCCGGCCCAAGAGTGGGTGGAATATAAGGACCTTCAGTGATGGATATCCACAAGTCAGAATCAGTGTAGTTTACATGATTCCTGAACTTGATTTTCCAAGACTTGAAGTCTGCTTTTGTTTCCAACTTCGGAGGTTGGTAAGATGAACCACTGAAGTTGCTCATGATGTTAACAAGATCTGCTATTCAATTGATTTGAATATAGAAACAAGTTAAACAAACGATTGCAGCTAAACGAAATCAAACACAAATAAAACACAACTAACACTGATAGATCAATTGATCTAAATCAATGAGCACTTGGCTCTGATACCACCTGTGAGTCCAGGGATCGTCAACAGGAATTATCAGTGTCAATCGATGTCAAATCAACGTTTGCGGAATTAACGTTGATTTGGTTTAATGGTGTTAAACAACTTTAAATATCAATAAAAGATCAAGAACACATGTAACAAAACACAATTAATGATTAATCAGTATTTTATTATAATGTGTTGATGATTACAAAAGAATTGAAAGAACGATATCAAAGAATGCTATGATGTTATGATTGCTAAGGTTGATTGAAAGACTTTGGTGATTGTTGTATTGCTATTGCTGTTCTCAATCAATCAATCGTCTAACTCAATTGTGTTTTGAATCGAAACCTAGGATCCATATATATAGACAGAGGTGTTTCAGTTATAAGAAACACCGGATCTCTTGGGATTTGATTTGTTTCTGTTAAGGAATCATCGGATTTCTCGGGATTCGCATAACCGCCTTGTTGACTTGTTGACTTGTTGACTTGTACCACTTGTATAATACAAGTGTTTGGACTCTGCAGGAATATTGTGTTCAGTGGGAATTTGTTCTTCCGTAGATATTGTGTTCTTCCGAAGGAGTCGAGTTCTTCCGAAGGTAACTTGTTCTTCCAAAGGTAACTTGTTCTTCTGAAGGTAACTTGTTCTTCCGAAGGTAACTTGTTCTTCCGATGGTAACTTGTTCTTCCGAAGGTATCTTGTTCTTCCGAAGGTATCTTGTTGTTCATCCGCAGAAGATCTTTGGATGTAGAATTACTTGTAAAAAATATATCTATGGAAGAACAAAATGTTCATCCGTAGATGTTTCTTACACTTGGTCAATTTCATAAATTGACCAATTATAATGTTTGTTCCTGCAACCATACATAAACCAACACATATATAAATGGGTTAACCTATATATTTAATGCATACACAATAATGAAATACAAAAGTTCATTACAGATATTAATTCAAGTACTAAGCCTATACATAATGACTAGATCTACTGATTCTAGACTTAACAGGTTTCTTTTAGACACATTCTGTGATGTGTTAAGTGCGATGTTGCGCGTTAAAGAGTCTGGTTTTGCTGTTTCAGATTCTCGGCGTTTAACGTATCGTGTAACCATAGGATTCTAAGGAATGTAATTTTCAATTTGGCTTGTATTACTTAACTATAGGACTATTTTCGTATCTTTTCTGATGATTTGGAAGTGATAAAACTTAACCGGGAAAATTACACAACACGCGAAACTGAAAAACGAAACAACAAAAGACTGAAACCGAACATTGTACTTAAACACGGCCCCGTGTTCAAAGGGGCACGCCCCCGTGTTCGACAAGAATTGACACCACCTGCCATTTTTCAGCCTTTTGTCCTTTCCATTCAATGTTGCATGATAAAAACCGAGCTAATGTGCCTGCAAAGTCGTATCCACTTTCAATTCTATCTTCTTTTCCATTTTTCTTTCATTTGTTCAAGTGTTCTTGCAAGAGTATTTGGCCAAGAGGTTAGCATACTAATTCCTTTGATTATGAAAGTCATTTACATGTAGTTAGGTGATTAGGTCTCTAAACAACCGAAATCCTAGCAATTATGTGTAAACACTTGTTCTTAAACGTGTTATGGAATGATGAATGCTTTTAACCTACTTGTTCATGTTTATTGTTGTAGTAGATTAGTGTTAATTAGTGTGTTTAGTTAGATATTAGTATGTTTAGTTAGTTAGTTAGTTGTTTTCTTTTATTGTTAACAAGACTATCTTCATAACTCGTGGTGAAACCTTTGTTAATCATTGTTCAAGTTACAAGAATTCTAAAGTGATGTAAAACAATATATATTTTTTTTAGTATCTTGAATTATTAACAAATGATTAAAATGTTCAACGTATAATCTTTGATTTTTGAAGCAAGAAAATGTTAAACCCATGCTTAATCAACGATTTACAAACAAAACCACGATTGCTCGAGTCAAGATTTCATGCCCCAACATGTTAACCGCACCCCCACGTTGTACAAAGTGCACCCCCATGTTCAAATTTTTTTTTCCTTGGATGATAAATTCTTCACTATTTTTGAACATGAATTGAATCATTATAATGTTATGACTTGAAAAACATATGATTTTCACAAACATCATGAGACTGCTTAAGAAATTTATTTTGTATAGATTAATTTAT
Source organism: Flaveria ramosissima (assembly GCA_025215565.1). Taxonomy (NCBI): domain Eukaryota; kingdom Viridiplantae; phylum Streptophyta; class Magnoliopsida; order Asterales; family Asteraceae; genus Flaveria; species Flaveria ramosissima. The sequence goes on from CM046040.1 coordinate 16,665,992, forward strand.
TTTTTAAATTTCAGGATCATGGATCATCCCTACTTACATTTTAGAGGGAGCCGCGAGAGATGGTGTCATGATAGACTTCAAAGATTGCTACAAAGGGTCGAAAGATCCCACTTACAAGCAGATGAAGAAACACTAGCGGCAGTCGGACAACTAGAAAGATATAATAATTTATTAAGTGTTCAGTGGAAACTTTTATTTTCACAAAATAGACCTTCCGTTTATGAACTGACTCTTGAATTTTTAGCATATTTTAAATTCAGCATGAAAGACTCAGATCCTTGGGATGAAAATGCAGTTTCATTCAGATTAGCTGGAAATTGGCATAAAACATCCATTGCCTTGTTCGGTGTCTATCTTGGAATATACACGGAACAAGAAATGGAGGAGGAGGTGATATCTGGAATGCCGGCGTATCATACCTTCCCGGACGAGGAAAGTAGAGACGCGAAAAGTGGTGCAATGAGGAAAGCATTTTGGAAGCGAATTGGAACTGGAGGGTTCAACTCGAGCAAAACAAAAAGCAGTCAGATACGAGACCCGCTGCTGCGATACATTCATCGGTTACTCAACCATTCCATAGCAGCTCGTGGTCAAAGCGAGGGAGTTGTTAATTTGAGGGACTTGTTTATTTTATATTGTATGGTTAATCAGTTGCCATGTAATATTGGGTATTTGTTTTGTAATCTTTTTGCCAGGAACGCGATTGCAGGTGCTCCAACACCCATGTTTGGAGGAAGCTGGATTTTGAACTTATATGAAAGCTATGGTTATAACACTGAGGGAACCGAAGGAGTGGTGCCAGGACTTTTGGACTTGAGCATCTGTACAAGTATGTACATGGTGACAAGCTTACCAAATGGGCAGCCGAGATTCATGGATAAGAAGGGACAAATCTGAGATCCGGCGGATCCCGAAGAAATTATCATGGATCTCGACATGCCGATACAGCCGGAAGGAGCCGGAGCTGGATCTTCAAGTTCACGAACAAGGGAATTTCCAACCATGTTAGACCTTTATGAGTCAATCCAAACCACCGAAACCCATGCAAGGCGATCATTTGAATATGCCCAACGAGCCTTCAACCGAGTCGAAAATCTGAATTCTCGAGTCGATGACTTGAGCAGAGATGTCACGTACATCAGAAACCGAATGTACACGAGTGGGGGGATATCCCACCACAAAGCCCTTGAAAACCGTATCATTTTCGGGGCCCCAGCACAGTTGTTTTGTGCCAATCTATCTTTTAATTTATGTCGTTTTGTTTTTATTTTGTGTGTTTAGGATTTTAATGCTTTCAATAAATTGGTGATATTGCAGGTGATACCGAGGATTCTAACAACGCGAGGGCAACCAAACACAAGTGAAAAATTCATCATTTTTAGGGGAGTTATTTCATTACCCTTTCTCGACCATGAATATTTTAATCACATTGAGGACAATGTGAATTTTAAGTGTGGGGATGGGAGTAATGCATTTGACTTTGCTAAAAAGATCCAAATTAAAATTCTTAAGAAAAGATCACTTACCAAATAATTTTTGTGACAAGAAACCAAAAATGTAATATAATTTTTGATAAACCAAATTATAAATATACATTTTCGGGAAATAAAGAAGTAAATCCATGACGTCCAAATAAAAATTGAAAATGTTTTTTTGTGATATCCTTAAAAGCAATAATCTAGTAAAATATTTAATCATGTAAAATGAAACACTTTTACCCAATTCCATCCGTATGTGAGTTTATTTTTGAGCCTTAAACAAGCTTTTGCAAGTTGCAATTCTACTTTCATTCTGGATTTAATTAAGGGTGCCATATGATACGTGAGATTAGAACTTGTTTTGAGTATACATTTCAAGACCTTAATTAGTATTTGTTGCATAAAAATGAGTTAGGCACTAGGAAACCTTAACCATTCAAGCCCCAACCATTGTCTTTAATTTTCCTTACCCGAACGTCAATCCTAGTTAGCCCCGTTGAGCTTAAACGTTTTTATCTTTCAATCACCCGAGTCACCAAGTCACTTAACCAAAAAGCCTTCAACAAAACCCGTTTTCGTTAAAGACACGTTTTTGGCTTATAAAAAAAAATTGGTCTTTTACCGGCAGACCTTAAAGAACTGAAATGCATTCTTTTGATTTCAATTTGCTTTGTTGCCTTCATCACGCAAAACCGTGACTTCCCCCGAAAATCCGCGAACAAATTTTCAATCTCACGTTTGACGCAAGAAAGAAATGGCGAAAAAAGGAACAAGTTCCGCCATTTTGTGGGATTTCAAAAGGTGCTATAAAGAGACGGGCAAAAAGATATGAAAGATGCCCGAATTGTGGAAATTGGTCCCATAATGGAAATGCAAAAAGAATCAAACTGAATCTCAATACGAATACACAGAATTAATCCGATTGGGTGCTATTAGGCTTCAAGCCGAACGATCCTTGACAAAGGAAAGTTTTGTGTATTTTCGGGTAAAAGATGAAGTACGATTCTTGAAAGCAAAAATAAGCCAAGACCGTCGTCTTTAGCAATTAGCCACTCTCTCCAAATATTCCATACCCGAGCCCGAGCCAAGTTACAACCCATCAAAGACCTAATGATTTATGCAAATAAATATCTAAGTAGGTGGAGATTTGATCCCTTAACAAGCATATGATTTCACACGTATTCATACTAGGCAATTGAGTGCATTAGTCATACTTAATCTTGATTATGACTCCATATATTTAGCCGAGTGTGAGTGCATCTTGTGAGAAGTGTGGATTTTTACATGATAATAATCTTTACTAACCAACCTATTGCTTGCTAGGATATCATTTTACATGTGCTAAGAATATTTATATTTGGATGAAAATAGTATTTACTTGCATGCTTCTCGAAAGACATGTTTATAATTTGATTTATTTGGTTTTTGGTGGAATTGTCATTTTAAGTGATTTTTGCTTGAGGACAAGCAAAGTTCAAGTGTGGGGATATTTGATGTGCTCCAATTATTCCTTAATATCTTCCTTAAAATGATGAAAATGTACTTAAAAGTGTTAAATTGTGTTTTCAGGTGTTTAAAAGGGCAAGATGGACAAAAGGAGTATATTTAACAAGAAATTGAAGCAATCCGAGCTTTGGACTCCAAGCATGGGGCCGTGCCTCATTAAGCACGCCCCCATGCCTTGCCAGAAACACACCCCCGTGCTAAATTAACACACCCCCGTGCTTGGACATCTGACAGGACAAAAAGTACTGTCCCCTAAAAGTAGACACGGGGCCATGCCCCACCACCAACACGGGGCCGTGCCCCATTTAGCACGGGGTCGTGCCCGACACAACCTGCATGTACGAGCCGACCAACTTTCGTAAGCATTGTACTAGCACGGGGTCGTGCTTAAACACTCCGGAAAGCCTATAAATAGAAGCCTAAGCTCACCATTTTTGGCAAGCTTTGGTGGGAGAGTTGCTCTACTGAATTCTCTCGGGAATCAAGACTTCAAGATCATTCGGAGGCTCGGGAGGTGCATACAACACTTGGAAGAAGCTTGGGATCACCTAAACGTCATCCATTGTGGATTATCGGTTTGATTGTTCCATTTCACCGATGATCACTTATCTATCTTCTTTGTTATCCGTTGTTATGTTAAAGCTCATCATGAGCTAAACTCTCTTTACCATCCTAATCGGATGAAACTTATGTAATTTGTGATGAACTAATGGTGTGGTAAATATTATGTTAATGTTATGGTGGTCTTGGGAAAACTATTGATGGGTAGCATCTACATTTGAACGGGAAGTTATAACATTATGGTTTGTGATTGTGATTGTCATATAAGGTTGAAAACCGTATGATTAACTTTCATTCATGAAACCGGTCTTCATAATAAATCCATGGCTAATGAACTAGAAATGGTTATTAGAAATCATATCACTTTAACTTCCTGATCATTTGCGGGTTCCCTTTTATTAGTTCGGAAACTTCAGTAATTGTTACGGTTTTCTAAAATTAATGGTATGTTAGGAAGGAACCTGATCAACTCTCTTTTTAACATTAAATTATGTTTTCAGAAATCGTCTGTCAAATAGGACACAAAAGATTCATCTACATTACTAGGGCTTTGATCTGAGCAGTAAAATCAGGCTGACAGGATCAAGTCACTACGGCAGCAGGATAGTCGAGAAATCGCGCCGGCTCATCTTTATAAACATTGACATAATCACATCACACCACCAATTCATCACAATTACATAAGTGGATTCTAATTAGGATGATAACTTTTATTCCCTGATTTTAAATCCAAACGCTTCAATTCTTAGTTTACTTTCTTTTTATTATTATTTACTTTTAAACCCTAAAAAATCATTCCAATACAAAATATCATTTTCTTTAACAAAAACCAAATCTGATAGTCAAACATCAAGTTTGTTGAGTAGGCTAGGTGTGTCCACGGATTGATACTCGGTTCTTACCAACACTATATTACCACACGACAGGTACACTGCCTTTTGTGTGTGTGGTTTAGTATTAGTAACAACCAATTAAAACTGAATCTGTGCAATAAATCTTTATCAAAATATATACTATCTGCACCCAATCAGTACTCTTTGGATTGTAAACACCATCCTTAGCAAGATGAGAAGTACTCCCACACATAACACAGTCCATTTTCTTCCTTCTAGGAGTTTTTCTTTGTGAACAAGGCTGAACTTGATCACTTTCCTTCTCCATCTTCATCTTTGCAGATGTTATGGCAGTTCTTATGGGGATAGAACTACCTTTGGAGCTGGATGGTTCAGGTTGTACAGCAGTGGTGCATGACTGATCAGCCTTCTTCTTGATGATAGGATGATTTGGACATGAACCAGAACTCTTGTTGATGGAGTTCAAGTTGTTGTCTTCAGCCTTCACCACTTCAAATCCTGCAGAGATGAAGACTTGTTTCTATGCAGAATTGAAGGTGGCCTTGATCTCTTGAGCCTTTTTGGACTTTCTTTTGGTCTTTCTGATCAAGTTCTTTCTTCATGACTTGGTCATCCCAACAGTTTTGCTCTCCTCAGAGGAATGGTGACCCTTCTTAGAATGCTCTTCTTCACTCTTCTCAGAGCCATTCTCCACCATCTCCTCTTCATCCTCTTCAGTCGCATGATCTATGAGGGGAAGCTCATCTTCACAAGTTCCACACCTAGGAGATCTTACAGACAAGATTGTGTGTGGAGGAGCTATCTCACAAGATCCTAGTCCCTGCTTATTTTGATAACAAACTTTTGCATGCAAGGATGAGGATATTATGTTCTTGAAGGTCTCTTCTTCAAGAACACATTTTTCTGCCTTGGCTTTGCTGATCACAAGCTCAACCTGGCATTCAGTTAACTTAGTAATGAGGTCTTTGATCTGAGTCCTGTAGTTTGTATGCTCATGTTTAAGAGTTGAAATGGTTTTCTCTAAGTCCTCTTGTAGATACATGTTGTTCCTAGTTTATGAGCTTAAATGTAAAAGTCTTTCATGTCTTACACATGTGTAATGAAATGGTTCAATGAAATAAGAAATATGATTTGATGTTTATTTATCTTTGATTCATATGTATGGACTTCTTATATAGGTTTGAGGTTGTTGTACCCAATTCTAAGTCAATAATGATTAAGTATTATGTTCAACCTAGTCGGGTGATTATTCATGCTAATGGACCATACTTATGGATCATACGCATGAATACATCATGCTTATGGACCAGTCGCACAACTGAACCAGGAGACTAGATCAGTCGTACGATTGAGACATAAGATTGACTCAGTCGCACGACTGAACCTTCAGTCGTGCGTATGACTCAATCACATGATTCAGTCGCACGATTGAACCATGCGAATGGTTCAGTCGTACGAATGAAAAACCCTAACCTATAAATACCATCTAATTCGTGGAAAAACATAACACTTGAAGAGATCTTGCGAATACAAATAAACCCTAGCCGTCCAGAACGTCCCAAACAGCCTGTCCAAGTTCATAGTTTGTTCCTGATCGATTCCTACTCTTTCTTAACGTTTGTTTCAATCTTGTATCGATCGGGTTATCGTTCTCACTAATTGGATCACCAATCAAATAGGATTCCACACTATTTGATCCGGTATAAACACAAAATCAGTTAGTACTCCGTCCGTACACGGTCCCTAACAAGTGGTATCAGAGCTTTGGCTCTTGATTTTGCGTTTAATTCAATTAGGTTTGGTGTCAAAACCTACGTTTTTAATCAAAAGAGTCACCACTTTGCTTCTAAAGGTGTTTTCGACGTTTTCTGGAGTAAAAGTTTTGTTTTTTCACTATACGGCAGATTAGGGTTCTTAGAAAAATCGTATTTTGTGTCAAAGTGTCAATTTTGCAAAAACAGCAGCCTTCAGTCGCACGACTAGCTCATTCTTACGATTGAACTCATTCGTAAACTCCATTCGTACGATTGAACTCATTCGTATACTCCATTCGCATGATTGAACCCAGTCGCATTACTCATTCGCACGACTGAACAACTCCAGTCGCCTGAGTCCATTCGTCTTGTTCATACGCACGACTGAATCCAATCGCACGATTGAATTCATTCGCACCCTTCATTCGCACGAGTGATCCATACTCATAGTTCATTCGTACGATTGAACCTACTCTGTTCTCCAAGTACCAAGTTTATATAATGGAAGATCAATTTGCTGCGTTTACTGCCGGGAAGGACTCACGCATCCATAATCTACTACTTCTGGAGAATAAGGTAGGAAATCACAATAAACCGCCGAAGCTGATAACGTTAGATGATTATCCTCAGTGGAAACATCGGTTTGAGATTTACTTAAATGGAGTTGATCCCAATCTTTGGACATCCACCGAGACTGGTTATACGGTGCAAGTTAGTGCTAATGGAGTCAAGTTAACCTTGGGAGGAATGAGTGAAGCTCAGAAGATTCTCTACAATGCTGAGAAGAAAGTTTATGTCTTGTTGACTCAGTCAATACCGAAAAACATCTTTCATCAGTTCTCTGAGAACAAGCAGGCTAAGAAGTTGTGGGATGCATTGGAGAAGAGATACGAAGGAAATGCAATGTTAAAGGCACTGAAGGCTAAGGCTCTCAAGAAGGAGTTTGATAATTTCTCTTCGATAGGGAATGAGAGCTTAGATGATGTTATTGACAGATTCTATCATCTCATGAGTAAGCTGCACACTCATGGTGTAACCACATCAATGGAAGATAAAGTTTCAAGTTTTGCTGATGGGTTGCCTGAGAAATGGGATTCATTTGTGTCTAATCTGAGACAGAACGACATCCTTGTGACATTAGACATAAATGACTTCATCTTGAAGTTAAGAGAGGAAGAACTGAGAATGAAATATAAGTCAAAGAAAGGATCCTATGTTCAGAATCCTTCACTCAACTCAGTTTCGTCTCCAGCTGTTTCAGGAGCACCATTACAAACAACATTCGTGTCCAGTTCATCTGCTGCTTCCCAAACCACTACTTCAGGACCAGAAACATCAGGGTCATCAAGGACCCAATACATAGTGCCTGAAGCCAACACTACAAAGTTGAAGACCGAGAATCTCGGTATTATCACAGTGGAAGTTGCAAAGGAGCACATTGATCTTCTAGCAGCTGTTGTCCAATCCTATGATGGTTTAGTTTCCGGGAAGATTGGAAATTGTCATCTTGCAGATGAAGATTACGAGCAAGTTGATGAGAATGAGCTAGAGAGGATGGACATCATGTGGGCCTTAGCAAGTGCAGTCAGAAGAGCTAAAAAGTTTGTCAAGAAGATGGGACAGAACCTAGTAGCCACTAAGGATACGACGTTTGGTTTTGACAAAACCAAAGTCACATGCTTCAACTGTGGTGAAAAAGGGGCACTTTTAATGTGAATGTGTAAGGCCGAAGAAAACTGGAAATGGAAACCCATTTCCCATATTCAACCGTCAAGACATGGACGTGATTGGAACTGCTTCTTCAAGCAAAAAGACAAAGGCTCTAACTGCTCAAGGTGATGAAGGACAAGACTGGTCCTTCCGATTTGTTTCTCCTGGAGAGTCAAATATTGCTTTTGTCGAAGCAGTAGATGATGGGTCTGCTAGTGAAGGTGAGAGTGCAGCTGAGCAAGCGATGTCGGATACCGAAGAAGGTGCAAACGTGGTAAATCACTTGGTTGAGGAAGAGCTCAGAGCAACAAGTTCATAATCTCCATCCTCCGAAGAGTCTAAATCTGCTTTGATGGCTGATTCAACCGATTCCTCACAGGTAAGTTCTAAAGACCAACTGTTTGAAAAACATGCTTGTAATAAATGTGACAAATTTAGAGAAAGCATTGATTTGAAATATGCTAGGTTATTAGAACACAATGATAAATTAGTAAATGATTTACAACTATGCACTGAAGCTAATCGTATATTAAAACAAAATGAGTATAGTTTTAAAGAGAAGATAGAACTTTTGGGGAAACAACTAAGGGAAACCGAGGTTGTTGCCTTAAATCAATCAAATGATATAAAGTTCTATTTAAATTCTTTAGAATAAACCAAAAAGGAAAAAGCAGTTTTGGAAGTCAAGGTTAATTCTTTAAAACAAAAACTGCATAGTTGGGCTAGTTCTTCTCACATACTTCAAAACTTAGTGAAAGAATGAAACAATGGGGAAGGTCTGGGTTACAAAGTAGTTCCACCACCACATGAAATCCTTTTGAACACAAAATGTAGACCTATCAATAACAACCCAGTAAAGGATCATGTGGTGTCCACTCCTCTGGTTAGTGATCCCGATTCTACAAGTAAACATGTGAACTCTATCGCTAAACAGAAGGAGCCTAATTTAAAATCTAAAGGAAAGATGCATGTTGAGAATTTGAGTGATGAAATTAAAAGGGTTAATGTAAGGTCAGGGTCACAAATGTCTACTTTAGAACCCAAATTGAGTAAATCAGTTAACCAAAAACGTGTTAATCATCAAAGTCCAAGTAAACTAAAAGTTAAAAATGTTCAAAATGTCAAAACAATGAATTTTGTTAAAGAAGCTGAAACATCTAAAAAAAGAAGTGACAAAATCCAACCAGACAAAGATCACACCTTTACCAAACTCAAACCCATATAAATATTTTCCTCAATCTGTAGAAGGGAGATCTTGCTACAATTAAGAAAACGAGGACATATTTCTCCTAATTGTCCTTATTATCAGACGCCCAAAAAGAAAATTGAACTTTTTGATGCAAAAGCAAGTTTTTCTAAATCGAGATCTAATACTCCACCTAAGAGTATTAGTGAACCTAAAGTTCAAACAATAAGCCAGCCGTCTGTTTATCACAAACAGGCCTTACACAAAACTGGCTTATGGAAAGAAAAATCAAGTATAGTGTCTGATAGTGAGGAGATTAAGAAGAAAGATATGCCCTCATCCTCTAAAGGACAATGGGTTGAGATTATGATGTGTGATTCCTCCGGGTCACCCAAGCCAGTTAAGGCTTGGGTCCCAAACCTGAACTAATCATTTCCTTTATATGTGCAAGGTGTCCGCTACAGCGCTATCACTAATACCTGGATTATTGATAGTGGGGCGTCCAGGCACATGACAGGGAATTCGTCTCTCCTTTTCAACGTCAGACAAGTTAAAGGGGGACATGTTTCATTTGTTGGGAATAAAGGAGGTTATATCACCGCTCAAGGCGAAGTAGGAAACGAGAAAGTGAAGTTTGATAAGGTCAACTACGTTCAACAACTATAGAACAACTTACTTTCAGTCTCCCAGATCTGTGATAAAGGATCTAAAGTTGTATTTGACAACAAGAAATGCTACATGTTGAAAAAGGACTATGTAATTGAGGAGGATAAAGTTCTTATGGCAACTTCAAGATATAACGACTTGTATGTCTTGGATCTATCAAAAGCCTCCACAACTGATCACACTGTTCAATGCTTCCCGTCAAAGGCAACTGAGAGAGATTCAATCTCCTGGCATAGGAGAATGGGACACATTAATCCAAGGAAGATGAATCATTTAGTTCAAAATGATTTAGTAAACGGAGTAACTGTCAAGAACTTCCAACTCTCGGATTTTTGTGTAGCATGTAAGAAAGGGAAACAGACCAAGAAGTCTCACAAGGAAAAGAAAGTTCATTCAATTTATCTTCCTCTTGAGCTTCTACACATGGATCTGTTTGGCCCTATCAGTACAAAGAGCATTGCTGGAGATCTGTATTGCTTTGTAGTAAATGATGATTACTCAAGATTCTCTTGGGTGATGTTTCTGAAAGCCAAATCAGAAATTTCAAATCATTCAAACATCTAGTTACTACTTTGGAATCACTCTATAAGCTGAAAGTAAGGCAGATCTGATCAGACAACGACACAGAGTTCAAGAATCAGTGGATGGAGGCATTCTGTAGAGAGAAAGGAATTGAACATCAATTTACATCTGCCTACACTCCACAGATGAATGGCGTTGCTGAAAGGAAAAATCAGAGCTTGATAGAGACTGCCAGGACAATGCTAGCCGACTCAAAATTACCTATTCAATTCTAGAATGAGGCAGTGGCTAATGCTTGTTACACACTCAATCGAGTCTTAGTGGTCAAACAACATGGAAAAACTTGTTATGAACTCCTCCAGCGGCGTAAACCCAACCTGGAGTATCTAGAACCGTTTGGCGCACCGTGCATGCTGCTGAAGAAAACTCAGTCAGGGAAATTTAGTGAAAAGGTAGAAGAAGGTATCTTTCTCGGATACAGCATATCAGACAAGAGAGTTTATAACAACTCAACGGGTCAGGTAGAAGTATGGTGCAACGTTGATGTTCAAAGATACACCACCCCCTGCTGGAAAAGGACCCTCATTCTTCTTTGACTATGACGGATTCTTCAATTCCTTCAATCTACCGTCTTCTCCCACTGATGATGAGCTTTCTGCGAGGATGATGTACGATGTTCTGAACACTCCACTACTAGACTCGACATCAACGGCTCCATTGGATGATACTTCTAGCCCTTTAGGGGGAGAGCTTGAAGTAAGTGATTCTTTTTCTGATGATGAAGCAGTTGAACTGCAAATGTGGAACAGGAGGAACAGGTTCCCACAAATGAAAGTACACAAGCATCCCATCCTGCTGCCTCTAACACTTTGGAACCTCATACTCCAATAGCTTCAGATACTGAACCTGGGTTTCATAATTTGGATAATGAGGTAGTTGTTCCCACCACCCTGGATCCCGGATTAACTTTTATCATCCCTTGGACAACGTCATTGGAGATGTTCGATCAGAAGTACAAACAAGAAATCAGCTATACTCGGCTGATTATGCCTTAGTCATGGAAAAAGGATATCTTCATGATGGTGCATATCGATGTTTTGTGTCTCAATTTGAGCCAAAATATGTTAGTGAAGCCCTAAACGATGAGGCATGGGTCAGTGCAATGCAAGAAGAACTTCTACAGTTCAAGAAGTTAGGAGTATGGACCCTTGTGGACAGACCAAAAGGTGCTAAGGTAATTGACACGAAATGGGTCTTGAAGTGTAAGAAAGATGACCAAGGAGTCATAATCAGAAACAAGGCTAGGCTTGTGGTTCAAGGGTTCAGACAAGTCGAAGGCATTGACTACAATGAAGTGTTTGCACCTGTGGCTCGGATGAAAGTAATCCCTATCTTTCTAGCCTATGTATCCTACATGAAGATTAAAGTCTATCAACTAGATGTAAAAAAGTGCATTCCTTCATGGTGAATTCCGTGAGACAGTCTACGTCAGTCAACCCGAAGGATTTGAGGATTCTTATCATCGGGATAGAGTTTACAAACTGGAGAAGGCTCTCTACGGGCTCCATCAAGCCCCTAGAGCCTGGTATGAGAAACTCTCAACTCATGTAGTGAAACATAGTTTTCGCAGAGGAGTTATTGACTGTACGTTATTCATCAAAGAAAAAGATGGTGATTTACTGCTGGTACAGATATATGTGGACGACATAATCTTCGGTTCCATGAATGAAGAATTATGTAAAGAATTTGAGTCTGTAATGAAAGCAGAGTTTGAGATGAGTGCTATGGGGGAGATGAAGTTCTTTCTTGGCTTACAGGTGGATCAGACACCCAAATGAATATTCCTGCATCAGACCAAATATATAGGTGATATCATCAGTCGGTTCGACATGGAAAATGCTTCAGTTGCTGGAACTCCACTTGCCACTAACCATGATGTGGCACCCGATGAAAATGATGATTTGGTTGATGCTACAATGTATAGAGGAATGATCGGATCCCTAATGTACCTCACAGCCTCTCGTCCTGATATTATGTACGCACGTGTCTTTGTTCCAGATATCAGGCAAAACCAAAAGTGAATCATTGTCACACCCCAACCGACGGCGGAATCATCGGAGCGGACGAATGTGAAACAATTGTTCATAGCACATGGAACTAAATTAATGGAGTAATATTAAATAATATTATTCATTGAACAATACAAGTCAATTAAGTCATTACAATACACAAAATATATAAACAACAACATATGATGTTTAATTTATCTAAGTCCAAGTCCTATGTGAGCAAGAAGAGTTCTTCAAGAATCAAACCTGAAACTTGTTAAAAATAAAAGGTCAACTTTGAAAGTTGGTGAGATTTCTATAGTTTTCAATACATAAGTATATAAAAGATGGCAATTCATGTCATAGATTAGTGAACAAAGTAACTAGGGATGTAAGACAGAATGCACAATCAAACCTTGACAGTTTTACAAGTCTCAAACGTTTACAAGTATATACGATTAGCTAAGTGTACTTGGATCAACCAAGCAGGCTTGTCAGGCCCATAGATCTATGACGTCGCCAGGCTAGCAATAGTTAATGATTGTATATATAATCGACATTACATGGTAATTACTAAGATCAACTACCCACAACATACAAGTGAATTGCCATAAGTTTACAAGAATCAAACGTTTTACAAGTGCAACGATTATAAGATAACATGTTTCACCCCAAAGTGTGAAAATATAAAAAGGGGTATAGAAATACTCACATGATATTTATAAGGTGATGATAAGTATTTAAACGAGGCTCCAATGATTTCTCTTACAAGTTGCCTAAACGTATAGATTCCAAGATTAAGTTCGATAATAAGATTAACAATGAGACGTGAACTAGGGTTTCAATTGGAATTTGGGGTTTTAATAATTAAGTCAATTAGAATCGAGTATGTTTTGATCCAATAAAAATGGTATAGATCAATTAAGATTGAAAATGATAAAGAACGATAAAGAATGATTCAATAATTTAATTTATTGATTTAATAAAAATTAGATATAATGTGTGGAAAGAATATTTATTAATAATTTATTATCTAACATTTGGTAAAGATAATTGAATGACTTGCAAAATTATTTAAAATCATTTTATAAAGGTCTTATAACATCAAAGGTCTTATAATATATATTAATTTTTTATAAAGGTCTTATAATATCAAAGCCTTAAATAAAGAATATTAGTAAATTATATCATTTTATAAATTTCAAGAATTTAAGTAATTGTTTAAAGAATAAATTTATAAACTAATTATGATATAACATGAATTAATTATTTAAATAATTATTCAACTAACTATTTGAATAATTATTTATTTAACATATAGATTTATAATATTTTAAATAAATCTACATTTGAACCATAAAAAGTTTATAACATTTAAATCACATAAATATTGTTTTTATAACCTTTATTATCCTTTATAAGGTATTTAAATTTAAAATCATGAGTTTCTAAAACCTTTAAAATAAATTTAATAATTTCTGAGATGTTTTAGTTAACAAATTAATTTTTACTTTGATTTAATAATACATTAGTATAATTCTTGGAGTTTAAAACATAAAAAAATGACTTAAAAAAAATAAATGTCAAGGGTGGGGTTCGAACCCCCGACCTCGGTTGGATGAAAGTAGAGTCTTAACCGGTTGGGCTAGAAGCCCATATTTGATTAGATGCTCCTTTAAATGTTTAAAAACATCAGTTTTGAAATCCCCCAATTTCACATAAACCCTAACTTGATTTGATCCAAATTGAACACGAATTCGAAGTTGTTAACGAAATCCAACTTAGGGCTTTTGATCCCTAAGTGAAATCGAGTATATAGATGAGTGAAACTTACGTGATTGAGTTCGGATTTGATGAAGACGATAGCAAGAACTATCGCGACTACGTGGATGCAGATTCAAGGTGTAAACGTTGTTGTTATTCAAGTTGGCTTTGTAGGTAGATTCAAAAGTCGATGATAAGCAAAAGCCCTCTGTTAATTAGTAATGATTTGATCGATTTCACTATAAACGGATTATGAGTTTGATTCGATTGTTTCGAGTATGATTCGATGTTTAACCTACGGTTTCAACTGAAATTAACTTTGTGCATTCATTCTAATTGATTAGGAATACGTTTATGGACGTATTAATTAGACAATTGATTGGTTATTGAGACGAAACTGATTTGGGTTTCAATTGTATGTTTGGTTCGAGTACACAGGCATGAATTGCTCGATTAAACATCAATTTAGACAGATCATAGGTTCGAAACTGATGTCCGAGAGTTAACAAACGATTTAAATGTCTAAAATGAGCATCTCGGGTGCCATGTGGTCTCCGGAGGAGTCGCCGGAGGACAGGGAGGCCGACGGTGGGGGAAAGGGGTTGTTTTAGGGTATTTTTGCAATTTGGTCCCTGAAGTATTCATCTTTGTTATTTTATGCATGAAACTTTTATATTAATTTTCAGAAATTACAAGTTAAACCCTTGACTTATAAAACAAACTAGTTTAAATAATAAATCAAGTTAATTATTTGTTAATCTTTATAACTTTTATAAAACTTGTAACTTTATAATTTGATTATTTATTTCCAATAATTAAAATTCATGATTTCTAATTAAACTTTATAAGGTTAACACTTTATAACTTTATAAGTTTTAATAAGTTTATTTCCATTTAGTTATTTGTTGTAAAATGTATAATAAAACTTTATATCTTTATAAAGAACTATTTATAATTCCTAAATTATTACAAGTTATTTAGATGATTCACAATAAAAAGTGCACATTTATTGCAATTGAACCATTAAATTATTATAATAGTTTAATAATAGAACTAAAAAAATTGGTTCGGGTTTATAAGTTTAAAAAAACGGCGGATGTTACAATCATCTCATCGGAGTTAAACGGATCTTTCGTTATCTGAAGGGTATACCAACACTCGGGTTGTGATATCCTCATGATGATGACTTTGACCTTACAGCGTATAGTGACTCGGACTATGGTGGTTGCAAGATGAATTACAAGTCAACATCTGCGGGATGTCAGTTCTTTGGCAGACGGTTAGTCACCTGGCAGTGTAAGAAGTAGACATCAGCTGCTTTGTCAACTTGTGAAGCTGAATATGTTGCTGCTGCAAGTTGCTGTTCACAAATCATTTGGATTCAACAGCAAATGCGCGACTACGGTTTGCAATTTTCTAACACCCCCATTTTCGTTGATAATTCTGCTGCTATTGCTGTCACCAAAAATCCGGTCCAACATCCTAAAACTAAACACATCGGTATTAAATATCACTTTATTCGTGACTGTTTTGAAAAGCAATTAATCGATGTTGTTAAAATTAATACGGATTTTCAACGCGCCGACCTCTACACAAAAGCATTTGATAAACTGCGGTTTTTATATCTTTTAGAGGTAAATGGCGTGAAAAAGAAAAGTGATGTGATTCAAGAAGAAGAAAGTGCGTAGTCCGACAAGTTTTTTTGTTTCTTTTCATTTTCCTTTATTTATTTTATTTTCCTGTCTATTAAAATCCAAAAACACAAAAAGATTTTCGGTTTTAGAATTTTAGGGGGAGAATGGTTTAGATTAGTATTAAATTTGTGCAGTATTTAATTACTTAAAAAAAAGAGGGAGGAGGGCAGCTTAGCTAAAAGAAATGAAATCAAATCTGTGATTCTGATTCAACGCTTATGGAAAATGATAGTACACAGGGAACAAATTGTTTGGGACCTCAAAAGCACCTAAATGATTAAGATGCAAAAATCAAAGTATAAATCTGAGAAGTCTAAGCAAGATAAAAGGAAAAATGATAATAAAACTAGTCTGCTACTGAGGTAACATAGAGAAAGTAGACCTAGAGGTTGATAGTCCATTGTATGATGTGTCGGTAGATGCAACACAATAGATGATTAGACCTCATTGGTGATTTAAACTCAAACTAAATTGTTCAACCTGCTGTGGGTTCCCATCTTATCCCTGGTTAACACAATCAACATATTTCCAATAAGGGATGACGAGCAAAATAAACGCCAAAAATGTGTGCGGATGACCATAAATGAGCAAAGCACAAGAAAAAAAGTTAAGCGCAATCAAGCTAATGACTAATGTTGTTGGTGCGTTACGTGCAATAAAAAGAAAAAAAATGCTCTCACAAGAAGATAGGTTGTGTGCCTCTCTGCTGTGCGATGGCACTGACATGAGGATAAGCATAACCTAAATATTCTAGAATTCATTGTTGTTTGCGCCTCTCTGCTGTGCGATGGCACTGATCTGAGGCTTGGCATCTCTTTGAAAGCTCTTAGAATAGTTTCTTCTTGTCAAATACCCGTAGACCGCTCAAAAATCTCCTGAGGAATGTTGATTACCATATAAGTGTGGGATCCATAAAAGCTTGTTGAAATAATCAAACCCAACTCATCACCAATGTAAATCAAAAATCTGTGTATGGATTTAAGAAGAAAAATATACTGACAATCATCGTGGCTGCAATTCTTGACAGTCAAAATCATTGTGTGCATCTTATAGCTCTAGTATGATTTCCTAAAATTGCTATTGACTCTCGGTCAAAACAAGAATCTAGCATCAAAATGTTTTCTTAAAATGTCCCAAATGATTCTGATATACCTGTATGAATTGATAATGAATCGTTCCAGAAATAATCAAATTAACTTGAAGTTGTGCTGTTCAGGAAGAAAAATCTGCTAGACGGTTTTCTAAAGATTTCAATCCATCTCTAATCAAAAACCCAAAAATATGTCTTGTTTTGTTTTTAATTCAAGTTGCTTTTCTATTTTCTAGTCTTTTGTTAGGTAAAATTCAGACTATACAACTAGATGAATTCTTTGAATCACTCACTGCAGGACCGTTTAAGGGCTTGAACACAATTACAACACAACAACACAATGAGGAGAGCAACTAAACTTTAATCAAACAGTGAACTGGATTAACCAAGGTGATACAAAGAACAAGTAAAGTAAAGAGACAGAACAAGAGAGTATGGGTTTCAAGGAGGCAGTATATTGCTTTCTCAAGTTCTTTTACAAGTGTTACAAAGCATAAAGAAAGATACAAGAACTTGAAATACTTATACTACAACCTACAGCCGGCTATACTTTGAAAGCCAGCTGGATACAATTGACTAGACACTAACAAAATCAATTGTAGGATCAAAAGGCATATCTGCCTTTTGACCTTGTGACTATGACATGCCATAGCTCACATCCTTATACATTACAAAAAGGATAAAGTACATAAAGTGGAAAGTTACAGACTCAAGACCTCAATGTACAGTTACCAAAAGCATGGACCTTTTCACCAACTCATGTAAGTTGGTGACTTTACAGAGATGCAGCGGAAAAGGTGCTTTATGGAACAGTACATCAGATAAAGCATGTATACTAAAAGTCTTCGGAAGAAATCTGTCTTCATAGGTTGAAGCTTCGGAAGACTTTGTCTCTGAGGCTTCGGAAGACTTCATGTTTGGCTTCGGAAGATATTGGTCTTGGCTTCGGAAGATTTTACACTTAGAGTATTTTCTAATGCATTGTGTAAAACTTCCGAAGCATTCTTCACTTCAGTACTTAGTGCATGTTGCAGAGACACTTTGGATGTTTTGGGTTGCATCAGACTTAAGGAATCCTTACAAACTCCCCCTAGGCTGATGCTACCAAAACACTTAGAAGATCTTCAGATGTTGGTAGTCTTCAGTACAATCATGACCATTCCTTTCTTCATTAGATGGTCAGGATCATCAAGACTCTCATAGTATCTTCTCATCTCAAAGAGATCATGCAGAGGTAAGTTGATTATGTCTTGCCAGGAGTAGACATTCTCAACACCTTGATCTCTGATTACATGCCATCTTTCTGGATTGGTAGAGTAAGTCCAGGACAAGATGGGTGTCTCAGTTGTTAGAGGAGCCACTTGCATAGGAGTTGATTGGGCTGCCTCATCATGCACTTCCTCAGGTTGATCTGATTCAGCCTGAGGTGTAGAGGTAGATGACTTAGGCTTCTTCTTCTTAGTCTTTGGTTTAGAAGCCATTCTCTTCTTCCTCTTAGATGACTTTAACTGAGAAGACTGGTCTGCAGCACCATGTTGATCATCATTGTCTTTCTCAGTTGGGTGTTCCTCCCTCACAGGTTCAGAAGGAGAGGGAGTTTGACCCTGCCTTGGATCAGAAGATGAAGCTTGCTGAGGCTCAGCTGGAGGTTCTGGTTGAGGTGTCTCAGGTTGTTCAAACTTGACCTCCACTTCAGGTGGGACTTGACTTGGAAGAGAGTGCAAGTCAATCAGTTCACCACTCTTAATCTTCTGCTTGATCACCCTTATATGCTCATCCATTGTGGATAGAGACATGGGGCCAAGTCTCCTTCCGGAGAATCCATATAGCTTCAAGAAGCTCATCATTCTTTGTCTGTCAGCAGACTTCTTTACACTCTTTTGAATGATGGCTCTTGACTTTGCAGCTTCTTCCCTTAGCTTCCTTTTGGTTGTCTTTCTTTCTTTGACTAGCTCAAGCTCAAGTTGCTTTAGGTACTCAAACTCAATGAAGTCATAGGACAGGGGAAGAAGTGCATCTGCCTGATAGAAGCCTGTGGCACTCAGGTAGTTGATCATCTTGATCCTATCTTCTTCTTTATCTACCTGAGGTTCTTGTGGAGCCACATCTTCTTGTGCAGGACTTTCTTGAACTGGAGAGAGAGTGGGAGCATGCTTGTAGAGTCTTTTCTGTCTCTTCTCCTCTTTGAATTGGAGAAGTAGCCTTGCATCCTCTTTCTCCTTCATCTCTCTTGACACTTCCATGTCAGCCAGTTCATTTAACTCTTCTAAGGGGAGGGAGATGATTTCATCAATATCATAGTTCCTGGTCTGTAAATAGGTAATCCTGACTGCCCTTAACTCATCATCTTGAGTATTTGGTCTGGGGGCAGCCCTGATTGCAGCTTGCATAAAGCTAGATGACCCAGAAGAACTTTCTCCCCTTAGCTTCCTTTTCCTCTCTCTCTCTTCCTCCTCAATTTCCTCAGGAGTCATTATCCTTTTCCCTTTGTCACCAACAGACCTTTGTGACTCAGGGTGGATAGAGGCTTGGCCTTCATTGCTTGGTGTAGCTTCCATGCTCTGGCCAGAGAGAGGCTGAGAAACACCTTCACCAGCAGGTGTCTCAGAAGGAGTTTGGACCTCTGCAGCAGTTGTTGATGATGAGACAGGGGTCTCAGGTTCTGCCACTGGGCCTTCAGTCAAGGTTTCCCCTATGAAACTAATCTTAGGGTCCACCTCAACATCCAGTTGACCGATGACATTGCCTGATTGCCTAAGTCTCCTTCTTAGAGAGAACTCTGCAAGGATCCTATCTTGGATTACCTGTCAGCTTGTCTTGAATTGCTTGGATTGACAAGTGGCATGTTGACTAAATCCAATCTTTCATAGAAGTTCAGGCTTTGGAAATCAAACACTTCTTGTTGACCTTGAACTCTGTGAAGGATAAGGGCTCTTCTGTCAGCATCATACCTCCACCTTATGATGTAGTTGCCAGTTCCTTGTGGTGGAGATGAGACAGCCCTTGGTATACCTTCCTCAAAGAGACTCCTGATGATTGAGTCTATAGAGTCCACATTAATGTGAACTTGAGGAAGTTGCTGAGAATGCACAACAGCAAGTGAGGATGGTGAGTCCTCTATGTCCATTCTCTGTGAAGAACTCCCAGGTTCTGTGGTTGTAATAACTTTCTCCCCCTTTTTGGTAGCATCACCCACTTGCATAGGTGAGCTGGAGGATAAGTCAATCACTTCCACAGGTTCTTGTGTTCCTGGTTGAGCTCTCCTTAAAGGTCTCCCAGCTAGTTTTTCCTTTAGATATGAAATCTGAAGTTGCTGATCATTGACCCTGTTTTGTAAGGTAGTCACCTGAGATTCAAGTGACTAACCTTAGAGACTAAATAGGTGCATGTTTTTGACAGTTTTTGCACCTTTAGTCTCAAATTCCCCTCATCTTCATCAGAAGAATCATTGGGGGATGAGATGATTGGACCAAAGTCCTCTCTCTCACCACCAGCTTGAGGTTCTTGGCTGCTGGTTTTCCTCTGCTCACTGGCAGCTCAGTTGAGATGCCAGTGGGCTGAGTTGCCATGGTTGAGGTCTTAATGATGTAATCACTTTCAAAAGTGAGAGCCTCTTCCATATGGACATCCTGAACAGGTTCAGAAGTGTCCACCTCAGTAACAGGTGACTGATGGGATAGACTGAGGAGAGTCAGAGGTACTCATCTCTCTTTGAGTAGGGGAGGAGAAGAGAGACTCATGGTACTCACTGAATCCTAAGTCTTCATCAGTATAGAAGGATAGGTTGGGAATTGGTTGGTTGAGATCTAAAGGCTGGGGATGGTAGCTGTCCCCTGAAGGTTGTTCACTTGAGTGTTGAGACTCAGAGTGAAGGCTTAAGGCTGTTGGGCTTGTGAGCTCATCAGGGTGAGCATGAGGAACCTCAGCCCTGATAGGTGAAGAATGGGAGTGGTTTGCTCCTCAGGGAAGTGGGAGCTCTAGTGTCCACTTCTTCCTGTAAGGTTGAGTATATGGGGGCCTGCACAGACTCAATAGCCTGAGCAGGGGTTCGTTTGGATTTTCTTTGGTAGGTGAGGGTGATTTCTGGTCTTTTTAGTGGTAAGGACAAAAGAGGTGTGGGTTCAACACTAGCTTGTGTTGCTAGGTTGTCACCTTGAGCAATGAGCTCTAACATTTTGGGACTAGGGCTGTTTCTACCCTGAGAAGCCTACAGTTGGCTTCTTCATTATTTTAAAGATGCCGGGCTTCATCTGTCCCAATTTAAGAATATTACTTGTTTCCCTCAACTGTGAGCCCAGTTCACAGTTGAGAATGTGTTGAACATATCTAGGAAACATGTAATACTCTAAGGAGTCTAAGTTTGCAAGTAAATTAGTATAAACAAATTGAGAATACCTGAACTTGACCCCCTGAAAAACCATTCCATGAACTATAAAGGAGAGATCCTCAGGAATCTGGTCCCATCCACCATGCTTGTTTGATAAGCTGTGGATAACCCATGGAGCAGGTATTTCCACTGGGATGAGACCTTCCCTTTCCTGAAGGTCTTTACAGAGAAATCTCCCTCATAGCCCATCTGCTCAAAGGAATGATTACAGCTTCCTTTGGGAAGGACAACTCACCTTCTTCATCATCCAGCTGCAAATGTGGTTAATGATGGCCGGAGTGATGAAGATTGTCCTCCCTTGCACTGTGGCAGACAGTGCCTTCTCCCCATCCATAATGACCTCTTGGCAGGTCTTCCAGAATTCAAGCAAGTGATCCTCATATAGAGTAGGATCAATGGTCAGGGAGGTGAAATAGTTTGATAGAGTTAAGAATTGGCAAATCTCTGAGAAACTTGCATCTTTCTCAGAGCTTAACAGAGCAACTGATTATGTTGCCTGTGAAGTTGCATGGAGAAATCTGGGTTGTTTCTGCGGTTAAGGTTGGCCATTTCAGAAGCTTAAGGGTGAAGAAAGGTAGAAAGCAAAGGCGGTTTAGAGAATTAGGTTTGAGGAATAGTGAATTGAGGAAGATAGTGAGAAAGAGGGGGAACCGTTTGGGTATTTATGTGAAAAGGGATTTGAACCAAAGTTAATGAAAGAGGATAAACTTTGAAATCCGAAAGTCGGTCCCACCTCTGAAAAGTAGTTTACTTTTGCTCAAAAAGTAGTTTTCTTGGAATTCGAAAAGCTTCCGAAGGTAAATTGTCTTCGGAAGTTTTAATGAAAAAGCTTCCGAAGCTAAAATGGCTTCGGAAGATTTTCCTGAGAGTCTTGAAAATTTTGCTTCGGAAGAGAAATAAACCTTGAATGCTTTGTATAAGAAACAACAAAGCTTCCGAGAGTTAATTTTGCTTCGGAAGGAAAAAGTCCTTAAAAACAAATAAGTGTCTGAGATAAGAATTTAAGCTTCGGAAGATAGATTTAGACTTCTTCCGAAGGTAAAATTTCTTAGACAGTTATTTATTTTGAAGACATGATTTTTCTTCCGAAGATAAAATTTTATCTTCCGAAGTATCAGAAATTTTCAAGAATCTAAGGAAAGTCTTCAAAAAGAATTTTACATCCAAAGAAAACATGAGCTTATGAAAGTGATGAACTAGACAACTTAGGACACACATATTTAAGAAGAAATAATTAGAATTAGTTTAAGAAAAAGTCTACTCAAAGTTAATCATCCCAATAGCTGATATCAGATATTAAATCTCTGTTCATCAAAAGCTTTTGTAACAGATCAGCATATTGTTCATCTGTATGAACTTTGACTAGTTTAATTAATCCCTTTTCATAGTTATCTCTTATTAAATGATACCTGATGTTGATGTGTTTGGTCCTTGAGTGCTGCACAGGGTTTCAGTGATAGAGATAGCACTATTGTTGTCTATGTGGATAGGAGTCTCCTTGAAGTTAAATCCATAGTCCAGCATCTGATTTTGAATCCAAAGCACTTGAGCACAGCAGCTTGCAGCAGCAATGTATTCAGCCTCAGCAGTTGATGCAGACACACAGGATTGTTTCTTGCATTGCCATGAGACAACCCTTCCACCAAGGAATTGACATCCCCAGATGTAGACTTTGCAGTCATGTTGCAACCACCATAATCACTATCTGTATAAGCATACAGATTGAAGTCAGGATTCTTTGGATACCATAGACCAAGTGTTGAAGCACCTTTGAGGTATCTTAAAATCCTTTTGACAGTGATTAAGTGAGACATCTTAGGGTTGGCTTGATATCTTGCACAAATACATGTAGCAAACATGATATCAGGCCTGCTAGCTGTAAGATACATAAGAGACCCAATCATAGCCCTGTATAAATGTTCATCTACACACTCCCCTCAAGATCAGGTCCAAGGGAGTGGTTTCTGGCTATGGGTGTCTTAGCAATCTTACAATCAGTCATGTTGAACCTCTTGAGTATGTCTTGAACATACTTTGACTGACTTATGAAGATGCCATCTTCAACCTGCTTCACTTGAATTCCCAGAAAGAAATTGAGTTCTCCCATTGAACTCATTTCAAATCTGTCTTTCATCAGCTTCTCAAAGTCTTTGCAGAGCTTTGGATTAGTTGAACCAAAGATGATGTCATCTACATATACTTGAACTAGCAATAAGTCATTTCCCTGTCCTTTGATGAAGAGAGTTCCATCTATAGTACCTCTCCTGTATCCATGTTTACAAAGATACTCAGACAGTGTCTCATACCACTTCCTGGGTGCCTGATGCAGCCATAAAGAGCTTTGTCAAGCTTGCAGACATAATCAGGATGATCAGGGTCTACAAAACCAGGTGGCTGTTTGACATAAACCTCTTCATCAATCACTCCATATAAGAAAGCACACTTTACATCAAGTTGAAAGACCTTGAAGTTCTTGGATGCAGCAAATGCCAGGAATATCCTAACAGCTTCTAGTCTTGCTACAGGAGCAAAGACATCAGTGTAGTCAATCCCTTCTTCTTGTGTGTATCCTTGAACAACTAGTCTTGCCTTGTTCTTGATGATAATTCCTCTATCATCCTTCTTATTCCTAAAAACCCATTTGGTTCCAATGGTTTCCTTGAGGAAGAGGACAAAGGTTCCAAAACTTTCTGCCTTTTGAATTGAAGCAGCTCTTGTTGCATAGCTTCAACCCAACTTCCATCCTTTAGAGCTTCATCAACTTTCTTTGGCTCTATCTGAGATAAGAAACAAGAGTGAAGACAAACATTTGCTTCATGGGTTTGTCCTCTTGTTCTTACCCCTGTGACAACATCTCCAATGATGTTTGTGGTGGGGTGAGACTTGTGGATCCTTAGCTGAGGGATCACAGCAAGTTGCTGAGAAAGATCCAAATTTGAGAAATTTAGATCTGGCATAGATGATTCACCCTCCACATTACCACACTTATCAAGATTAACTTGATCCAATGAGTGTGTGACATCATTGATGTTGTCATCTATGGTGTGGTTATTAGCATCAAGGAATTCCTGATCACTATCACCATCACCATTGTTGTCTTCTACAATTGAGGTATCTTTATCTGGTTGAGGAGCCTCTGAGCTGGAATTTGAAGGCATACCAGATGTATCAGCTGAATTTGTCATTGTAGTGCTGATAGAAACCTCATTTGCTGAAGTAGTTCCAACTGGAGCTGAAGATGTATGAGTTGAGGGTCTTCCTAGCTCAAATCTTGGATCAGGATCACCTGTATTTAGATTTTCTGCAGATCCTGAAACATTCTCACAAGATTTGTTAAAACAGTTGGTAACTAAATCAAGATCAAATAGCCAATCAGGACCAGAACCAGCCACACAGGGTGTGTGTTCATTGAAAGTCACATTGGCTGACTCCTCAACAATTCTAGTTCTGAGATTGTATACTCTATAAGCCTTAGCTTGGGAAGAGTATCCAATGAAGTGTCCATCATCTGATTTCTCAGCAAACTTGGCAATTTGATCTTGGTATTCAAGATGGTGCAGGGACATCCAAATGACCTGAGAAAACCAATGAAAGGTTTCCTCTTGTGCCAAAGTTCATAAGGAGTCTTACCATGTGTCTTAACTACTAAAACTCTGTTTTGCACATAGCAAGCAGTATTTAACTGCCTCTGCCCAGAAGGTGATGGGCAGTTTAGAGTCAGACAACATAGTTCTTGCAGCTTCAATAAGTGTCCTGTTTCTCCTCTCAGCAACTCCGTTTTGCTGAGGAGTCCTGGGAGCACTATATTGTCTTGTAATACCTTTTTCATCACAAAATGTATCAAGGATTTGGTTCTTGAATTCAGTTCCTTGATCACATCTTATGGTTTTGACCTTGTGATCACTTTGATTCTCAACTTTTAAGATGAAATTCTTCAGAATCTCAGGGGTTTCATCCTTAGTTCTAAGAAGAAAACCCAAGTGAATCTTGTAAAATCATCTGTGATCACCAAACAGTAAGAGGTCCTTCCTAGACTCATTACACTGGTGGGGCCAAAGAGATCCATATGTAACAAGTGTAGGGGAGTAGTGATGGAGTTCTTTTCTTTCCTTAGGCTTGTGAGATACCTTGTGTTGCTTCCCTTTCAGGCATGCAACACAATGATCATCACTTGTAAACTCTTTCTTTGGCATTCCAGTTACCAGATCATGTTTAATTAATTTATTCATGTTCTTAAAGTTTACATGGCACATTCTTTTATGCCATAGGAAAGACTCATCACTATTTGCTTTAGATAGAAAGCATGAAACTTCTCCAGAGGGAGATGTTTCTTGCAAATCCATCTTGTACATGTTCCCTTTCCTGGGGGCTCTGAGCAGGATATGCTCATGAGGAATGACCACTCCAGGCTTGAGAACAATGCACTCATGCTCAGTAAAGAGCATGTTATGACTCTGATCACAAAATTGGGATACACTCAGAAGATTGTACCCAAGCTCCTTAACAAAGTTTACCTTCTCAATGCTGAGCTTACCATTTGTGACCTTGCCCCTTCCAGAAATGTAACCACCTTCATCTCCTCCAAAAGCAACTGGTCCTCCATCAATTCTCTCAAAATTATGGAGTAGAGACCTATTGCCTGTCATGTGCCTGGAACAGCCACTGTCAATTATCCAGACATTCCTGTTTGTCTTGAGCTGTTCCTGCACAAAGAAAATGATTAGTTACATTTGGAAACCCAAGCCTTACTTGTCTTGGGCTCACAAGTGTAATAGAAGGTAATGCAACAGTAATAGATCCTATGGTTGTACTATGGGGATCTTCAGCTGTTGTTGATGGAGAAACTTCAGTCATTTGGTCTTTCTTAGACTTCCACACCACCTTTGGAGTCTTGGACTATGACCTTTAAAACCTTAGAAGCTTTTGAGACTTCACAATTTTTTGATGATTGAACCTTCGGAAGATTCTACAGTCACTGCATCGACTTCAGTGCTTCGGAAGAACTCCTTTCTTTCGAGACCAATTTTACTTCCGAAGGTAATTTTTCCATTTACCTTCTTCTTTGATTTGGGGCTTCCGAAGGAAACAGACTTTCCTTCCGAAGCTTGAGTCTTCTTGAAACTCTTTGAAGTCTTTGTATTGGTCATGTTGATAGTACTTTTAGATTGTATGGGCAATCCTTACAATGTGAGAGGTACTTTCACACATACACATAACATCTTCTTCTTCAAAGGAGTCTCCTTATGAGAGCAAGACTGGCTTTGGTCACATCCCTTCTCTACCTTCATCTTGGTAGATGCTGAGACATTCTCTTGGGCTGTGAACTGTTCTTGGAGTTTGATGGTCCAGGCTGTGTAGCAGTGGTACAGCAGCTCAGTCTTCTTCTTTGTACTGAGATGATTTGAACAAGAACCAGGACTCTTAGTTAAGGAGTCTTGGTTGATGTCTTTCAGTCCTTACTACTTTGAAACCTGCAGAGATAAAAACTTGTTTCTGCTTAGCATCAAAAGTAGCCTTGATCTCTGAGCCTTCTTTGCTTTCCTCTTGCTCTTCCTGATCAAGTTCTTTCTCTTGGACTTAGTCATCACATAGATTTCTTCTCCTCAGAAGGATAGTGGCCCTTGAGGAAGAACCTATTCTTCACTCTTCTCAGAGAATTCTTCACTATCACTTCTTCATCCTCCTCACTTATAGGATCTATGAGAGAAAGCTCATCTTCACAAGTTCCACACCTAGGAGATCTTACAGACAAGATTGTGTGTGGAGGAGCTATCTCATTTGATCCCAGTCCCTGTCTATTTTGATAGCACACTTTGTTGTGTAGGATGAGGATATCATGTTCTTGAATGTCTCTTCTTCAAGAACACTTCTTCTCTGCCTTGGCTTTGCTGATCACAAGCTCAGCCTGGCACTCAGTCAACTTAGTTATGAGATCCTGGATCTGAGTTCTAAAATCGGTATGTTCATGTTTTAGTACTGAAATGGTTTTCTCCAAGTCCTCTATCTTTAACTTGTAATCATTTTCAGACTTTCTAAAATCAGATTTTAGTATGTTTAATGACTCAAGATCAGATCTCATTTCTAAGCTGTAGGACCTGTATCTATTTACTTTAGCAATGCATTCAGGAGTACGAGATGTTCCAATACCTTGGCTTCATCATGGTCTGCCATTAGTGCTTGTTTGGAGAAGCATCTTCCACCTGAAAGCTCAATCAAAGCCTCCCTCTTCAACAGCAACAGCAGCATGTTGCTTTGGCTTCTCATTCTGAGGGGCTTGTCAGTGTAGTTTGGTCTGGGTTGTGTTTGGCCCCCAATTGTTTTAGGTGCCTTACACTCCTAGCAAAGTGGCCCATAAGGTTACAGTTGTAACACTTACTTTGCTTTTATCCAGCCCAAACTTTTCCACTGGTAGCATTGCTTGGAAACCTTCTTCCTGTTCTCTTGTAGAACTTCTTGGCTCTGTGAGTGAGGAGAGCTATCTGCTGAACTATCTCCATATACTCCAGGTTATTTGGATGGATACAATCCAGGTCTTCAAGAGTGAAGAGAGAGTTCCCACAGCTTTCATCAGTAGACACAAAGGCTTGAGAAGAACTTGTCTCTTGGAATGGGCTTCCTGAGTAAAGTTCTCCCTGGGTGTCTCCGGGAAGGTGATGAAAGGACCCTTTGTGAGTTGTCAGGGTAGCATATGAGATGATTTTGGGGTTCTATGCTATCCCTTTCAACCACATAAAGGGCTGAACCCATTTGATTGTTGGAGTTGCCAGATGAACCTTGCATGTTCATCTCCATCTGGTATCCAATGAGAATCCCATATAACTCTGTCAGAGTAAGAGTTTTGAGGTTCTCAGTCCTCTTGATCACCACACAGTAGTGTGTCCATTGCCTAGAAATGAGGACATAAACTTCCTTACAATGTCCCTGTTCTCAAGAGGAACTCCTCCATCCACTAGGGTATCCACTATCTCAACATACCTGAAGTATTGTTGAGTCATGGTTTCACCTGCTTTAAAAGGTGAAGTTTTCAAACTGCTGCTTCAGGAGATCCTTCTTGTTCTCCTTGGCTTCAGAGGAGCCTTCATACATCAGCTTCAGTGCATCCCACAGCTGTTTAGCTGTTTGGCACTTCTTAAAGCCTCTGTATACAGAGTTTGGGAGCAGTCTGAAGAGCAGTCATGGCCTTCCTATCAATCTCTACTCTTTTTCTATCTTCATCAAGGGTAGTTGGCCACTCTTTTGGAATCATACCAGCACCAGTAGCAGAGGAGTGCTGGGTATGAAAGGTCCATTCTCAACAGATTCCCACATTCTTGAATCAAGAGACCTGATGAACCTTCCATCTCATACACCAGGTGTCTAAATCATCAAGAGTGATCAGTGGAATTTGTTCATGGTTCCAGTCTCCATATCAGTCTTTGAGATGGATGCCATTTGGAGAGTTTAGTTTTTGTGTGTGTGAGGGATCTTAAGATGGTGAGATCTATATCAAGAGCCTGGAAAGCTCTGATACCAATTGCAGGACCGTTTAAGGGTTAAACAAATTACAACAACAACAACACAATGAGGAGAGCAACTAAACTTTAATCAAACAGTGAACTGGATTAACCAAGTGTGATACAAAAAACACAAGTAAAGTAAAGAGACAGAACAAGAGAGTTGGGTTTCAAGGAGGCAGTATATGCTTTCTCAAGTTCTTTTACAAGTGTTTACAAAGCATAAAGAAAGATACAAGAACTTGGAATACTTATACTACAACTACAACGCCGGCTATACTTTGAAAGCCAGCTGGATACAATTGACTAGACACTAACAAATCAATTGTAGGATCAAAAGGCATATCTGCCTTTTGACCTTGTGACTATGACATGCCATAGCTCACATCCTTATCTATTACAAAAAGGATAAAGTACATAAGTAGAAAGTTACAGACTCAAGACCTCAATGTACAGTTACCAAAAGCATGGACCTTTTCACCAACTCATGTAAGTTGGTGACTTTACAGAGATGCAGCGAAATATGATTTATGGAACAGTACATCAGAAAAGCATGTGTATCAAAAGTCTTCGGAAGAAATAGTCTTCATAGGTTGAAGCTTCGGAAGACTTTGTCTCTGGGCTTCGGAAGACTTCATGTTTGGCTTCGGAAGATATTGGTCTTGGCTTCGGAAGATTTTACACTTAGAGTATTTTCTAGTGTATTGTGTAAAACTTCCGAAGCATTCTTTACTTCAGTACTTAGTGCATGTTGCAGAGATATATTGGATGTTTTGGGTTGCATCAGACTTCAGGAATCCTTACATAAAGATACCTCAATTGTGGAAAGAACAATGCTGATGGTGAAAGTGATTAAGAATTCCTTGATGCTAATAACCACACTATAGATGACAACATCAATGATGTCACACACTCATTGGATCAGTCAATCTTGATAAGTGTGGTAATGTGGAGGGTGAATCATCTATGCCAGATCTAATTTCTCAAATTTAGATCTTTCTCAGAAACTTGCTGTGATCCCTCAGCTTAGGATCCACAAGTCTCACCCCACTACAAACATCATTGGAGATGTTGTTACAGGGGTAGAATAAGAGGACAAACCCTGAAGCAAATGTTGTCGTCACTCTGTGTTTCTTATCCATCCAGATAGAGCCAAAGAAAGTTGATGAGGCTCTAAAGGATGGAAGTGGGTGTGAAGCTATGCAACAAGAGTTGCTTCAATTCAAAAGGCAAAAGTTTGGAACCTTTGTCCTCTTCCTCATGGGAAGACTACCATTGGAACCAATGGGTGTTTAGAAATAGAAGGATGATAGAGGCATTATCATCAAGAACAAGGCTAGACTAGTTGTTCAAGGATACACACAAGAAGAAGGGATTGACTACACTGATGTTTTTGCTCCAGTAGCAAGATTAGAAGTTGTTAGGATATTTCTGGCATTTGCTGCATCCAAGAACTTCAAGGTCTTTCAACTTGATGTGAAGTGTGCTTTTCTGTATGGAGTGATTGATGAAGAGGTGTATGTCAAACAGCCACCTGGTTTTGTAGACCCTGATCATCCTGATTATGTCTGCAAGCTGACAAAGCTCTTTATGGGCTGCATCAGGCACCCAGGAATGGTATGAGACATTGTCTGAGTATCTTTGCAAACATGGATACAAGAGAGGTACTATAGATGGAACTCTCTTCATCAAAGGACAGGGAAATGACATATTGCTAGTTCAAGTGTATGTAGATGACATCATCTTGGTTCAACTAATCCAAAGCTCTGCAAAGACTTTGAGAAGCTGATGAAAGATAGATTTGAAATGAGTGCAATGGGAGAACTCAATTTCTTTCTGGGAATTCAAGTGAAACAAGTTGAAGATGGTATCTTCAAAGTCAGTCAAAGTATGTTCAGGACATACTCAAGAGATTCAACATGACTGATTGTAAGATTGCTAAGACACCCATAGCCAGAAACCACTCCCTTGGACCTGATCTTGAGGGGGAGTGTGTAGATGAACACTTATACAGGGCTATGATTGGGTCTTTTATGTATCTTACTGCTAGCAGGCCTGATATCATGTGTTACTACATGCATTTGTGCAAGATATCAAGCTAACCCTAAGATGTCTCACCCCATCACTGTCAAGAGGATTCTAAGATACCTCAAAGGTGCTTCAACACTTTATGGTATCCAAAGAATCCTGACTTCAATCTGTATGCTTATACAGATAGTGATTATGGTGGTTGCAATGACTACAAAGTCTACATTCTGGGGAATGTCAATTTCTTGGTGGAAGGGTTGTCTCATGGCAATGCAAGAAACAATCTTGTGTGTCTGCATTAACTGCTGAGGCTGAATGCATTGCTGCTGCAAGTTGCTGTGCTCAAGTGCTTTGGATTCAAAATCAGATGCTGGACTATGGATTTAACTTCAAGGAGACTCTCATTCACATAGACAACAATAGTGCTATCTCTATCACTGAGAATCTGTGCAGCACTCAAGGACCAAACACATCAATATCAGGTATCATTTAATAAGAGATAACTATGAAAATGGATTAATTAAATTAGTCAAAGTTCATACAGATGAACAATATTATGATCTGTTCACAAAAGCTTTTGATGAACAGAGATTTAAATATCTAATATTAGCTATTGGGATGATTAACTTTGAATAGATTTTTCTTAAAACTAAATCTACTTATTTCTTAAATATGTGTGTCCTAAGTTGTCTAGTTTATCATTTTCATAAGCTCATGTTTCTTGGATAAAAAATCATTTTTGAAGATTTTCCTTAGATTCTTGAAAATTTTCTAATCCTCGGAAGATATATTTTATCTTCGAAAGAAAATCATGTCTTCAAAATAAATAACTGTCTAAGAAATTTTACCTTCGGAAGAGGTTTCAATCTATCTTCCGAAGCTTAAATACTTGTCTCAGACACTTATTGTTTCAAGGACTTTTCCTTCCGAAGCAAAATTAACTCTCGGAAGCTTGTGGTTTTATATACAAAGCATTCAAGTTTTTATTCTCTCCAGAAGCAAAATTTCAAGATTCTCAGGAAATTCTTCCGAAGTCATTTAGTTTCGGAAGCTTTTCATTAAAACTTCCGAAGATAATTTACCTTCGGAAGCTTTTCGAATTCCAAGAAAACTACTTTTTGAGCAAAAGTAAACTACTTTTTCAGAGGTGGGACCGACATTCGGATTTTAAAGTTTATCCTCTTTCATTAACTTTGGTTCAAATCCTTTTCACATAAATACCCAACGGTTCCCCTCTCCCTCACTATCTTCTTAAATTCTACTATTCCTCAAACCTAATTCCCAAACCGTCTTTGCTTTTCCTCTTTCTTCATCCTTAAGCTTCTAAATGGCCAACCTTAACCGAAGAAACAACTCAGATTTCTCCATGCAACTTCACAGGCAACACAACCAGGTTGCTCTGTTAAGCTCTGAGAAGATGATAGTTTCTCAGAGATTTGCCAGTTCTTAGCTTTATCAAATTACTTCACTCCCTAACCATTGATCCTACTCTCTATGAGGATCATTTGCTTGAATTTTGGAAGACCTACCAAGAGGTCATCATGGATGGGGAGAAGGCACTGTCTGCCACAGTGCAAGGGAGGACAATCTTCATCACTCAGGCCATCATCAACACTCACTTGCAGCTGGATGATGAAGAAGGTGAGTTGTCCTTCCCAAAGAAAGCTGTCAATCATTTCTTTGAGCAGATGGGCTATGAGGGAGATTTCTCTGTAAAACCTTCAGGAAAGGGAAGGTCTCATCCCAGTGGAAATACCTACTCCATGTGGTTATCCACAGCTTGTAAATGGAGGGTGGGACCAGATTCCTGAGGATCTCTCATCATAGTGCATGGAATGGTTCAAGGGATCAAGTTCAGGTACTCTCAATTGTCTATACAAATTTGCTTGCTAACTTGGACTCCTTAGAGTATTATATGTTTCCTAGATATGTTCAACACATTCTCAATGTGAACTGGGCTCACAGTTGAGGGAAACAAATAACATTCTTAAATTGGGACAGATGAAGCCCGACATCTTTAAAATCATGAAGAAGCCAACTGTAGGCTTCTCAGGGGTAGAAACAGCCCTTGTCCCCAAAATGTTAGAGCTCACGATCAAGATGACCACCTAGCAACACAAGCTAGTGTTGAACCCACACCCTTCTACCTCTCTACCACCAAAAAGGACTCAAGTCACCCTCACCTACCAAAGAAAATCCAAACGAACCCTGCTCAAGCTATTGAGTCTGTGCAGGTCCCCATATACTCACCTATACAGGAGGAAGTGGACACTAGAGCTCCCACTTCCCCTGAGGAGCAAACCACTCCCATCTCTTCAACTATCAGGGCTGAGGTTCCTCATGCTCACCCTGATGAGCTCACAAGCCCAACTGCCTAAGCCTTCACTCTGAGTCTCAACACTCAAGTGAACAACCTTCAGGGGACAGTTACCATCCCCAGCCTTTAGATCTAAATCAACCCATTCCCAACCTCTCATTCTATACTGATAAAGACTTAGGTTTCAGTGAGTACCATGAGTCTCTCTTCTCTTCCCCTACTCAAAGAGAGATGAGTACTCCTGAGTCTCCTCAGTCTAGCCCACATCAGTAACCTATAACTGAGGGGATACTTCTGAACCTGTTCAGGATGTCCATATGGAAGAGGCTCTTACTTTTCAAGTGATTACATTATTAAGACCTCAACCATGGCAACTCAGCCCATTGACATCTCAACTGAGAATGTCAATGAGCAGAGGAAATCCAGCAGCCAAGAACCTGAAGCTGGTGGTGAGAGAGAGGACTTTGGTCCAATCATATCATCCCCTAATGATTCTTCTGATGAAGAAGAGGGGAATCCAAGACTAAAGGTGCAAAAACTGTCAAAAACATGCTCCTATTAGTCTCTAAGGTAGTCACCTTGAATCTCAGGTGACTACCATTCAAAATAGGGTCAATGATCAGCAACTTGAGATATTTATCTCAGGGAAAAACTAGCAGGGAGACCTTTAAGAAGAGTTCAACCAGGAACACAAGAACCTGTGAATGTGGTTGACCTAACCTCTAGCTCACCTATGCAAGAGGGGTGATGCTACCAAAAAGGGGGAGAAAGTCATTACAGACACAGAACCTTGGAGTTCTTCAGAGAGTATGGACATTGAGGGTTCACCATCCTCACTTGCAATTGTGCATACTCAGCAACTTCCTCAAGTTCACATTAATTGGACTCTATAGACTCTATCATCAGGAGTCTCTTTGAGAAAGGTATACCAAGGGCTATGTCATCCCCACCTCAAGTAACTTCAAACTACATCATGGGGTGGAGGTATGATGCTGATAGAAGAGCCCTCATTCTTCACATAGTTCAAGGGAAACAAGAAGTATTTGATTTTCAAACCTTGAACTACTATGAAGGTCTTGATCTGGTCAGCATGCCACTTGTCAATCCAAGCAAATCAAGACAAGCTGACATGTTGGCACTCAGAATTCAAGACAGAATTACTGAAAAGTTCAGCCTAAGAAGGAGACAAAGGCAATCAGGTAATGTCATGGTCAACTGGATGTTGAGGCAGACCCTGAGATTAGCTTCAAGGGAAAACCTTGGCTGAAGGCCCAGTGAGTGATAGAGCCTGAGAGCCCTGTCACACCAACAACTGCTTCAGAAATTCATTGCCTTGGTGAAACACCTGCTGGTGAAGGTGTCTCACAACCTCTCTTTGGCCAGAGCATGGATGCTACACCAAGCAATGAAGGCCAAACCTCTATCCACCCTGAGTCACAAAGGTCTGTGGGTGACAAAGGAAAAGGATTTTGACTCCTGAGGAAATTGAGGAGGAGGAGAGAGAGAGGAAGAGGAAGCTAAGGGGAGAAAGTTCCTCTGGGTCTTCAGGTTTTATGCAAGCTGCAATCAGGGCTGCCCCCCAGACCAAACACTCAAGATGATGAGTTGAGGGCAGTCAGGATTACTTACCTGCAGACCAGGAACTATGACATAGATGAGATTATATCTCTCCTCTAGAGCAACTAAATGAACTGGCTGACATGGAAGTGTCAAGAGAGATGAAAGAAAAAGAGGATGCAAGGTTTCTTCTCCAATTCAAAGAGGAGAAGAGACAGAAAAGACTATACAAGCATGCTCTACTCTCTCCCCAGTTCAAGAAAGCCCTGTGCAAGAGACTATGGCATCTACACAAGAACCTCAGGTAGATAAAAGAAACAGACAGACAAACATGATAACTACCTTAGTGCCACAGGTCTCTACCAGGCATCTGCACTTCTTCCCTTGTCCTAGAGTACATTGAGTTTGAGTATCTCAAACAACTTGAACCTCAAGTGCTCAAAGAACAAAAAGCTACAAAGAGAAAGATGAGGGAAGAGGCT
Organism: Flaveria ramosissima; assembly: GCA_025215565.1. NCBI lineage: Eukaryota > Viridiplantae > Streptophyta > Magnoliopsida > Asterales > Asteraceae > Flaveria > Flaveria ramosissima. The sequence continues at coordinate 16,701,089 of CM046040.1, forward strand.
GCAAAGTCAAGAGCCATCATCCAAAAGAGTATGAAGAAGTCTGCTGACAGACAAAGGATGATGAGCTTCTTGAAGCTGTATGGATTCTCTGGAAGGAGACTTGGCCCTGTCTCTATCCACAATGGATGGGCATATCAGGGTAATCAAGCAGAAGATCAAGAGTGGAGAGCTGATTGACTTACACTCTCCTCCAAGTCAAATCCCACCCGAACTGGAGGTTAACGTTGAACAACCTGAGACAACACAACCCGGACCTCCTGCTGAGCCTCAGCAAGCTTCATCTTCTGATCTACAGCAGGGTCAAACCCTCTCCTTCTGAACCTGTGAGGAAGGAACACCCAACTGAGAAAGACAAGGATAATCAACAAGGTGCTGCAGACCAGTCTTCTCAGTTAAAGTCTTCTAAGAGGAAGAAGAGGATGGCTTCTAAACCAAAGTCTAAGAAGAAGAAGCCTAACTCATCTACCTCTACACCTCAGGCTGAGTCAGATCAACCTGAGGAAGTGCATGAAGAGGCAGCCCAATCAACTCCAATTCAAGTGGCTCCTCTTGCAGCTGAGACCCCATCTTATCCTGGATCTTCTCTACCAATCCAGAAAGATGGCATGTGATCAGAGATCAAGGTGTTGAGAATGTCTATACATGGCAAGACATAATCAACTTACCTCTGCATGATCTCTTTGAGATGAGAAGATACTATGAGAGTCTGAATGATCCTGACCATCTAATGAAGAAGGGTATGGTCATCATTGTGCTGAAGACTACAAACATCTGAATATCTTCTAAATGTTTTGGTAGCATCAGCCTAGGGGGAGTTTGTAAGGATTCCTATAAGTCTGATGCAGCCAAAACATCCAAAGTTTCTCTGCAAGCATGCACTAAGAACTGAAGTAGAAATGCTTCGGAAGTTTTACACCATGCACTAGAAATATTCTAAGTGTAAAATCTTCCGAAGCCAAGACCAATATCTTCCGAAGCCAAAAGTGAAGTCTTCCGAAGCTTCAAAGACAAAGTCTTCCGAAGCCAATTAGTGAAGACAGTTTCTTCCGAAAACTTTTAGAGATATGCCTTTATCTGATGTACTTTACCATAAAGCTGGACCATCTTTCTGCTGCGACTCTAATAAAGTCACCAACTTACATGAGTTGGTGAAAGGTCCATGCTTTTGGTAACTGTACATTGAGTCTTGAGTCCATGCTTTCTACTTTTAGTACTTTTATCCTTTTTGTAATATATTAGGATGTGAGCTATGGCATGTCATAGTCACAAGTCAAAAGGTAGATATGCCTTTTGATTCTACAATTGATTTGTTTGTGTCTAGTCAATTGTATCCAGCTGGTTTTCAAAGTATAGCCGGTTGTAGGTGTAATATAAGTATTCCATGTTCTTGTATCTTTCCTTTATGCTTTGTAACACTTGTAATAGAACTTGAGAAAGCAATATACTGCATCCTTGAAAACCAATCTCTTGTGTTCTCTTGTTCTGTCTCTTACTCATTACTTGTGTTCTTAGTATCATTCTTGTGGTTAATCCAGTTTACTGTTTGATTAAAGTTTGGTTAATCTACTCTTTGTGTTGTTGTGTTGTAAGTGAACACCCTTCATCGGTCCTGCACTAGATCCGTGAGGAGAGAAGAGACAGTGAAGAAAGAAGGCGGAGAGTTTAGGTGAAGGCGGTCAGGATCCTTGTCCCGTGGAGATTGTCTAACATACTTATCTTTGCACATGTATCATTGCAACATAGTTCTAACTATATAATTTGGTTTAGACCTTATGATCATGATCCGTTGATTAATGTCACACCCCAACCTTGACGGCGGAAACGTCGAGAGATGTTGAGGGTTAAGATTGTTCACAGCCACATAACGCTATTATTAAATCCAAATATATTATACATAAGTCTCAAAATTACATACAAGCATAAGTCTCAATAATGAAATAAATTTCAACATGAATTAACAAACGTAATCATTTTGTTTATTAACTAGGTCCAAGTCCTAGGATATGCCAGCAACATAAGTTCACTTCAAACTTGGGGGTTTCCTGAAAATGATAAAAAATAAAAGGTCAACTATAAATAGTTGGTGAGTTTCCAAGGTTTTCATACATAATATGAAAAACAGGTTACAAGTAGCAATCATGTCATAGGTTATAGCTAGTAAGGTTATAGAAACACATATCGTTACAACCACCAAACCTCGACTGATTACAAGTATAAAAGATTGGCTAAGTGTATTTGGTTCCCTAGTGCACAAGCGGTACGGCCCTAGGAGTCGGCAATACCTCGACTTTAGCACCAAATAGGCTTGTCAGGCCCAAAGATCTAAGACGTCGCCAGCTAGCATAGTTAATGATTGTAAACAAACTATGTATCTCATATAAACACTTACAATACACAAATAACCATGACAAAATAATAAGTGAATTGCATGTGATTTATAAGTCTCAAACGTTTACAAGTGACGATGTATAAGTATCATGTTCAACCCCAAACTAGTGTGAAATAAGTGAAAAAAGGGGACAAGGAAAACTCACATTGTTCAAATAAGTAAAGAATGACGATTAATAAGAGATAAGCAACGCTCCAACGTAGTCTTTCACAAGTTACCTAAATATATATATTTACAAGTTTAAGTTTAAATAATAAGATTAACGTTTTAATGTGAACTAGGGTTCAGTTGGGATTTGGGGTTTTAATAATACATTTAATAAAATATAATTATACCATCGTTTGTATTTGGTTTAATAATCAATTAAGTCCAAGAATGATTAAAACGGTCTCAATAATTTAAATTATTGATTTAATAGAAATTAAGTATAATATGTAAAAAGAAATAATTATTAATAATATTATTTGATGAAGAGTAATATTAAATACTTATTAAGTAATCTTAAAATATTTAAAATCATTTTATAAAATGATTTATTTATAAAGATCTTATAATACAAGATAAAAATAAAGTATAATATATATTTTATTGTTCCAAGAATTTAAGCAAAAGTTTAATAATAAGTTTATAAGTATAACATGGTTACATGATTAATTATTTAAAAACTATTTGAATAGTTAATATGTAAATAAATAGGGTTTTGAAATAATTCTAATTTGAACCATAATATATTTATATCATATAATGACTAAATATAATTTTTATAATTTTTATTCTTTAAAAAGAAAATAGAAAATAAATTGGATATTATAAGTTTAACAACCTTTAAAAATTAACTTTAATAATTTCAGAAATACTCTTATTAACAAAATAATATTTTATTTAGGATTTAACAATATATACAATTTTCAGAAATGAAAGAATATTAAAGAAAACTATTAAAAAAAAACAGAATATAGCGGAGGCAGGGTTCGAACCCCTGACCTCCTGCTTATATTCCTTTGATGTTACCAGTTGGGCTAGAGCCCAGAACCTGTTTTACTTTACAAATAAATAACAAAACCAGTTTTCAAACAATCCCCAAATTCAAGAACCCTAACTTTGATTTGATTCAAATTGAATTCCATTCGATGTTGTTAAACCCCAACAACCATGGGGCTTTTGTTCCCTGAAGAATTTCGAGCATATCAATGTAAGCAACTTACGTTATTGAGTTCGAATTGATGCTCTTCGAGTTTACATTCGAGTCGCGACTGGGTTGAGCATCGATCATGACCATAAAACGTTGATAATACTCGAATAATCTTGAAGCGTGTGTGAAGCTTGTAAAGGTTATGAGTTCGAAAGCCCTCTGTCAATTTATCTAAAATCGACCGAAGGTTGACGAACACCATGATTGCAGGTCGCGACCAAGATGAATGTCGTTAATGATGTTCAGGTGTTGTTTTAGGTAAAATTGAGTTGTATTACGATTATAGGTTAACAAATGATCATTTCGTTGAGTAATTAGATATTATTGTACTTTAAGCTCGAACGGCCATGTGAATTCAAGGCTACGGTTACCCTCTTGTTTGGCTTCGTAACCGGCACTTAATGTGTATTTAATGCCTACATGATCGAAACGGTTGTTCGAAGGTTTGGGGACCAGTTTTTAGATTGTAGAATCATCGGATTTGGGGGGGAATAGGGCGGCCGGAGCGTCGCCGGAGAGTTGCCGGTGATTGGCCGGAAAATCGGGTATTGAGGGTGGGGGTTTGGGTTTATTTGAATTTACATAACGTTTTCGAGCCTTAAGTACAATAATAATCTAATATCTAATATGAAAAAGGTTACAAGTAGCCATTCATGTCATAGGTTATAAGCTAGTAAGGTTATAGAACACATATCGTTACAACCAAACCTCGACTTGATTACAAGTATAAAAGATTGGCTAAGTGTATTTGGTTCCCTAGTGCACAAGCGTACGGCCCCTAGGAGTGGGCAATACCTCGACTTTAGCACCAAATAGGCGTGTCAGGCCCAAAGATCTAAGACGTTGCCAGGCTAGCAATAGTTAATGATTGTAAACAAACTATGTATCTCATATAAACACTTTACAATACATAAATAACCATGACAAAATAATAAGTTGAATTGCATGTGATTATAACGTCTCAAACGTTTACAAGGTACGAGGTATAAGTATCATGTTGCACCCCAAAATAGTGTGAAATAAAGTAAAAAGGGGACAAGGAAAAACTCACATCTCGACGTTTCCGCAGTCAAGGTTGTGTGGTGTGTGACAATAAGAAATATGTTGATTTGAATAAACTTCGGTTTTAGTTATGATTTTATTTGGGTTTACTTAAATTGTACATCACATAACATTTATATACTCAAATTATGTAATCGCGTCAACTTTTATGTACTCAAATTATGTAACGAAATTGTTCGTCATACAAAACTTGATAACTTAGTACGAGTCAAATGAGCCACGAACCCGTTGGAAAAAGTCAACGAGCAAATAATTGGTCAACATGGATCGGTGATCGTAATAATATTATGTTTGGCGAAATTGAAAAACCAAAACCCGAATCATGAAAAACGAGCATTCAAGTCGAATTTTGCAGGTATCAAGTGTTTGGGATACAACAAAGGGGATAGAAACCAAAGGAAATAAGCTATTTGGGTAAATATTTTACATATCATTAGATCATGCAACTTCTTGTAGGTAGAATGACCCATCCAATTAAACCAAAACATATTAAAAGGTTGTCGCATCCAAATTCAGGTCGGATATCATCGTCGGGTATGGCTGAAGCCTAGCCTCTATGTTCATGGTCCCGGGCTTGTACCTGGCTGCAACCACAATGTAGATCTACGTTAGAGGGCCCGGGGGATTAGCCATGAGGGCACTTCGATGCTCAAGTCAGTAATATATACAACATCAATATATATATATATATTAATATATATATCTTACCATATATATAACACATGTATGATAAAGATACATACATAGACATGTATACATAAGATGGCTTGAGTTATGCAAGTGAAGTTGCGTTGGGCTAGCTTGAGTAAGAAGGTTTGAGTTATGTAAGTGAAGCTGCCTTGGGCTTGCTTTTGTAGATGTCATTGTAAGATTTAAAAGGTGGAGTTGCTCTTGGAAAGGAAGAGGGAGAGAAGTAAATTCTCTAGAGAATAAGAGATAGATGAGATGCCAAGTGATGGTCCTTTTTCTAGCAAATGGATGATTTTTAGATGAGCAACTTGCTTCTTATTTATAGAGAATGAAACCTCAAATCCTAATGTGCTTGATTAATGTATATTAGGGTAGGCCCAATGAAGTATTCTGATTAGTCCATGTGATTGGCCCATTGGCTTTAGAAATGCACTTGAGATAATCTCCCATACATGTATAAGATAGGTTGTGCTGGCGTGGCTATGACATGCAACCTAAGGCAATGTCAGTTGAGTAAGGTCGAGTCAAATAGCTTAAGGTAAGGCAACATAGGTTAGGCAAAGGAAAGTCATCCAAGGCCATGCCAGGTAGCCTATGGTGTTGGAAGTCTAACAAGGTAACATAAGGTTAAAGCCCTAACCAATGAATCATAAGGAGAGGTGCATCAAGAATACTAGAGCATGCTTGGTAGCTTGTTGTCCATTGCCATAGTCGTAAACCTACTTATGTCATCAGCTCCCAGTCAGGTGCAAGCATGATTTTAAGCATGGTTGTGCGTGACTTGATTTATATTTTTCGACCTCAGTATTTCGCACCTTCTTTTTATGTCATTTGTGATTCATGTCGGGGGGTGGGTTTAACTTGAAATGATTGTTGAGATGACTATCATCGGGCCTCATTATTCTCCTTGCCTCATGGTAAAGGAGCCAAGAAGTTTGGCTAAGATAATCTCTAGCTAAATGAACATTTGTTAAAAAATGAGTTGGTCAAGGAAATTCTTGCTAAAAGTATTCATTGGTGAAGACTGCGGCTAAGAGGTTACTGCCAAAGGGCTATTCTGGCAAAGATGGAAAGGGATTAGTTAGGTAAGTTCTTGCCAATGAGAGGTTCTTAGCAAAGGTGATTAAGATAAGATAAAATGGTCAAATGTCATATAGAAAAGGTTATATGCTATTCCCAAGAACACCTCAAGTTAGTTAGGTAATAATTCCTTGATATATGACTAGGAAGTTTTTCCTTACATACAACTAATACAATGCAAGTATGGTTTTCTTGTCAAATGGCCAGGTAAGGTTTAGGATCTAGGGACTTCTTTCATTTCAAGAAGGTAATCATAAGTTCAACATTAAGTATAGTACCTTATATAAGTAATGCCTTCGTTTGGTATTTAACTATTTGTTCAGCCTAAACTCATAGTCAAGAGAAAGGACGAAGCTTTTAAAGGGCTAGGGAGCTGGTTTTTTTGCTCTGAATTGAATATTTATGCGTATTTCGTCCAAAAATTTTTATGTCCGCCCAGACCCCTCTCGTGACTTCCCCCCTTTATATGTTGTTCAAGCTCCACCATACTCAAGAGTCCCATATACTTTTGTAACCGCTAATAACAACAAAGCTTTCCTTTTTATATCTTGCATACAAAAAAGAGCAAAATCAGAATTTGTAAAGAGATTTAAAAAATATAACATAATCAACGGTTTGGTAATTCCCTTTGTATTTGCCTATATTTATAGTTTAAATCACAAGCACGAGAGTTATTTTGAAAAGATACATAATTCAAAGATGGAAGGGGACATTATAAACAAGTATACCCAACAAAGATTTTGCTCATACTGTAGGGGCTGGAATATACAAACAAAAAGAGTCATTATTTGAATGAATAATGACCACATTGCATGGAAAATATTATCCAAAAGGTTTATGAACCAATGTAAATAACCCAAATTAGTGAACTTACAGATACATTGTCTAGTCCATGCTTGACAGATGAAATATAGATTTGACAAAAATACGGGGTAGATTTGCATATAGAAAACCATTTTCTCCTCCCATGATGAAAACAAAAGAAACGTGTATATTGATCTAGAAATGACCTTTGAACTAATGATTTATCCAATGAAAAAACACATCTAACCTCAAGATCTATAGATAGTAAAAAAACATAAACATATCAATAGTCAGGTGAATGCATATAGTAACTCCCAAAAAGAAAAACAAGATAAACTTATGTATCGCATGCGGTTAAACTACTAATTTCACGCATGTTAATACTGATAACATTAAGCAAGTAAGCCACACCTCCTTTGTTTAAGAAAATAAATAATTGCACAAAAAAATAAAAAAATGAGTATTTACTTTACATCCATTGTGTGTTGTTGTAGTATTTTAATCTCCCTATGGTTACTCTATTTTGTCCATAATTTTGGGACATTTTAGCTATTCAGCCAATACCAGGGGCATAGCCAGAAACTATGTGAAGGCAATTCAAACTGACTCATTAGCTGATCTTTTCGATCTTACCATCTACCGGTTTGACCCATTCGCGAAGAAATAACCGAAAACCACTATCATAATAAACACATAAATTGTCATTGCAAATGATAACACCAAGTCATTATTTCCTCCTAACAGAAAAAGATAAAAGTATACCATACACACTTTTTGGCTTGCCTTGACAGCTCTTGAGTTTAAATGACAAATATAGTTATAGCTTTTGATTTGGTTGAACCACATTTCTGTTTAGGTTTGAGGTTCCACGAGAGGATGGCTAAACCATTAGCAACTTTTTTTTCCTTCAAAACAGCAACTATATAACTTTCATGGTACAAGAATTTTTACAACCTTTTTAATACGCAGCTCTACCAGCATTGATATCCCTAATCCCTACTAATAGTGACGTACTTTTCAAAGATAACTGATAACTAGTAAATTCAGTGGGTCCCATGGCAGTGTCCCCGGCTATTACACACAGATTGCATGTCAAGTTAGACTTTGCATTTATTTTGGAATGCAAGAAATATTTAGCAATGATGCTCATAGATACATAAGCAATATGGTTAAATTGGCAGGTTTGACAGAAAAGGGACAAGTACCTCCAGAAGTCGCTTTCGAAAACCGAGGGCCTTCCTTGCTAACTATAGGTTGGTGAACCCATTCTTGATAAGCTTCTCCTAGATGGCCAACCTGTATGTTCAAAGATTTTCATATACAGAAACAACAGAAATAAAGAGAAAAAAGAAATCTGAAATGCAAGACTGACTGTTTGTCCCAATATTTAAGATGCCCACTAACAAAGATAAAGAAAAGAACGTGTGCAGCGGATCAAAACAGTGAAATTATTTGTAACAATAACAATGGTGATGATGACAACCACAATGATGATGACGATGATGATTAAGTAATGATTTTACTTGGCTAAATATAGGTAGCAGTTAATGAAATGGCAGGGTCCATGTCTTGACTACAATTTTCATGGTAAAATTCCTACAATCCTCGGTGAAATAAAGAAATATTGATTTGCTTCATAAAGTATCCTTGCCTGGAGAAATTATGGTAATGGTATAGATGCACAACTAGTAAGACTCATAGAACACAAATTAATTATGGTAAAATTCACCTGGAAGACGAGAGGCTTGTCTAAATCCACTGTAAATTCTTGTGCAACCATCTTGAACCTAAAGATATCGATAAACAATGAAAATTATTAAAAGGGTCATTTACAAGCCAAACAACATACAAAACTATTAGAATTTAAAGGAAGCAAAAACAACACAAAAGTAATCATGTATTTAACAAAAAATAAGGAAGAGTATAACAAATCAGTGCTTGTAAACTGGTTTCCAAAGCCTTCATAAGCAAGATGATTTGGGCAGTACAAAATTAGTCCATACATGACAAGTTCATGCTTTATATACGCGCACCATGTGTTGTTTACTAATTGTATCTAAGTATCTATTGTTTAGGATAGTAAACAATTAGAAAAAGCTTGTTAATAGTCTTTTTCTTGGGTGTGTTATACCTAAACAGCCATGTCAGAAGCAAATCACTCATTTACCGATAAGATGTGCAACGAGAGAAGCGTGTTTACTTTTCATATGAGACGTTTTCTCGTAAACAATGATACTAATGTGATATGTGAGTATGTGACACTATATCGAGCATAGATTAACATATGTAATGAAAATATTTAAGGTTTATGCGAGTATATATAATGAGGCTAATCAGGCTATACATGAACTTGTTCTGACATGAGTGTAGAGATATAACATGAAACAGGTTACTATTGTGATTTTCTAATTTCAATGTCCAAATCAATACGCCACAATCATAAACTTTGTATCTTCTTTTGTTAAAAAACACCAAAATTATCACTTTTGATCAGTACAATAACAATAATTCTGGGTTACATGACCATTTTTATACTCCAATTACTAATTTTTTATGACCTGAAATCCGCTATACAAAAAAGCCTAATTTCAACTTCCTGTTTTTTTCCTTCTAAATTACGCATCATCAACTTTTGTTCCAAAAGATTCAAATGTCACAAATTGTTTAATGATTACAAAATCAGGTCAACTTGAGATCTCAAAAGCTAAAATTATTCAAAACAATAACAAACAGATTTCAAATTCCAACAAACATTAAACTGAAAGCAACATCCAATTATAAATCAGCATTATCAATCTCACGCCCATAAAATTACAACACACCGAACAAATACACGGATCAGAATCCCACAATTTTCACTCGACGAAACCCTAATCACAGAAATCAACACATTAACTACCAAATAAGATCTCCAACCCCCAATAGCTCAAAAGAATTCAATACAAACACACCAGAATCATCGATCTACAATTGGGAAATTCAACACACGAACAAACAACAATCGAAACCCACCCCACAATGTCGACCTAAATTAGCACAGGCAAGCTCAAATCAGAGGAACACAACAACAGATCTGAGAAGTAAACAGTAAACACATACTCACCTTGAGGAAAACGATTTCTGCGCGAAACAGATCTATCAATGGATGTTGATAACAAACGGTTGATGACTTGATGATGTTGTGGGTGTACTAGTAGTTGTATAGTTGTGATGGATGATACTATTGAGAAGAGTGTGTGTTGATGATTGAAATGATCATGGAGACGATGAATCAAAGATGATGATTATATGTAGGCAACAGATGCTAGTTACATAACGGTATCCCCCAGACTGGCAGAAGCATAATGTAGTGCTCAAATCACCCAATCAGTAGTGTTATTTTGTTAGTAAACCATACCAAAATATATGTCCGTTTTGTTTTTTACAAGTGTATTAAAAAACTTATGATTTTATTTTCATCTGATGGGGTTGTTTGTTTGGACAAAACATATATTGGTTGAGAAAGTTTCAACGCCCCGACACGGTTTAGTTTGACTGGTACACTTATTCTCACGTCAATTTGTTTTGGGTGTTAGTTGAACGCATGATACGGCTCATATGATTTGTCAAACCACTATCAGTACGACTTGTATAAAACGTTAACACTTATAAGATTGGGTGTGACATGACACCTTATACAACCTTTGTAATATGTTAAAGGTGTGTAATAAGTTGTTGGTGTATAGTTTTAGTAAAGATCATATGTTCAAAAATCTAATAAAAAAATAAGAAATCTCATAATAATTTGTGATACTGTATCATATGAATTTTTTAAATTCTTAATGCAATTCTTTATTATTAATTATTAGATGAGCCGGTTAGATTATTATAATTAACATCTATAATGCAATTATTAACTAATTTTGATTTGTAGGGGTTGTTAGATTCAAGCTCATGCGTCTATAACATGTAAACATAAGTCGGACCAACATTTTTAATACATTAATCATAAGTCAAAATGTTTGATTCAATTAATGATTTGATAATAAAAATTTCAATTACGCAACTCTCTTGTTTGTTATTGTTATGTAAAAAAAGGCTTAAATGTGATGGTCTAACAATTTTAGTCATGTCAGAAAATGTTGTTTCAATTGTTATATCATGATCAGTTGTTTTAGGGCATCAAAGTGGTGAAGAGGAAAGGATAGAAAGGTTGGGGTGGAACAAAAACATGGCCCTTAAGTTGGGGGCTGACCAATTGTTTCTTGATTTGGTGGCTCATCCTCGAGCTACTCATCAATACTTTGATCTGTTTCAAGTGGTTTAGGAGGATGCATTCCATAACTTTTTAAAGTGGAGGTCATGGGTTGGAGTCTCATAGGTACAATATGCTCCAAGTGGCCAAAGGTTTTACCACAGTAGGTCTTTGGGTGGTGGGTTTCCCTTGGAATGGTGGGCGAGCCTGGTCACCAGCGCTGTCTATGTTCGCGGGCGTGGGTGGCCCTCGCCAATGGGTTTACCCGGGTGACCGGGCTTAATAATTATTCGTTGGCCGTTCAAAAAAAAAATACTTTGATATGTTGTTCTTTCATATTATTATTTGTTGAGCCAATCCAAATATAACACATCTATATTATATATAAAACATATGAGATGGGTATTTAAAGATACCATTAAATTAAGAACACTTACCTCACTCAATGCACAAGATACAACCATTTTTAGGGTAAATAGTATATTTGACATTATTTACACCCCTTACAATTAGTTCATAATAACCTTATAATTACTATAAATTACATAAAATTTTATATTATGTATCCATAAACCAAAAATACTTAATTTGTTTTAAGATTTATGTTATATCAATCTATAATGTTTAAAACTTTTTGATACTACAATCGTAAATGTGTATTTTTTAAACGTTTTGATGTAATTTTTTTGCTGAACCAATATGTATTTTGTAAGGTACAATAACTTAATGCATAAATGTACAAGTCATCATGCAAAATTCATTTATTTGGTGTTTTAAATTTTAGCTTAGAAAAAAATAAATAACTTTTGTAAATCGCTATAAGATTAACAAAATTAGAAACTCGTATCGGATGTAAAATGTTGTCCCGCCGCATGAGCGGGCACCCTTTCAAGTAGGTAATTATAGAGGTTGGGGAAAGTAGGGGAAGCGATACAATCTTTCCATCATTTTAGGGAAAACAAGAATTAGTAGAAGAATGTTGATGTGATGTAAGGTGTAGTTGGAAGAATAAGAAATTTTTTTTACACTTTTTATGTCCTAATAGGGTTGTCAAATAGATTTTATTTACAGGTTGATAGATCAAATCTCAAACGAACTTGCAACTGACGCAATCAAAATTCAGTGCAAACATATGAACTTGAAAACAACACAAATTTGACAATGTGATACTGGCATGGAACGCTCGTTCCTTCACAGAAAACCATTTATTTTAAATCACAAGATAAAAATTTACTATCTTTTTTTTATTATTTAATTACAGGATCAAGATTAATTTATATCTATTAATATAATTTTCTATTGAGGTACTTTAAAATCAAAAAGCTGAAAACTACATACAAACGGATGTAAATAAATACCTACATATAATTTTTAAAATGATATAAAATATTCAATCAATCTAAAGTACTATCTAATATATGTTTCAAAGGTAATAATTGTAATATTTTAAACAAAGGAAAATATACTTCTATAACATATATTCATTATACACAAATATATTTCAACTTAATGGATCCGTCGTTCTTTAATATAAACAGAACAAATGATAAGTATAATTACCACATGTATGTATTAAATTTAATTAAAAAATTGAATCATTAACAAAAAATATTTTTAATTAGATACAAACTTAAAAAGAGACGACCATTTTCTGATGGGTGACCTGTGAGAGACTCATGGTTTTATTTTTATCTGACGGGTTGTTTGTCCAGACAGAACGTATACCGGTGGAGAAAGTTTCATGCCCAGACTCAATTTACTTGGGCTGTTACACTCACATCAATTGCTATGGTGTCAATTGTAAAAATGATAAGGCCCATATGATTTGTAAAAATCCTATTAATACTAGTCACTCAGTGTAAAAACATGAAAACTTATACGATCGTGTATGACACATTATACAACCCATGTAATTGTTAGTGATGTGTGGTTAGTTAGTTAATGATGTGTATTTTAGGTCAAGATCATAGATTTAAAAAATCTAATAAAAATAATAAGAAATCACACAATAATCTGTGATCCTGGCATGTATCATGTGATTTTCTAAAATTCTTAAGACATTTTTTTGAATTATTTAACTTATTAGATGGGTTGGTCAGATTATATATGTATACATGTGTCATCATTAAATTCATTCTCCCGTTCATCTTTTCGCCTCTAAATTTTATTTTTTAAAATCAAATAACTAGTTTTTAAATCTTATTTTTTCTGTCCCTTATGTTATAAATCCAAGACCTTCTCAAAATCAATAATCTAAAAAAAAACAAATTTTCATTAAATAAAAAATAAGTATTTTGATTAAATACACACTTTTTCAAAAACAAAAATTTTTTAAACTATGATTTTTTCTTTCTAAAAAAACGGAACTTTTTAAATTATGAAATATTTAAAAATAGTTCTTTTTAAAAATAAAAAGTTTATATAAAACCATTTTTACAAAACAATTTTTTTAAAGTTAATTAAAATCCGGAGAGTTTTTAAACAACGAAATATTGATAAAAAATAAATATTTTTCAAAGCATAATTTTTTTAAATGAAAGTTTAAAAATAATAAAATAGTTATTAACTAATCAAAGTATTTACTCATATGTAATTTCAATCATATATTATATCAAATTAATTTTTTTATTCAATAAGTGTAATACACACTACGTTATAGTCTAATATATTATATATTACTAATTTACAACTTGATTATACATTATGGTTTGTATCTCATGCTTTGTAGGTTGTACCTTAACTTTTTTTGTTTTTTTTATTTTAACCCTAATAGTTTTCATCTTTACATTTAACCCTAACACTTTTTTCACTTTCAACTTTGGTTCTATATACTTTTCATCTTCTATAAATTTTTCGTTTTATATTTGGTCTAAATTTTCGATTTAACATACCACAACATGTGTATGTGGTTCAACGTTTTTACCTCTATTTTTTCTGTTTAACGGCCGCGTTGTGTTTTACGCTTCGTTCTAACTTTTGCACATTAACATGGCACAACAGGCGTGCACGATTTAACGTTTTTACGTCTAATTTTCGTTCAGTTTTGTTATTGTTTTTATTTCTTTTTGTTTTGCAAGCTTTTTTAATTTGATGGTCACTAGCGACGGTGTGACATTCATGCTACCTGACACAGGTTTTACGCCTCCCGCAGCAACACGTGGGTCTTAATACTAGTTGTAATCATTTACTAACTTTGATTTGTAAAGCTCATTAAATTCAAACTCACGTGTTTGTAATATGTAAACACAAATGTCTGACTAACATTCTTAATACATTAATCGATGTTAAATTTTAATTCAAGTTAACGACCCAATATAAAAGTTTCAAATATCCAAGTTCTCTTTAGTATCGGTATAAAAAAGTTATAGGGTGATGTTCTAACAAACATTGGTCATGTCTGACAATGTTGTTTCAGTTGTCATATATAATATATATATATATATACATATATATACAGATATATATAGAGAGATATAGACAGACATAGAGAGAAGAGATTATAGAGATAGATAGATATATAGGATAGAGACATATAGACATATATATAATATAGAGATATATATAGAGATATATAGATATAAATATAGATATATTCTATATATATATTATAGATATATATTATATATATATATATACATATTATATATATAATATATATATACATATATATATATATATATTATATATATATATATAGTATATATATATATATCTATATATATATCTATCTATATATATATATATATATATATATATATATATATATATATATATATATGAGCCAATCCAAAGATAACACTTATGTAATTATGGAGGTTGGAAAAAACGAGACAGTGTTTCCACCATTTTAGACAAACAATATTCGTGTTATTAAAGAGTTGAACAATAAAAATAGATGGTGAGTGCTCGATCGAATTGATCGGGTCATATAGGAACAAGGTTCAAGCCTCTTTCGCAGGGGAGGTGTGGTGGCATAGCCTGCTTCCAGAAAGTAATTCATGTTAAAAACCCATTTAACGTTGACATGTAGTTGAAAGAATGGGATTGATAAATGGATTTTATTTACAAGTTGACAGGTTCAACCTCACACGAACCTACACACGACGCAATCAAAAATTAGGGCAAACATACGAACTTGAAAACAACATAAATTTTAAGAGTGTGACACCTGCATGGATCAATTAACCTTAACTTTTCTGTTATTTTCATATTAATTAATACTTTAAAATTAAAATACTACAAACAACACACAAATGGATGTAAAGTAAATACTCATTTTTTATTATTTTTTTGTGCAATTATTTATTTTCTTAAACAAAGGAGGTGTGGCTTACTTGCTTAATGTTATCAGTATTAACATGCGTGAAATTAGTAGTTTAACCGCATGCGATACATAAGTTATCTTGTTTTTCTTTGGGAGTTACTATATGCATTCACCTGACTATATGATATGTTTATGTTTTTTACTATCTATAGATTCTTGAGGTTAGATGTGTTTTTTCATTGGATAAATCATTAGTTCAAAGGTCATTTCTAGATCAATATACACGTTTCTTTTGTTTTCATCATGGGAGGAGAAAATGGTTTTCTATATGCAAATCTACCCCGTATTTTTTGTCAAATCTATATTTCATCTGTCAAAGCATGGACTAGACAATGTATCTGTAAGTTCACTAATTTTGGTTATTTACATTGGTTCATAAAACCTTTTGGATAATATTTTCCATGCAATGTGGTCATTATTCATTCAAATAATGACTCTTTTTGTTTGTATATTCCAGCCCCTACAGTATGAGCAAAATCTTTGTTGGGTATACTTGTTTATAATGTCCCTTCCAATCTTTGAATTATGTATCTTTTCAAAATAACTCTCGTGCTTGTGATTTAAACTATAAATAAGGCAAGAATACAAAGGGAATTACCAAACCGTTGATTATGTTATAAATTTTTTAAATCTCTTTACAAATTCTGATTTTGCTCTTTTTTATGCAAGATAAGAAAAAGGAAAGCTTTGTTGTTATTAAGCGGTTACAAAAGTATATGGGACTCTTGTAGTGGTGGAGCTTGAACAACATATAAAGGGGGGAAGTCACGAGAGGGGTCTGGGCGGACATAAAAATTTTTGGACGAAATACGCATAAATATTCAATTCAGAGCAAAAAAACCAGCTCCCTAGCCCTTTAAAAGCTTCGTCCTTTCTCTTGACTATGAGTTTAGGCTGAACAAATAGTTAAATACCAAACGAAGGCATTACTTAGTAAGAAGGTACTATAACTTAATGTTGAACATTATGATTACACTTCTTGAAATGAAAGAAGTCCCTAGATCCTAAACCTTACCTGGCCATTTGACAAGAAAACCATACTTGCATTGTATTAGTTGTATGTAAGGAAAAACTTCCTAGTCATATATCAAGGCAATTATTACCTAACTAACTTGAGGTGTTCTTGGGAAATAGCATATAACCTTTTCTATATGACATTTGACCATTTTATCTTATCTTAATCACCTTTGCTAAGAACCTCTCATTGGCAAGAACTTACCTAACTAATCCCTTGTCCATCTTTGCCAAGAATAGCCCTTTGGCAAGTAACCTCTTAGCCGCAGTCTTCACCAATGAATACTTTTAGCAAGAATTTCCTTGACCAACCTCATTTTTAACAAATGTTCATTTAGCTAGAGATTATCTTAGCCAAACTTCTTGGCTCCTTTACCATGAGGCAAGGAGAATAATGAGGCCCGATGATAGTCATCTCAACAATCATTTCAAGTTAAAACCCCGACATGAATCACAAATGACATAAAAAGAAGGTGCGAAATACTGAGGTCGAAAAATATAAATCAAGTCACGCACAACCATGCTTAAAATCATGCTTGCACCTGACTGGGGAGCTGATGACATAAGTAGGTTTACGACTATGGCAATGGACAACAAGCTACCAAGCATGCTCTAGTATTACTTGATGCACCTCTCCTTATGATTCATTGGTTAGGGCTTAACCTTATGTTACCTTGTTAGACTTCCAACACCATAGGCTACCTGGCATGGCCTTGGATGACTTTCCTTTGCCTTAACCTATGTTGCCTTACCTTAAGCTATTTGACTCGACCTTACTCAACTGACATTGCCTTAGGTTGCATGTCATAGCCACGCCAGCACAACCTAATCTTAATACATGTATGGGAGATTATCTCAAGTGCATTTCTAAGCCAATGGGCCAATCACATGGACTAATCAGAATAATTCATTGGGCCTACCCTAATACACATTAATCAAGCACATTAGGATTTGAGGTTTCATTCTCTATAAATAAGAAGCAAGTTGCTCATCTAAAAATCATCCCATTTGCTAGAAAAAGGACCATCACTTGGCATCTCATCTATCTCTTATTCTCTAGAGAATTTACTTCTCCTCTTCCTTGCCAAGAGCAACTCCACCTTTTAAATCTTACCAATGACATCTACAAAAGCAAGCCCAAGGCAGCTTCACTTACATAACTCAAACCTTCTTACTCAAGCTAGCCCAACGCAACTTCACTTGCATAACTCAAGCCATCTTATTGTATACATGTCTATGTATGTATCTTTATCATACATGTGTTTATATATATGTATATATATATATATATATATATATATATATATTGATGTTGTATATATTACTGACTTGAGCATCGAAGTGCCCTCATGGCTAATCCCCCGGCCCCTAACGTAGAACTACAACATTGTGGTTGCAGCCAGGTTACAAGCCCGGGAATGACCATAGAGGCTAGGCTCAGCCATACCCGACGATGATATCCGACCTGAATTTGGATGCGACAACCTTTTAATATGTTTTGGTTTAATTGGATGGTCATTCTACCTACAAGAAGTTGCATGATCTAATGATATGTAAAATATTTACCCAAATAGCTTATTTCCTTTGGTTTCTATCCACATTTGTTGTATCCAAACACTTGATACCTGCAAAATTCGACTTGAATGCTCGTTTTTCATGATTCGGGTTTTGGGGTTTCAATTTCGCCAAACATAATATTATTACGATCACCGATCCATGTTGACCAATTATTTGCTCGTTGACTTTTTCCAAACGGGTTCGTGGCTCATTTGACTCGTACTAAGTTATCAAGTTTTGTATGAACGAACAATTTCGTTACATAATTTGAGTACATAAAAAGTTGACGCGATTACATAATTTGAGTATATAAATGTTTATGTGATGTACAATTTAAGTAAACCCAAATAAAATCATAACTAAAACCGAAGTTTATTCAAATCAACATATTTCTTAATTGTCACACCCCAACCTTGACGGCGGAAACGTCGAGATGTGAGTTTTCCTTGTCCCCTTTTTACTTTATTTCACACTATTTTGGGGTGAAACATGATACTTATACATCGTACACTTGTAAACGTTTGAGACTTATAAATCACATGCAATTCAACTTATTATTTTGTCATGGTTATTTATGTATTGTAAGTGTTTATATGAGATACATAGTTTGTTTACAATCATTAACTATTGCTAGCCTGGCAACGTCTTAGATCTTTGGGCCTGACAAGCCTATTTGGTGCTAAAGTCGAGGTATTGCCGACTCCTAGGGGCCGTACGCTTGTGCACTAGGGAACCAAATACACTTAGCCAATCTTTTATACTTGTAATCAAGTCGAGGTTTGGTTGTAACGATATGTGTTCTATAACCTTACTAGCTTATAACCTATGACATGAATTGCTACTTGTAACCTTTTCATATTAGATTATTAGATTATTATTGTACTTTAAGGCTCGAACGGTTATGTAAATTCAAAATAAACCCAAACCCCCACCCTCAATACCCCGATTTTCCGGCCAATCACCGGCCAACTCTCCGGCGACGCTCCGGCCGCCCTATTCCCCCAAAATCCGACGATTCTACAATCTAAAACTGGTCCCAAAACCTTCGAACAACCGTTTCGATCATGTAGGCATTAATAAACACAATTAAGTGCCGGTTACGAAGCCAAAACAAGAGGGTAACCGTAGCCTTGAATTCACATGGCCGTTCGAGCCTTAAAGTACAATAATAATCTAATTAACTCAACGAAAATGATCATTTGTTAACCTATAATCGTATACAAACCTCAATTTTACCTAAAACACACCTGAACATCATTAACGACATTCATCTTGGTCGCGACCTGCAATCATGGTGTTCGTCAACCTTCGGTCGATTTTAGATGAAATTGACAGAGGGCTTTCGAACATCATAACCTTTACAAGCTTCACACAAGATTAATTCGAGTATTATCAACGTTTATGTCATGATCGATGCTCAACCCAGTCGCGACTCGAATGTAAACTCGAAGAGCATCAATTCGAACTCAATAACGTAAGTTGCTTACATTGATATGCTCGAAATTCTTCAGGGAACAAAAGCCCCATGGTTGTTGGGGTTAACAACATCGAATGGAATTCAATTTGAATCAAAATCAAAGTTAGGGTTCTTGAATTTGGGGATTGTTTGAAAACTGGTTTTGTTAATTTATTTGTAAAGTAAAACAGGTTCTGGGCTCTAGCCCAACTGGTAACATCAAAGGAATATAAGCAGGAGGTCAGGGGTTCGAACCCTGCCTCCGCTATATTCTGTTTTTTTTAATAGTTTTCTTTAATATTCTTTATAATTCTGAAAATTGTATTATATTGTTAAATCTAAATAAAATATTATTTTGTTAAATAAAGTATTTCTGAAATTATTAAGTTAATTTTTAAAGGTTGTTAAACTTATAATATCCAATTTATTTTTTTTTAAAAGAATAAAAAGATTATAAAATTATATTTAGTCATTATATGATATAAATATATTATGGTTCAAATTAGAATTATTTCAAAACCCTATTTATTTACATATTAACTATTCAAATAGTTTTTAAATAATTAATCATGTAACCATGTTATACTTAATAAACTTATTATTAAACTTTTGCTTAAATTCTTGGAACTAATAAAATAATATATTATACTTTATTTTTATCTTGTATTATAAGATCTTTATAATAAATCATTTTATAAAATGATTTTAAATATTTTAAGATTACTTAAATAAGTATTTAATAAATTCTCTTCATCAAATAATTAATTATTAAATTAATTATTTCTTTTACATATTATACTTAATTTCTATTAAATCAATAATTTAAATTATTGAGACCTTTTTAATCATTCTTGGACTTAATTGATTATTAAACCAAAACATAAACGATGGTATAATTATATTTTTATTAAATGTAATTATTAAAAACCCCAAATCCCAACTGAAACCCTAGTTCACATTAAAACGTTAATCTTATTATTTAAACTTAAACTTGTAAAATATATATATTTAGGTAACTTGTGAAAGACTACGTTGGAGCGTTGCTTATCTCTTATTAATCGTCATTCTTTACTTATTTGAACAATGTGAGTTTTCCTTGTCCCCTTTTTACTTTATTTCACACTATTTTGGGGTGAAACATGATACTTATACATCGTACACTTGTAAACGTTTGAGACTTATAAATCACATGCAATTCAACTTATTATTTTGTCATGGTTATTTGTGTATTGTAAGTGTTTATATGAGATACATAGTTTGT
Organism: Flaveria ramosissima; assembly: GCA_025215565.1. Classification (NCBI taxonomy): domain Eukaryota; kingdom Viridiplantae; phylum Streptophyta; class Magnoliopsida; order Asterales; family Asteraceae; genus Flaveria; species Flaveria ramosissima. Next base: position 16,722,152 of record CM046040.1, read on the forward strand.
TTACAATCATTAACTATTGCTAGCCTGGCGACGTCTTAGATCTTTGGGCCTGACAAGCCTATTTGGTGCTAAAGTCGAGGTATTGCCGACTCCTAGGGGCCGTACGCTTGTGCACTAGGGAACCAAATACACTTAGCCAATCTTTTACTTGTAATCAAGTCGAGGTTTGGTTGTAACGATATGTGTTCTATAACCTTACTAGCTTATAACCTATGACATGAATTGCTACTTGTAACCTTTTTCATATTATGTATGAAAACCTTGGAAACTCACCAACTATTTATAGTTGACCTTTTATTTTTATCATGTTTCAGGAAAACCCCCAAGTTTTGAAGTGAACTTATGTTGCTGGCATATCCTAGGACTTGGACCTAGTTAATAAACAAAATGATTACGTTTGTTAATTCATGTTGAAATTTATTTCATTATTGAGACTTATGCTTGTAATGTAATTTTGAGACTTATGTATAATATATTTGGATTTAATAATAGCGTTATGTGCTGTGAAAATCTTAACCCTCACATCTCGACGTTTCCGCCGTCAAGGTTGGGGTGTGACATTAATCAACGGATCATGATCATAAGGTCTAACCAAATTATATAGTTAGAACTATGTTGCAATGATACATGTGCAAAGATAAGTATGTTAGACAATCTCCACGGGACAAGGATCCTGACCGCCTTCACCTAAACTCTCCGCCTTCTTCTTCACTGTCTCTTCTCTCCTCACGGATCTAGTGCAGGACCGATATTGAAGGGTGGTCACTTTACAACACAAACAACACAAAGAGGAGATTAACCAAACTTAATCAAACAGTAAACTGGATTAACCACAATATGATACTAAGAACACAAGTAATGAGTAAGAGACAGAACAAGAGAACACAAGAGTGGGTTTCAAGGATGCAGTATATTGCTTTCTCAAGTTCTATTACAAGTGTTACAAAGCATAAAGAAAGATACTAGAACATGGAATACTTATACTACAACCTACAGCCGGCTATACTTTGAAAGCCAGCTGGATACAATTGACTAGACACAAACAAAATCAATTGTAGAATCAAAAGGCATATCTGCCTTTTGACTTGTGACTATGACATGCCATAGCTCACATCCTAATATATTACAAAAGGATAAAAGTACATAAAGTAGAAAGCATGGACTCAAGACCTCAATGTACAGTTACCAAAAGCATGGACCTTTCACCAACTCATGTAAGTTGGTGACTTTACAGAGTTGCAGCGGAAAGGTGGTCCAGCTTTATGGTAAAGTACATCAGATAAAGGCATATCTCTAAAAGTCTTCGGAAGAAATCTGTCTTCACTATTTGGCTTCGGAAGACTTGTCTCTTGAAGCTTCGGAAGACTTCACTTTGGCTTCGGAAGATATTGGTCTTGGCTTCGGAAGATTTTACACTTAGAATATTTCTAGTGCATGGTGTAAAACTTCCGAAGCAATTCTACTTCAGTTCTTTAGTGCTGCTTGCAGAGAGACTTTGGATGTTTTGGTTGCATCAGACTTATAGGAATCCTTACAAACTCCCCTAGGCTGATGCTACCAAAACATTTAGAAGATCTTCAGATGTTAGTAGTCTTCAGCACAATGATGACCATACCCTTCTTCATTAGATGGTCAGGATCATTCAGACTCTCATAGTATCTTCTCATCTCAAAGAGATCATGCAGAGGTAAGTTGATTATGTCTTGCCATGTATAGACATTCTCAACACCTTGATCTCTGATTACATGCCATCTTTCTGGATTAGTAGAGAAGGTCCAGGATAAGATGGGTGTCTCAGCTGCAAGAGGAGCCACTTGAATTGGAGTTGATTGGGCTGCCTCTTCATGCACTTCCTCAGGTTGATCTGACTCAGCCTGAGGTGTAGAGGTAGATGATTTAGGCTTCTTCTTCTTAGACTTTGGTTTAGAAGCCATCCTCTTCTTCCTCTTAGAGGACTTTAACTGAGAAGACTGGTCTGCAGCACCTTGTTGATCATCCTTGTCTTTCTCAGTTGGGTGTTCCTCCCTCACAGGTTCAGAAGGAGAGGGAGTTTGACCCTGGTGGATCAGAAGATGAAGCTTGCTGAGGCTCAGCAGGAGGTCCGGGTTGTGTTGTCTCAGGTTGTTCAACCTTAACCTCCACTTCAGGTGGGACTTGACTTGGAAGAGAGTGTAAGTCAATCAGCTCTCCACTCTTGATCTTCTGCTTGATTACCCTGATATGCTCATCCATGTGGATAGAGACATAGGGCCAAGTCTCCTTCCGGAGAATCCATACAGCTTCAAGAAGCTCATCATCCTTTGTCTGTCAGCAGACTTCTTCATACTCTTTTGGATGATGGCTCTTGACTTTGCAGCCTCTTCCCTCATCTTTCTCTTTGTAGCTTTTTGTTCTTTGAGCACTTGAAGTTCAAGCTGTTTGAGATACTCAAACTCAATGTACTCAAAGGACAAGGGAAGAAGTGCAGATGCCTGGTAGAGACCTGTGGCACTCAGGTAGTTGATCATGTTTTGTCTGTCTGTTTCTTGTCTACCTGAGGTTCTTGTGTTGAGCCATAGTCTCTTGCACAGGACTTTCTTGAACTGGGGAGAGAGTAGGAGCATGCTTGTAGAGTCTTTTCTGTCTCTTCTCCTCTTTGAATTGGAGAAGTGAAGTAACCTTGCATCCTCTTTTCTTTCATCTCTCTTGACACTTCCATGTCAGCCAGTTCATTTAGTTGCTCTAAGGGGAGAGAAATAATTTCATCTATGTCATAGTTCCTGGTCTGCAGGTAAGTAATCCTGACTGCCCTCAACTCATCATCTTGAGTATTTGGTCTGGGGGCAGCCCTGATTGCAGCTTGCATAAAACCTGAAGACCCAGAGGAACTTTCTCCCCTTAGCTTCCTCTTCCTCTCTCTCTCCTCCTCCTCAATTTCCTCAGGAGTCAAAATCCTTTTCCCTTTGTCACCACAGACCTTTGTGACTCAGGGTGGATAGAGGTTTGGCCTTCATTGCTTGGTGTAGCATCCATGCTCTGGCCAGAGAGAGGTTGTGAGACACCTTCACCAGCAGGTGTTTCACAGAGGAATGAATTCTGAAGCAGTTGTTGGTGTGACAGGGCTCTCAGGCTCTATCACTGGGCCTTCAGCCAAGGTTTTCCCTTTGAAGCTAATCTCAGGGTCTGCCTCAGCATCCAGTTGACCAATGACATTACCTGATTGCCTTTGTCTCCTTCTTAGGCTGAACTCTCAGTAATTTGTCTTGAATTCTGAGTGCCAACCTGTCAGCTTGTCTTGATTTGCTTGGATTGACAAGTGGCATGTTGACCAGATCAAGACCTTCATAGTAGTTCAAGGTTTGAAAATCAAATACTTCTTGTTGCCCTTGAACTCTGTGAAGAATAAGGGCTCTTCTATCAGCATCATACCTCCACCCAATGATGTAGTTTGAAGTTCCTTGAGGTGGGGATGACATAGCCCTTGGTATACCTTCCTCAAAGAGACTCCTGATGATAGAGTCTATAGAGTCCACATTAATGTGAACTTGAGGAAGTTGCTGAGTATGCACAATTGCAAGTGAGGATGGTGAGTCCTCAATGTCCATACTCTCTGAAGAACTCCCAGGTTCTGTGTCTGTAATGACTTTCTCCCCTTTTTGGTAGCATCACCCTCTTGCATAGGTGAGCTAGAGGTTAGGTCAACCACATTCACAGGTTCTTGTGTTCCTGGTTGAACTCTTCTTAAAGGTCTCCCAGCTAGTTTTTCCCTGAGATAAGATATCTCAAGTTGCTGATCATTCTGTTTGAAGGGTAGTCACCTGAGATTCAAGGTGACTAACCTTAGAGACTAAATAGGAGCATGTTTTTGACAGTTTTTGCACCTTTAGTCTCAGATTCCCCTCTTCTTCATCAGAAGAATCATTGGGGGATGAGATGATTGGACCAAAGTCCTCTCTCTCACCACCAGCTTTAGGTTCTTGGCTGCTGGATTTCCTCTGCTCATTGACATTCTCAGTTGAGATGTCAATGGGCTGAGTTGCCATGGTTGAGGTCTTAATAATGTAATCACTTGCAGAAGTGAGAGCCTCTTCCATATGGATATCCTGAACAGGTTCAGAAGTATCCACCTCAGTTATAGGTGACTGATGTGGGCTAGACTGAGGAGACTCAGGAGTACTCATCTCTCTTTGAGTAGGGGAAGAGAAGAGAGACTCATGGTACTCACTGAAACCTAAGTCTTCATCAGTATAGAAGGAAAGGTTGGGAATGGGTTGATTTAGATCTAAAGGCTGGGGATGGTAACTGTCCCCTGAAGGTTGTTCACTTGAGTGTTGAGACTCAGAGTGAAGGCTTAAGGCAGTTGGGCTTGTGAGCTCATCAGGGTGAGCATGAGGAACCTCAGCCCTGATAGTTGAAGAGATGGGAGTGGTTTGCTCCTCAGGGGAAGTGGGAGCTCTAGTGTCCACTTCCTCCTGTATAGGTGAGTATATGGGGACCTGCACAGACTCAATAGCTTGAGCAGGGGTTCGTTTGGATTTTCTTTGGTAGGTGAGGGTTACTTGAGGCCTTTTTAGTGGTAGAGAGGTAGAAGGTGTGGGTTCAACACTAGCTTGTGTTGCTAGGTTGTCACCTTGAGCAATGAGCTCTAACATTTTGGGGACAAGGGCTGTTTCTACCCCTGAGAAGCCTACAGTTGGCTTCTTCATGATTTTAAAGATGCGGGCTTCATCTGTCCCAATTTAAGAATATTATCTGTTTCCCTCAACTGTGAGCCCAGTTCACAGTTGAGAATGTGTTGAACATATCTAGGAAACATATAATACTCTAAGGAGTCCAAGTTAGCAAGCAAATTGGTATAGACAAATTGAGAGTACCTGAACTTGACCCCTTGAACCATTCCATGCACTATGAAGGAGAGATCCTCAGGAATCTGGTCCCACCCTCCATGCTTGTTTGACAAGCTGTGGATAACCACATGGAGTAGGTATTTCCACTGGGATGAGACCTTCCCTTTCCTGAAGGTCTTTACAGAGAAATCTCCCTCATAGCCCATCTGCTCAAAGGAATGATTGACAGCTTCCTTTGGGAAGGACAACTCACCTTCTTCATCATCCAGCTGCAAATGAGTGTTGATGATGGCCGGAGTGATGAAGATTGTCCTCCCTTGCACTGTGGCAGACAGTGCCTTCTCCCCATCCATGATGACCTCTTGGCAGGTCTTCCAAAATTCAAGCAGATGATCCTCATAGAGAGTAGGATCAATGGTTAGGGAGGTGAAGTAATTTGATAAAGCTAAGAACTGGCAAATCTCTGAGAAACTATCATCTTTCTCAGAGCTTAACAGAGCAACCTGGTTGTGTTGCCTGTGAAGTTGCATGGAGAAATCTGGGTTGTTTCTGCGGTTAAGGTTGGCCATTTGAGAAGCTTAAGGATGAAGAAAGGTGAAAAGCAAAGGCGGTTTGGGAATTAGGTTTGAGGAATAGTAGAATTGAAGAAGATAGTGAGGGAGAGGGGGAACCGTTGGGTATTTATGTGAAAAGGATTTGAACCAAAGTTAATGAAAGAGGATAAACTTTGAAATCCGAATGTCGGTCCCACCTCTGAAAAAGTAGTTTACTTTTGCTCAAAAAGTAGTTTTCTTGGAATTCGAAAAGCTTCCGAAGGTAAATTATCTTCGGAAGTTTTAATGAAAAAGCTTCCGAAGCTAAAATGACTTCGGAAGATTTTCCTGAGAATCTTGAAAATTTTGCTTCGGAAGAGAAATAAACACTTGAATGCTTTGTATATAAAACAACAAAGCTTCCGAGAGTTAATTTTGCTTCGGAAGGAAAAAGTCCTTAAAAACAAATAAGTGTCTGAGACAAGTATTTAAGCTTCGGAAGATAGATTGAAACCTCTTCCGAAGGTAAAATTTCTTAGACAGTTATTTATTTTGAAGACATGATTTGCTTCCGAAGGTAAAAATTATCTTCCAAGGATCAGAAAATTTTCAAGAATCTAAGGAAAGTCTTCAAAAAGGATTTTATATCCAAAGAAAACATGAGCTTATGAAAGTGATGAACTAGACAACTTAGGACACACATATTTTAAGAAATAATTAGAATTAGTTTAAGAAAAGATCTACTCAAAGTTAATCATCCCAATAGCTGATATTAGATATTTAAATCTCTGTTCATCAAAAGCTTTTGTAAACAGATCAGCATATTGTTCATCTGTATGAACTTTGACTAGTTTAATTAATCCCTTTTCATAGTTATCTCTTATTAAATGATACCTGATATTGATGTGTTTGGTCCTTGAGTGCTGCACAGGGTTCTCAGTGATAGAGATAGCACTATTGTTGTCTATGTGGATAGGAGTCTCCTTGAAGTTAAATCCATAGTCCAGCATCTGATTTTGAATCCAAAGCACTTGAGCACAGCAACTTGCAGCAGCAAGTATTCAGCCTCAGCAGTTGATGCAGACACACAGGATTGTTTCTTGCATTGCCATGAGACAACCCTTCCACCAAGGAATTGACATCCCCCAGATGTAGACTTTGCAGTCATGTTGCAACCACCATAATCACTATCTGTATAAGCATACAGATTGAAGTCAGGATTCTTTGGATACCATAAACCAAGTGTTGAAGCACCTTTGAGGTATCTTAAAATCCTTTTGACAGTGATGAGGTGAGACATCTTAGGGTTGGCTTGATATCTTGCACAAATACATGTAGCAAACATGATATCAGGCCTGCTAGCTGTAAGATACATAAGAGACCCAATCATAGCCCTGTATAAGTGTTCATCTACACACTCCCCCTCAAGATCAGGTCCAAGGGAGTGGTTTCTGGCTATGGGTGTCTTAGCAATCTTACAATCAGTCATGTTGAACCTCTTGAGTATGTCCTGAACATACTTTGACTGACTTATGAAGATGCCATCTTCAACTTGCTTCACTTGAATTCCCAGAAAGAAATTGAGTTCTCCCATTGCACTCATTTCAAATCTGTCTTTCATCAGCTTCTCAAAGTCTTTGCAGAGCTTTGGATTAGTTGAACCAAAGATGATGTCATCTACATACACTTGAACTAGCAATATGTCATTTCCCTGTCCTTTGATGAAGAGAGTTCCATCTATAGTACCTCTCCTGTATCCATGTTTACAAAGATACTCAGACAATGTCTCATACCACTTCCTGGGTGCCTGATGCAGCCCATAAAGAGCTTTGTCAAGCTTGCAGACATAATCAGGATGATCAGGGTCTACAAAACCAGGTGGTTGTTTGACATACACCTCTTCATCAATCACTCCATACAGAAAAGCACACTTCACATCAAGTTGAAAGACCTTGAAGTTCTTGGATGCAGCAAATGCCAGGAATATCCTAACAGCTTCTAATCTTGCTACAGGAGCAAAGACATCAGTGTAGTCAATCCCTTCTTCTTGTGTGTATCCTTGAACAACTAGTCTTGCCTTGTTCTTGATGATAATGCCTCTATCATCCTTCTTATTCCTAAACACCCATTTGGTTCCAATGGTAGTCTTCCCATGAGGAAGAGGACAAAGGTTCCAAACTTTTTGCCTTTTGAATTGAAGCAACTCTTGTTGCATAGCTTCAACCCAACTTCCATCCTTTAGAGCCTCATCAACTTTCTTTGGCTCTATCTGGGATAAGAAACAAGAGTGAAGACAAACATTTGCTTCATGGGTTTGTCCTCTTGTTCTTACCCCTGTGACAACATCTCCAATGATGTTTGTGGTGGGGTGAGACTTGTGGATCCTAAGCTGAGGGATCACAGCAAGTTGCTGAGAAAGATCTAAATTTGAGAAATTTAGATCTGGCATAGATGATTCACCCTCCACATCACCACACTTATCAAGATTGACTTGATCCAATGAGTGTGTGACATCATTGATGTTGTCATCTATGGTGTGGTTATTAGCATCAAGAATTCCTGATCACTTTCACCATCACCATTGTTGTCTTCCACAATTGAGGTATCTTTATCTGGTTGTGGAGCCTCTGAGCTGGAATTTGAAGGCACCCCAGATGTATCAGCTGAATTTGTCATTGTAGTGCTGATAGAAACCTCATTTGCTGAAGTAGTTCCAACTGGAGCTGAAGATGTATGAGTTGAAGGTCTTCTTAGCTCAAATCTTGGATCAGGATCACCTGTATTTAAATTTTCTGCAGATCCTGAAACATTCTCACAAGATTTGTTAAAACAGTTGGTAACTAAATCAAGATCAAATAGCCAATCAGGACCAGAACCAGCCACACAGGGTGTGTGTTCATTGAAAGTCACATTGGCTGACTCCTCAACAATTCTAGTTCTGAGATTGTATACTCTATAAGCCTTAGCTTGGGAAGAGTATCCAATGAAGTGTCCATCATCTGATTTCTCAGCAAATTTGGCAATTTGATCTTTGGTATTCAAGATGGTGCAGGACATCCAAATGACCTGAGAAAACCAATGAAAGGTTTTCTCTTGTGCCAAAGTTCATAAGGAGTCTTACCATGTGTCTTAACTACTAAAACTCTGTTTTGCACATAGCAAGCAGTGTTTACTGCCTCTGCCCAGAAGGTGATGGGCAGTTTAGAGTCAGACAACATAGTTCTTGCAGCTTCAATTAGTGTCCTGTTTCTCCTCTCAGCAACACCATTTTGCTGAGGAGTCCTGGGAGCACTATATTGTCTTGTAATACCTTTTTCATCACAAAATGTATCAAGGATTTGATTCTTGAATTCAGTCCCTTGATCACATCTTATGGTTTTGACCTTGTGATCACTTTGATTCTCAATTTTAAGATGAAATTCTTCAGAATCTCAGGGGTCTCATCCTTAGTTCTAAGAAAGAAAACCCAAGTGAATCTTGTAAAATCATCTGTGATCACCAAACAATAAGAGGTCCTTCCTAGACTCATTACACTGGTGGGGCCAAAGAGATCCATATGTAATAAGTGTAGGGGAGTAGTGATGGAGTTCCTTTCCTTAGGCTTGTGAGATACCTTATGTTGCTTCCCTTTCAGGCATGCAACACAATGATCATCACTTGTAAACTCTTTCTTTGGCATTCCAGTTACCAAATCATGTTTAATTAGTTTATTCATGTTCTTAAAGTTTACATGGCACATTCTTTTATGCCATAGGAAAGACTCATCACTATTTGCTTTAGACAGAAAGCATGAAACTTCTCCGGAGGGAGATGTTTCTTGCAAGTCCATCTTGTACATGTTCCCTTTCCTGGGGGCTCTAAGCAGGATGTGCTCATGAGGAATGACCACTCCAGGCTTGAGAACAATGCACTCATGCTCAGTAAAGAGCATGTTATGACTCTGATCACAAAATTGGGATACACTCAGAAGATTGTACCCAAGCTTCTTGACAAAGTTTACCTTTTCAATGCTGAGCTTACCATTTGTGACCTTGCCCCTTCCAGAAATGTAACCACCTTCATCTCCTCCAAAAGCAACTGGTCCTCATCAATCCTCTCAAAGTTATAGAGTAGTGACCTATTGCCTGTCATGTGCCTGGAACAGCCACTATCAATGATCCAGACATTCTTGTTTGTCTTGAGCTGTTCCTGCACAAAGAAAATGATTAGTTACATTTGGAAACCCAAGCCTTATTTGTCTTGGGCTCACTAAGTATAAAAGAAGGTAATGCAATAGTAATAGATCCTATGGTTGTGCTAGGAGGATCTTGAGCTGTTGTTGATGGAGAAACTTCAGTCACTTGGTCTTTCTTAGACTTCCACACCACCTTTGGAGTCTTGGACTTGACCTTCAAAACTTTAGAAGCTTTTGGGACTTCGGAAGTTTTGATGACTGAACCTTGGAAGATTCTGCAGTCACTGCAGCAGACTTCAGTGCTTCGGAAGAATTCCTTTCTTCCGAGACCAACTTCTCTTTCGAAGGTAATTTCCATTTGCCTTCTTCTTTGATTTGGAGCTTCCGAAGGAAACAGACTTTCCTTCAGAAGCTTGATTATTCTTGAAACTCTTTGAAGTCTTTGTCTTGGTCTATGGACAGTACTTTTAGGATTGTATGGACAATCCTTAGCAATGTGAGAGGTACTTTCACACATGACACACAAAATTTTCTTCTTCAAAAGAGTCTCCTTATGAGAGCAAGACTGTCTTTGGTCACATCCCTTCTCCACCTTCATCTTTGCAGATGCTGAGACAGTTCTTATGGGCTGGGAACTGTTCTTGGAGTTTGATGGTCCAGGCTGTGCAGCAGTGGTACACAGTAGATCAGTCTTCTTCTTGGTACTGAGATGATTTGAACAATAACCAGAACTCTTAGCTGAAGAGTTTTGGTTGATGTCTTCAGTCTTTACTACTTCAAACCCTGCAGAGATAAAAACTTGTTGCTTAGAGTCAAAAGTTGCCTTGATCTCTTGAGCCTTCCTTGCTTTTCTTTTGCTCTTCCTGATCAAGTTCTTTCTCATTGACTTGGTCATCACAGTAGTCTTTTTCTCCTCAGAAGGATAGTGGCCCTTCTTAGAATCCTCCTCTTCACTCTTCTCAGAGGAATTCTTCACTATCTCTTCTTCATCCTCTTCACTTATAGGATCTATAAGAGGAAGCTCATCTTCACAAGTTCCACACCTAGGAGATCTTACAGACAAGATTATGTGTGGAGGAGCTATCTCATTGGATCCCAGTCCCTGTCTATTTTGATAACACACCTTGTTGTGCAGGGATGAGGATATCATGTTCTTGAAGGTCTCTTCTTCAAGAACACTCTTTTTCTGCCCTGGCTTTGCTGATCACAAGCTCAGCCTGGCACTCAGTCAGCTTGGTTATGAGATCTTTAATTTGAGTCCTAAAATCTGTATGCTTATGTTTTAGAACAGAAATGGTTTTCTCTAAGTCCCCTATCTTTAGTTTATAATCATTTTTAGACTTTCTAAAATCAGATTTTAAAATGTTTAAGGACTCAAGATCAGATCTCATCTCCAAGTTATAGGACTCGTATCTGTTAACTTTAGCAATGCATTCAGGAGTACAGAGATGTTCCAATACCTTGGCTTTATCATGATCTGCCACTAGTGCTTGGTTTAGAGAAGCATCTTCCACCTGAAAGCTCCAGTCAAAGCCTCCTTCTTCAACAGCAACAGCAGCTTGTTGCTTTGGCTTCTCATTCTGAGGGGCTTTGTCAGTGTAGTTTGGTCTGGTTTGTGCTTGGCCACCATTTGTTTTAGGTGCCTTACACTCTCTAGCAAAATGGCCCATCAGGTTATAGTTGTAACACTTGACTTTGCTTTTCTCCAGCCAAACTTTCCACTGGTTGCATTGCTTGGAAACCTCCTTCCAGTTCTCTTGTAGAACTTCTTGGCTCTATGAGTGAGAAGAGCCATCTGCTGGACTATTTCTATATATTCCAGATCATCTGGATGGATACAATCCAAGTCTTCAAGAGTGAAAAGAGAGTTGCCACAACTTTCATCAGAAGACACAAAGGCTTGAGAAGAGCTTGTCTCTTGGAATGGGCTTCCTTGAGTGTAGTTCTCCCTGGGTGTCTCTGGGAAGGTGATGAAAGGACCCTTTGGTGAATTGTCAGGGTAGCATATGAGATGATGTTGGGGTTCTATGATATCCCTTTCAACCACATGCAGGGCTGAACCCAATTGATTGTTGGAGTTGTCAGATGAACCTTGCATATTCATCTCCATCTGGTAGCCACTGAGAATTCCATATAACTTTGTCAGAGTAAGAGTTTTGAGATTTTCAGTCCTCTTGATCACCACACAATAGTGTGTCCATTTCCTAGGAAGTTAGGACATGAACTTCCTTACAATGTCTCTGTTTTCAAGAGGAACTCCTCCATCCACAAGGGTATCCACTATCTCAACATACCTGAAGTATTGCTGAGTCATGGTTTCACCTGTTTTGAAGGTGAAGTTTTCAAACTGCTGCTTCAGGAGATCCTTCTTGTTCTCCTTGGCTTCAGAGGAGCCTTCATACATCAGTTTTACTGCATCCCACAACTGTTTAGCTGTTTTGCACTTTTTGAAACCTCTGTACACAGAGTCTGGAAGGGCAGTTTGAAGAGCAGTCATGGCTTTTCTATCAATCTCTACTCTCTTCCTATCTTCATCAGAGTAGTTAGCCACATCTTTGGGGATCATACCAGCACCAGTAGCAGAAGGAGTGCTGGATATGAAAGGTCCATTTTCAACAGACTCCCACATTCTTGAGTCTAGAAACCTGATAAAACCTTCCATTCTCATACACCAGGTATCAAAGTCATCAAGAGTGATCGGTGGGGACTTGTTTATGGTTCCAGTTTCCATATTAGTCTTGGAAATGGCTGCCATTTGAAAGTTTAGTATTTGTGTGTGTGAGGGATCTTAAGATGGTGAGATCTTATATCAAGAGCCTGAAATGCTCTGATACCAATTGCAGGACCGGTGAAGGGTGGTCACTTACAACACAACAACACAAAAGGAGATTAACTAAACTTGATCAAACAGTAAACTGGATTAACCACAATAATGATACTAAGAACACAAGTAATGAGTAAGAGATAGAACAAGAGAACACAAGAGATTGGGTTTCAAGGATGCAGTATATTGCTTTCTCAAGTTCAATTACAAGTGTTACAAACATAAAGAAAGATACTAGAACATGGAATACTTATACTACAACCTACAGCCGGCTATACTTTGAAATCCAGCTGGATACAATTGACTAGACACAAACAAATTCAATTGTAGAATCAAAAGGCATATCTGCCATTTGACTTGTGACTATGACATGCCATAGCTCACATCCTATTATATTACAAAAAGGATAAAAGTACATAAAGTAGAAAGCATGGACTCAAGACCTCAATGTACAGTTACCAAAAGCATGGACCTTTCACCAACTCATGTAAGTTGGTGACTTTACAGAGTTGCGGCGGAAAGGTGGTCCTGCTTTATGATAAAGTACATCGGATAAAGGCATATCTCTAAAAATTTTCGGAAGAAATCTGTCTTTACTTTTTGGCTTCGGAAGACTTTGTCTCTGAAGCTTCGGAAGACTTCACTTTTGGCTTCGGAAGATATTGGTCTTGGCTTCGGAAGATTTTACACTAAGAATATTTCTAGTGCATGGTGTAAAACTTCCGAAGCAATTCTACTTCAGTTCTTTAGTGCATTGCTTGCAGAGAAACTTTGGATGTTTTGGTTGCATCAGACTTATAGGAATCCTTATATTACATCATTAAGACCTGTAACTCCAGGATAATCAAACTGAATCAAATCATGAAGAATTAGATCAAAATATGATAATCACAATCAAAACCCCTTTGATCTTCAATTAGATTGTAAAATATTTGTTTACAACTAATCCCTCAATCTATTGGTCATTCAACCATTAACCTAATTCTATTTACAATTAGGCTATTTATAGTCTAGTTTAAGTTTTCATATTTACACATAACCCCCTAGACTCTGTATTTAGACTAAAACATGACTCAAAGAAAGTAAAATATATTTTGTTCATACAAAATATATTTATTACAATAAAACTCCTAGTCATCTAAATCTTCAACGTCTCGTCTCGGTTCCTCGTCTCGAACGTGTCGGGTTTGACATTTGTTGACTTTGACCGTGACGTTGACTTTGGTTGACTTTCACTGTGTTGATAATATAGACTATCTTTTACAGCTCCAACAATACTCCCCCTTAGTCTATCATTATCAACTTCTTCAAACGAAATCAGCATCGAGAAGTCAACACTAGAAAGATCTTCAATTTGAATCTTTCTGAATCTGATGAGAAAGATTTTTCATCTCATAAGCTCCCCCTATTTATATGCTCCCCCTTTTCGAGTGCAAACTTTACAAGGATATTGGAACAGGTTTCTCAAATCTCTAATCTTGAGTGCTTTAGAAGATGTAAGAGGAGGATTCCTAGCTCGGTATCTTCTGCAAACTTGAGGAACAGGTTCTCAGATCAGGTACACTGCTCAACTGATGATCGGCCATCACTTAAAGCAAAAATCTAAAACACATTCACAAACACAGTCTCGACATTTCTAATTAGATCATTTCATTTTAACAAAATAAACTCGTGTTTATTTGTGTTTGAAAACAAGCGAACCCGTGTTCAGTTGTACGCAATTTTTGTGAAATGCATGAAAATGATAAAATTGTAACAGCATAATATGGAAGACCTAAAAAATTTGAAAAGAAGTTTTATTATATTTTTTTTAATTATATACATATATTATAACATTATTTTTTTTTATCCATATATATATTTTTTATTTTTGTTTTTGTTTTTTTTGTTGTTTTTTTTACTTGTTTTTTTTAAACCGAGAACTGAATCGATCATGAAATCATATCCTCAAGATATACTTTAGCACAAAGATGAATTTAATCATCGACAAGCAATGAGATCACACTGATAACTGAATCTAATCATAGTCTTTAAATGATTTTGAAATTCTCAAACAGATCGATAATGATTGCTGATATGTGTGTCCACTTAAATTCATGCCCTATCTTTTTCAACAAACAGTAGATGATTCGTTAAGGTTCGATTAAATGCTTTAGAATGCTAGGACCCCACAATCATTTGACAAAAACCCTCACCCAACCTCAGGATTTCTTGAATTTTGTTACGATCTTTATAGAGCAAGGTGTGTGCATTAGTGTGCAAGTGATTATCAACAGAATATTGCATTCTGTGATAAATTAGATGATTTGACACTACTTAGACCAAAATGGTGAGAGGTCCAGGTCTATACTCACGTATAACAAAGGAGATGACCATTTAATCATGTGCCGATGTGAGCTCCAGGTCAGTACTATCGTACAGCAGAGGAGATCATCACTCCAGGTCAGTACTACCGTACAGCAGAGGAGATTACCACAGACACAGGACACATAAATACACCAGACATGGCTCAAAGATATGGCTTATATGATTTGTATCATGGTGGGTGAAAGATCAATTCTCAATCCAATTTTTTTCGGGACTCAGTTTTCGTGCAGGCCAAAATGATTGCGTAAATCCAGACATCCTTAAGCATATATTTTAATTTAAATCATAATACTGTTGTCTACTTTATTCTTCAGGCTGAGTCTACCAAGCATATCATTAAAGAATCTGTTTATTTTTCTATTATTTACAATTAAAAATAAGATGTAAATCAGATAACAGCATCAGTTACTATCATTTCTCAATTTATAAACGCAAGTCATGCAAAAACAAGCATTTCAAGATGATATACAATCATTTCTCAGTCATCTCTAATCAAGTTCCCAGTTCTCTTTTTATTTTTATTTACTTATACTCTCCCCCTAAATTTTTATTTTTGCAAACTTTTTTTTATTATTTTATTTTTTTATTATTATTTTTTTATTTTTTACATTTTTTTATTATTTTTTAATTTTTTAATTTTTATTTTTTTAAACTGTACAAAAATAAAAATTTATCAAAGAAGGTATTCCAAACTACACTGATATGACAATAAGAAATGAATTCTCAAAAAAATATGCAGTGACTGTGAAGAGAGAACTGTGATAGTGCAGATAAAAATCCAGATTATGGATATAATACCATGACCTTAACCTGTTTGTTCCGCCTCAAATTTGAATTAGGAACAATCCCTGTCAGTAAACCAGATTACTAACAGTCCTTCTGAATTGTTCCTGCACTCATAAACAGATTAGTTTGAAAGGGGAACCTAGGCCATCGTAGTCCTGGAAGTTCCTTTTTCATCAAGATAAGTAACAAGCTTCTGCACACAACCGTTTAAGCAATCGGGGATTGTTGTATCCTTCTGTTTAATTTGCCAAATTTGTTTCGGTTCAATTAACTTGGATTTGAATGAATTAAATTCGGAAATCATTTTCTTTTTAAGACCAGAAGGAAAAGAATTTGGTTTTGAATCTTTGGTCATTTTCATCTTTGTATCATGTAAAACCGGCTTCACATGAAAAGGTTTGGATGGAGGGTTTTTCATCCAACCATTCAAAGATGTGTGCTTTTTATCTCTTGATCCAGAGAAGCAACCCATGTTACCTTTATCGTTTGTAATATTCTTTGTAGACTTACATTCGGAGAAGCAATTCGTTTTGCCTTTACCATTTGAAGCAAGTCTTTGAGGGCACTTCTTTATCACATGACCTTCTTTTCCACACTCAAAACAAGCCTTGAATGGCTTTTGATTCTTTGTAGTCTCGTGTTGTGCAGGTGGTGATGAGGATTGCTTGGAACTTGTAGTAGATTCTTGCTTGTTCTGAAGTTTCCCGTGCTGAGCAGTGAATAAGATCTTTACTGATTGACTGGGATGCTTTGCAATTGGAGAAGAGATCCGTATTGGTCTTGATTCAGCTTTTGGAAGCTTCCGATACTTGACAATGTCAGCAGATATCTCGATCTGTGAGGAACCAACACGCTCCTCTGTGTTTGATTCATCATCTGAGCTTATCCAGTCTCGTATACACAGATCTGCTTCCAAAGGATCTTGATTGACACCTCCTATTGTGTTGGCTTCGCTTATAGGATTCTGATTGCCTGACGATTCAACAACTGTTCCTTCTTTGACAAACCTGACAGGAACAAACGAAGGAATGTTACCTGTTTTGAATTTGTTAAAGAAGGTTGGAGAAGCAACTGATATTGGTGTTGGAGCATCAGAGGTAGAATCGTCATTAATCTTCTTATCAGACCCCTGCTTGAGAAATCCCAAACCTACAGGAGAATCCTGCACATCTCTAACCTCTTTAAGATTAACGTTGCTTAAACCTGCATTTAAACTATTAGTTTCTGCAGCTTCAATCAAATCATTAGATGGATGAGGTTGAGGTATAGGAGTGTAACAATGGGTGCTAGGAGGAGGATAGACGTATGGATTTTCACCACAACCCACTCCCGTTTTAATCCTAGCTCCCCTCTGTTTACACAGTAGCTCTTCCTGTTTCATTCCGGATATGGTCCATCTATCAAGCTTTGTTTTAAGCTTGCTTGTTTCAAATTCAGCCAAAGTGACTCTTTCATTTAAAAGATTAATTTCAACATTTCTTTCAAGAAGAGTTCGTTTTAAATGATCATTTTCTTTTAAAGCTTCATTTAATTTTATGAAATACTTGGCTTCATTCTTTTTAAGTTCTGCGTTTATGGTGGTTAACTCCTTTTAGTTATCTAAAAGTAACCTATTAGCTTTATACACACCAAATAAACGAATTTTACAAGCAGAAGAACACATATCCTGAACTGTCTCGTATGGAAGATCCAGGATGACTCTTTCAGCAGTAAGAGCCTTCTCACAATTGCAAACTCTGGTATTTCGCTTCCATTCCTCTTCCTTCTCAACATCACAAACTCCAGCATTTAACTCAGCTCCAGCTTTACCCATTGATGTCTGCTTAAGCTCTTCTTGTACCTCTTCAGTTTCAGGTTTCGATAAACCGTCAGAATTGGTGTCAGAATCTGATCTCTCTTCTGGTTTCTCTTTGGAGTTTGAAGTGATCTTTGGAGTTAGATATGTCGCTTCATAGTACTCACGACGTTTGATATCCAACTCAATCTCTATCAGTTTGTTGATCACCTCCATCAGTTTGTAATCCCGAAAGCCTCTATCTCGTTGAATCGACTTGCCGTGTGAGCTCCATTCTGATGGGAGGGAATCAAGCAATCTTAGAACTTGTTCATGATTTCCCAGTTGGGCATCAAACTTCTTCAGATTACTTGCCACCAACAGAAAACGATCAACAAAATCAGACATCATTTCTGCAGGACCGTTTAAGGGCTTTAACACAATTACAACACAACAACACAATGAGGAGATTAACTAAACTTTAATCAAACAGTGAACTGGGTTAACCAAAGTGATACAAAGAACACAAGTAAAACAAAGAGACAGAACAAGAGAGTATGGGTTTCAAGGAGGCAGTATATTGCTTTCTCAAGTTCTTTTACAAGTGTTACAAAGCATAAAGAAAGATACAAGAACTTGAAATACTTATACTACAACCTACAGCCGGCTATACTTTGAAAGCCAGCTGGATACAATTGACTAGACACTAACAAAATCAATTGTAGGATCAAAAGGCATATCTGCCTTTTGACCTTGTGACTATGACATGCCATAGCTCACATCCTTATACATTACAAAAAGGATAAAGTACATAAAGTGGAAAGTTACAGACTCAAGACCTCAATGTACAGTTACCAAAAGCATGGACCTTTTCACCAACTCATGTAAGTTGGTGACTTTACAGAGATGCAGCGGAAAAGGTGCTTTATGGAACAGTACATCAGATAAAGCATGTGTACTAAAAGTCTTCGGAAGAAATCTGTCTTCATAGGTTGAAGCTTTGGAAGACTTTGTCTCTGAGGCTTCGGAAGACTTCATGTTTGGCTTCGGAAGATATTGGTCTTGGCTTCGGAAGATTTTACACTTAGAGTATTTTCTAATGCATTGTGTAAAACTTCCGAAGCATTCTTCACTTCAGTACTTAGTGCATGTTGCTGAGACACTTTGAATGTTTTGGGTTGCATCAGATTTAAGGAATCCTTACAAACTCCCCCTAGGCTGATGCTACCAAAACACTTAGAAGATCTTCAGATGTTGGTAGTCTTCAGTACAATCAAGACCATTCCTTTCTTCATTAGATGGTCAGGATCATCAAGACTCTCATAGTATCTTCTCATCTCAAAGAGATCATGCAGAGGTAAGTTGATTATGTCTTGCCAGGAGTAGACATTCTCAACACCTTGATCTCTGATGACATGCCATCTTTCTGGATTGGTAGAATAAGTCCAGGACAAGATGGGTGTCTCAGTTGTTAGAGGAGCCACTTGCATAGGAGTTGGTTGGGCTGCCTCATCATGCACTTCCTCAGGTTGATCTGATTCAGCCTGAGGTGTAGAGGTAGATGACTTTGGCTTCTTCTTCTTAGTCTTTGGTTTAGAAGCCATTCTCTTCTTCCTCTTAGATGACTTTAACTGAGAAGACTGGTCTGCAGCACCATGTTGATCATCAGTGTCTTTCTCAGTTGGGTGTTCCTCCCTCACAGGTTCAGAAGGAGAGGGAGTTTGACCCTGCCTTGGATCAGAAGATGAAGCTTGTTGAGGCTCAGCTGGAGGTTCTGGTTGAGGTGTCTCTGGTTGTTCAAACTTGACCTCCACTTCAGGTGGGACTTGACTTGGAAGAGAGTGCAAGTCAATCAGTTCTCCACATTTAATCTTCTGCTTGATCACCCTTATATGCTCATCCATAGTGGATAGAGACATGGGGCCAAGTCTCCTTCCGGAGAATCCATATAGCTTCAAGAAGCTCATCATTCTTTGTCTGTCAGCAGACTTCTTTGCATTCTTTTGAATGATGGCTCTTGACTTTGCAGCTTCTTCCCTTAGCTTCCTTTTGGTTGTCTTTCTTTCTTTGACTAGCTCAAGCTCAAGTTGCTTTAGGTACTCAAACTCAATGAAGTCATAGGACAGGGGAAGAAGTGCATCTGCCTGATAGAAGCCTGTGGCACTCAGGTAGTTGATCATCTTGATCCTATCTTCTTCTTTATCTACCTGAGGTTCTTGTGGAGCCACATCTTCCTGTGCAGGACTTTCTTGAACTGGAGAGAGAGTGGGAGCATGCTTGTAAAGTCTTTTCTGTCTCTTCTCCTCTTTGAATTGGAGAAGTAACCTTGCATCCTCTTTCTCCTTCATCTCTCTTGACACTTCCATGTCAGCCAGTTCATTTAACTCTTCTAAGGGGAGGGAGATGATTTCATCAATATCATAGTTCCTGGTCTGTAAGTAGGTAATCCTGACTGCCCTTAACTCATCATCTTGAGTATTTGGATGGGGCAGCCCTGATTGCAGCTTGCATGAAGCTAGATGACCCAGAAGAACTTTCTCCCCTTAGCCTCCTTTTCCTCTCTCTCTCTCTTCCTCCTCAATTTCCTCAGGAGTCATTATCCTTTTCCCTTTGTCACCAACAGACCTTTGTGACTCAGGGTGGATTGAGGCTTGGCCTTCATTGCTTGGTGTAGCTTCCATGCTCTGGCCAGAGAGAGGCTGAGAAACACCTTCACCAGCAGGTGTCTCAGAGGGAGTTTGGACCTCTGCAGCAGTTGTTGATGATGAGACAGGGGTCTCAGGTTCTGCCACTGGGCCTTCAGTCAAGGTTTCCCCTATGAAACTAATCTTAGGGTCCACCTCAACATCCAGTTGACCGATGACATTGCCTGATTGCCTAAGTCTCCTTCTTAGAGAGAACTCTGCAAGGATCTGTCTTGGATTCTTTGAGCCAGCCTGTCAGCTTGTCTTGAATTGCTTGGATTGACAAGTGGCATGTTGACTAAATCCAGTCTTTCATAGAAGCTCAGGCTTTGGAAATGAAAAACTTCTTGTTGGCCTTGAACTCTGTGAAGTATAAGGGCTCTTCTGTCATCATCATACCTCCACCTTATGATGTAATTGCCAGTTCCTTGTGGTGGAGATGAGACAGCCCTTGGTATACCTTCCTCAAAGAGACTCCTGATGATTGAGTCTATAGAGTCCACATTAATGTGAACTTGAGGAAGTTGCTGAGAATGCACAACAGCAAGTGAGGATGGTGAGTCCTCTATGTCCATTCTCTGTGAAGAACTCCCAGGTTCTGTGGTTGTAATAACTTTCTCCCCCTTTTTGGTAGCATCACCCACTTGCATAGGTGAGCTGGAGGATAAGTCAATCACTTCCACAGGTTCTTGTGTTCCTGGTTGAGCTCTCCTTAAAGGTCTCCCAGCTAGTTTTTCCTTTAGATATGAAATCTGAAGTTGCTGATCATTGACCCTGTTTGTAAGGTAGTCACCTGAGATTCCAAGTGACTAACCTTAGAGACTAAATAGGTGCATGTTTTTGACAATTTCTGCACCTTTAGTCTCAAATTCCCCTCATCTTCATCAGAAGAATCATTGGGGGATGAGATGATTGGACCAAAGTCCTCTCTCTCACCACCAGCTTGAGTTTCTTGGCTGCTGGTTTTCCTCTGCTCACTGGCAGCCTCAGTTGAGATGCCAGTGGGCTGAGTTGCCATGGTTGAGGTCTTAATGATGTAATCACTTTCAAAAGTGAGAGCCTCTTCCATATGGACATCCTGAACATGTTCAGAAGTGTCCACCTCAGTAATAGGTGACTGATGTGGGATAGACTGAGGAGAGTCAGAGGTACTCATCTCTCTTTGAGTAGGGGAGGAGAAGAGAGACTCATGGTACTCACTGAATCCTAAGTCTTCATCAGTATAGAAGGATAGGTTGGGAATTGGTTGGTTGAGATCTAAAGGCTGGGGATGGTAGCTGTCCCCTGAAGGTTGTTCACTTGAGTGTTGAGACTCAGAGTGAAGGCTTAAGGCTGTTGGGCTTGTGAGCTCATCAGGGTGAGCATGAGGAACCTCAGCCCTGATAGGTGAAGAAATGGGAGTGGTTTGCTCCTCAGGAGAAGTGGGAGCTCTAGTGTCCACTTCTTCCTGTAAGGTTGAGTATATGGGGGCCTGCACAGACTCAATAGCCTGAGCAGGGGTTCGTTTGGATTTTCTTTGGTAGGTGAGGGTGATTCTGGTCTTTTTAGAGGTAAGGATAAAAGAGGTGTGGGTTCAACACTAGCTTGTGTTGCTAGGTTGTCACCTTGAGCAATGAGCTCTAACATTTTTGGGACTAGGGCTGTTTCTACCCCTGAGAAGCCTACAGTTGGCTTCTTCATTATTTTAAAGATGCCGGGCTTCATCTGTCCCAATTTAAGAATATTACTTGTTTCCCTCAACTGTGAGCCCAGTTCACAGTTGAGAATGTGTTGAACATATCTAGGAAACATGTAATACTCTAAGGAGTCTAAGTTTGCAAGTAAATTAGTATAAACAAATTGTGAATACCTGAACTTGACCCCCTGAACCATTCCATGAACTATAAAGGAGAGATCCTCAGGAATTGGTCCCATCCACCATGCTTGTTTGATAAGCTGTGGATAACCACATGGAGCAGGTATTTCCACTGGGATGAGACCTTCCCTTTCCTGAAGGTCTTTACAGAGAAATCTCCCTCATAGCCCATCTGCTCAAAGGAATGATTAACAGCTTCCTTTGGGAAGGACACCTCACCTTCTTCATCATCCAGCTGCAAATGTTGATTAATGATGGCCGGAGTGATGAAGATTGTCCTCCCTTGCACTGTGGCAGACAGTGCCTTCTCCCCATCCATAATGACCTCTTGGCAGGTCTTCCAGAATTCAAGCAAGTGATCCTCATATAGAGTAGGATCAATGGTCAGGGAGGTGAAATAGTTTGACAGAGTCAAGAATTGGCAAATCTCTGAGAAACTTGCATCTTTCTCAGAGCTTAACAGAGCAACTTGATTATGTTGCCTGTGAAGTTGCATGGAGAAATCTGGGTTGTTTCTGCGGTTAAGGTTGGCCATTTCAGAAGCTTAAGGGTGAAGAAAGGTAGAAAGCAAAGGCGGTTTAGAGAATTAGGTTAGAGGAATAGTAGAATTGAGGAAGATAGTGGGAAAGAGGGGGAACCGTTGGGTATTTATGTGAAAAGGGATTTGAACCAAAGTTAATGAAAGAGGATAAACTTTGAAATCCGGAAGTCGGTCCCACCTCTGAAAAGGTAGTTTACTTTTGCTCAAAAAGTAGTTTTCTTGGAATTCGAAAAGCTTCCGAAGGTAATTTGTCTTCGGAAGTTTTGATTGAAAAAGCTTCCGAAGCTAAAATGGCTTCGGAAGATTTTCCTGAGAGTCTTGAAAATTTATGCTTCGGAAGAGAAATAAACCCTTGGATGCTTTGTATAGGAATAAACAAAGCTTCCGAAGGTTAATTTTGCTTCGGAAGGAAAAAGTCCTTAAAAATGAATAAGTGTCTGAGATAAGAATTTTAAGCTTCGGAAGATGAATTTTGACTTCTTCCGAAGGTAAAATCTCTTAGACAGTTATTTATTTTGAAGACATGTTTTCTTCCGAAGATAAAATTTTATCTTCCGAAGTATCAGAAAATTTTCAAGAATCTAAGGAAAGTCTTCAAAAAGAATTTTCATCCAAAGAAAACATGAGCTTATGAAAGTGATGAACTAGACAACTTAGGACACACATATTTTAAGAAGAAATAATTAGAATTAGTTTTAAGAAAAAGTCTACTCAAAGTTAATCATCCCAATAGCTGATATCAGATACTTAAATCTCTGTTCATCAAAAGCTTTGTGAACAGATCAGCATATTGTTCATCTGTATGAACTTTGACTAGTTTAATTAATCCCTTTTCATAGTTATCTCTTATTAAATGATACCTGATGTTGATGTGTTTGGTCCTTGAGTGCTGCACAGGGTTCTCAGTGATAGAGATAGCACTATTGTTGTCTATGTGGATAGGAGTCTCTTTGAAGTTAAATCCATAGTCCAGCATCTGATTTTGAATCCAAAGCACTTGAGCACAGCAGCTTGCAGCAGCAATGTATTCAGCCTCAGCAGTTGATGCAGACACACAGGATTGTTTCTTGCATTGCCATGAGACAACCCTTCCACCAAGGAATTGACATCCCCCAGATGTAGACTTTGCAGTCATGTTGCAACCACCATAATCACTATCTGTATAGGCATACAGATTGAAATTTGGATTCTTTGGATACCATAGACCAAGTGTTGAAGCACCTTTGAGGTATCTTAAAATCCTTTTCACAGTGATTAAGTGAGACATCTTAGGGTTGGCTTGATATCTTGCACAAATACATGTAGCAAACATGATATCAGGCCTGCTAGCTGTAAGATACATAAGAGACCCAATCATAGCCCTGTATAAGTGTTCATCTACACACTCCCCCTCAAGATCTGGACCAAGGGAGTGGTTTCTGGCTATGGGTGTCTTAGCAATCTTACAATCAGTCATGTTGAACCTCTTGAGTATGTCTTGAACATACTTTGACTGACTTATGAAGATGCCATCTTCAACCTGCTTCACTTGAATTCCCAGAAAGAAGTTGAGTTCTCCCATTGAACTCATTTCAAATCTGTCTTTCATCAGCTTCTCAAAGTCTTTGCAGAGCTTTGGATTAGTTGAACCAAAGATGATGTCATCTACATATACTTGAACCAGCAATAAGTCATTTCCCTGTCCTTTGATGAAGAGAGTTCCATCTATAGTACCTCTCCTGTATCCATGTTTACAAAGATACTCAGATAGTGTCTCATACCACTTCCTGGGTGCCTGATGCAGCCCATAAAGAGCTTTGTCAAGCTTGCAGACATAATCAGGATGATCAGGGTCTACAAAACCAGGTGGCTGTTTGACATAAACCTCTTCATCAATCACTCCATATAAGAAAGCACACTTTACATCAAGTTGATAGACCTTGAAGTTCTTGGATGCAGCAAATGCCAGGAATATCCTAACAGCTTCTAGTCTTGCTACAGGAGCAAAGACATCAGTGTAGTCAATCCCTTCTTCTTGTGTGTATCCTTGAACAACTAGTCTTGCCTTGTTCTTGATGATGATTCCTCTATCATCCTTCTTATTCCTAAAAACCCATTTGGTTCCAATGGTAGTCTTCCCATGAGGAAGAGGACAAAGGTTCCAAACTTTCTGCCTTTTGAATTGAAGCAGCTCTTGTTGCATAGCTTCAACCCAACTTCCATCCTTTAGAGCTTCATCAACTTTCTTTGGCTCTATCTGAGATAAGAAACAAGAGTGAAGACAAACATTTGCTTCATGGGTTTGTCCTCTTGTTCTTACCCCTGTGACAACATCTCCAATGATGTTTGTGGTGGGGTGAGACTTGTGGATCCTTAGCTGAGGGATCACAGCAAGTTGCTGAGAAAGATCCAAATTTGAGAAATTTAGATCTGGCCTGGAAGATTCACCCTCCACATTATCACACTTATCAAGATTAACTTGATCCAATGAGTGTGTGACATCATTGATGTTGTCATCTATGGTATGGTTATTAGCATCAAGAAATTCCTGATCACTATCACCATCACCATTGTTGTCTTCTACAATTGAGGTGTCTTTATCTGGTTGAGAAGCCTCTGAGCTGGAATTTGAAGGCATACCAGATGTATCAGCTGAATTTGTCATTGTTGTGCTGATAGAAACCTCATTTGCTGAAGTAGTTCCAACTGGAGCTGAAGATGTATGAGTTGAAGGTCTTCCTAGCTCAAATCTTGGATCAGGATCACCTGTATTTAAATTTTCTGCAGATCCTGAAACATGCTCACAAGATTTGTTAAAACAGTTGGTAACTAAATCAAGATCAAACAGCCAATCCGGACCAGAACCAGCCACACAGGGTGTGTGCTCATTGAAAGTCACATTGGCTGACTCCTCAACAATTCTAGTTCTGAGATTGTATACTCTATAAGCTTTAGCTTGGGAAGAGTATCCAATGAAGTGTCCATCATCTGATTTCTCAGCAAACTTGGCAATTTGATCTTTGGTATTCAAGATGGTGCAGGGACATCCAAATGACCTGAGAAAACCAATGAAAGGTTTCCTCTTGTGCCAAAGTTCATAAGGAGTCTTACCATGTGTCTTAACTACTAAAACTCTGTTTTGCACATAGCAAGCAGTATTAACTGCCTCTGCCCAGAAGGTGATAGGCAGTTTAGAGTCAGACAACATAGTTCTTGCAGCTTCAATAAGTGTCCTGTTTCTCCTCTCAGCAACTCCGTTTTGCTGAGGAGTCCTGGGAGCACTATATTGTCTTGTAATACCTTTTTCATCACAAAATGTATCAAGGATTTGGTTCTTGAATTCAGTTCCTTGATCACATCTTATGGTTTTGACCTTGTGATCACATTGATTCTCAACTTTTAAGATGAAATTCTTCAGAATCTCAGGGGTTTCATCCTTAGTTCTAAGAAAGAAAACCCAAGTGAATCTTGTAAAATCATCTGTGATCACCAAACAGTAAGAGGTCCTTCCTAGACTCATTACACTGGTGGGGCCAAAGAGATCCATATGTAACAAGTGTAGGGGAGTAGTGATGGAGTTCTTTTCCTTAGGCTTGTGAGATACCTTGTGTTGCTTCCCTTTCAGGCATGCAACACAATGATCATCACTTGTAAACTCTTTCTTTGGCATTCCAGTTACCAGATCATGTTTAATTAATTTATTCATGTTCTTAAAGTTTACATGGCACATTCTTTTATGCCATAGGAAAGACTCATCACTATTTGCTTTAGATAGAAAGCATGAAACTTCTCCAGAGGGAGATGTTTCTTGCAAATCCATCTTGTACATGTTCCCTTTCCTGGGGGCTCTGAGCAGGATATGCTCATGAGGAATGACCACACCAGGCTTGAGAACAATGCACTCATGCTCAGTAAAGAGCATGTTATGACTCTGATCACAAAATTGGGATACACTCAGAAGATTGTACCCAAGCTCCTTAACAAAGTTTACCTTTCAATGCTGAGCTTACCATTTGTGACCTTGCCCCTTCCAGAAATGTAACCACCTTCATCTCCTCCAAAAGCAACTGGTCCTCCATCAATTCTCTCAAAATTATGGAGTAGAGACCTATTGCCTGTCATGTGCCTGGAACAGCCACTGTCAATTATCCAGACATTCCTGTTTGTCTTGAGCTGTTCCTGCACAAAGAAAATGATTAGTTACATTTGGAAACCCAAGCCTTACTTGTCTTGGGCTCACTAAGTGTAATAGAAGGTAATGCAACAGTAATAGATCCTATGGTTGTACTATGGGGATCTTCAGCTGTTGTTGATGGAGAAACTTCAGTCATTTGGTCTTTCTTAGACTTCCACACCACCTTTGGAGTCTTGGACTTGACCTTCAAAACCTTAGAAGCTTTTGGAACTTCACAAGTTTTGATGACTGAACCTTCGGAAGATTCTACAGTCACTGCAGCAGACTTTAGTGCTTCGGAAGAACTCCTTTCTTCCGAGACCAATTTTGCTTCCGAAGGTAATTTTCCATTTACCTTCTTCTTTGATTTGGAGCTTCCGAAGGAAACAGACTTTCCTTCCGAAGCTTGAGACTTCTTGAGACTCTTTGAAGTCTTTGTATTGGTCATGTGGATAGTACTTTTAGGATTGTATGGGCAATCCTTAGCAATGTGAGAAGTACTTTCACACATGACACATAACATTTTCTTCTTCAAAGAAGTCTCCTTTTGAGAGCAAGACTGGCTTTGGTCACATCCCTTCTCCACCTTCATCTTGGTAGATGCTGAGACAGTTCTTTTGGGCTGTGAACTGTTCTTGGAGTTTGATGGTCCAGGCTGTGCAGCAGTGGTACACAGCAGCTCAGTCTTCTTCTTTGCACTGAGATGATTTGAACAAGAACCAGGACTCTTAGCTGAGGAGTCTTGGTTGATGTCTTCAGTCCTTACTACTTTGAAACCTGCAGAGATAAAAACTTGTTTCTGCTTAGCATCAAAAGTAGCCTTGATTTCTTGAGCCTTCTTTGCTTTCCTTTTGCTCTTCCTGATCAAGTTCTTTCTCTTGGACTTGGTCATCACAGTTGATTTCTTCTCCTCAGAAGGATAGTGGCCCTTGGAAGAATCCTCTTCTTCACTCTTCTCAGAGGAATTCTTCACTATCACTTCTTCATCATCCTCACTTATAGGATCTATGAGAGGAAGCTCATCTTCACAAGTTCCACACCTAGGAGATCTTACAGACAAGATTGTGTGTGGAGGAGCTATCTCATTTGATCCCAGTCCCTGTCTATTTTGATAGCACACTTTGTTGTGCAGGGATGAGGATATCATGTTCTTGAAGGTCTCTTCTTCAAGAACACTCTTCTCTGCCTTGGCTTTGCTGATCACAAGCTCAGCCTGGCACTCAGTCAACTTAGTTATGAGATCTTGGATCTGAGTTCTAAAATCTGTATGTTCATGTTTTAGTACTGAAATGGTTTTCTCCAAGTCCTCTATCTTTAACTTGTAATCATTTTCAGACTTTCTAAAATCAGATTTTAATATGTTTAATGACTCAAGATCAGATCTCATCTCTAAGTTATAGGACCTGTATCTATTTACTTTAGCAATGCATTCAGGAGTACAGAGATGTTCCAATACCTTGGCTTCATCATGGTCAGCCATCAGTGCTTGGTTTGGAGAAGCATCTTCCACCTGAAAGCTCCAGTCAAAGCCTCCCTCTTCAACAGCAACAGCAGCATGTTGCTTTGGCTTCTCAGTCTGAGGGGCTTTGTCAGTGTAGTTTGGTCTGGGTTGTGTTTGGCCCCCATTTGCTTTAGGTGCCTTACACTCCCTAGCAAAGTGACCCATAAGGTTACAGTTGTAACACTTAACTTTGCTTTTATCCAGCCCAAACTTTCCACTGGTAGCATTGCTTGGAAATCTTCTTCCTGTTCTCTTGTAGAACTTCTTGGCTCTGTGAGTGAGGAGAGCCATCTGCTGAACTATCTCCATGTATTCCAGGTCATCTGGATGGATACAGTCCAGGTCTTCAAGAGTGAAGAGATAATTCCCACAGCTTTCATCAGTAGACACAAAGGCTTGAGAAGAACTTGTCTCTTGGAATGGGCTTCCTTGAGTAAAGTTCTCCCTTGGTGTCTCCGGGAAGGTGATGAAAGGACCCTTTTGTGAGTTGTCAGGGTAGCATATGAGATGATGTTGGGGTTCTATGCTGTCCCTTTCAACCACATGAAGGGCTGAACCCATTTGATTGTTGGAGTTGCCAGATGAACCTTGCATGTTCATCTCCATCTGGTATCCACTGAGAATCCCATACAACTCTGTCAGAGTAAGAGTTTAAGGTTCTCAGTCCTCTTGATCACCACACAATAGTGTGTCCATTGCCTAGGAAGTGAGGACATGAACTTCCTTACAATGTCCCTGTTCTCAAGAGGAACTCCTCCATCCACTAGGGTATCCACAATCTCAACATACCTGAAGTATTGTTGGGTCATGGTTTCACCTGCTTTGAAGGTGAAATTTTCAAACTGCTGCTTCAGAAGATCTTTCTTGTTCTCCTTGGCTTCAGAGGAGCCTTCATACATCAGCTTCAGTGCATCCCACAGCTGTTTAGCTGTTTTGCACTTCTTAAAACCTCTGTATACAGAGTTTGGGAGAGCAGTCTGAAGAGCAGTCATGGCCTTCCTATCAATCTCTACTCTTTTTCTATCTTCATCTGAGTAGTTGGCCACATCTTTTGGAATCATACCAGCACCAGTAGCAGAGGGGGTGCTGGGTATGAAAGGTCCATTCTCAACAGATTCCCACATTCTTGAATCAAGAGACCTGATGAAGCCTTCCATTCTCATGCACCAGGTGTCAAAATCATCAAGAGTGATCAGTGGGGATTTGTTCATGGTTCCAGTCTCCATATCAGTCTTTGAGATGGAAGCCATTTGAAGAGTTTAGTTTTTGTGTGTGTGAGGGATCTTAAGATGGTTAGATCTTATATCAAGAGCCTGGAATGCTCTGATACCAATTGCAGGACCGTTTAAGGGCTTTAACACAATTACAACACAACAACACAATGAGGAGATTAACTAAACTTTAATCAAACAGTGAACTGGGTTAACCAAAGTGATACAAAGAACACAAGTAAAACAAAGAGACAGAACAAGAGAGTATGGGTTTCAAGGAGGCAGTATATTGCTTTCTCAAGTTCTTTTACAAGTGTTACAAAGCATAAAAAAAGATACAAGAACTTGAAATACTTATACTACAACCTACAGCCGGCTATACTTTGAAAGCCAGCTGGATACAATTGACTAGACACTAACAAAATCAATTGTAGGATCAAAAGGCATATCTGCCTTTTGACCTTGTGACTATGACATGCCATAGCTCACATCCTTATACATTACAAAAAGGATAAAGTACATAAAGTGGAAAGTTACAGACTCAAGACCTCAATGTACAGTTACCAAAAGCATGGACCTTTTCACCAACTCATGTAAGTTGGTGACTTTACAGAGATGCAGCGGAAAAGGTGCTTTATGGAACAGTACATC
Source organism: Flaveria ramosissima (assembly GCA_025215565.1). NCBI lineage: Eukaryota > Viridiplantae > Streptophyta > Magnoliopsida > Asterales > Asteraceae > Flaveria > Flaveria ramosissima. The sequence continues at coordinate 16,752,032 of CM046040.1, forward strand.
AGATAAAGCATGTGTACTAAAAGTCTTCGGAAGAAATCTGTCTTCATAGGTTGAAGCTTCGGAAGACTTTGTCTCTGAGGCTTCGGAAGACTTCATGTTTGGCTTCGGAAGATATTGGTCTTGGCTTCGGAAGATTTTACACTTAGAGTATTTTCTAATGCATTGTGTAAAACTTCCGAAGCATTCTTCACTTCAGTACTTAGTGCATGTTGCTGAGACACTTTGAATGTTTTGGGTTGCATCAGACTTAAGGAATCCTTACAGTTTCATTCTTTAAAGCTGCAAAATTATCAAACCGACATTGTGCAATTGTGAGATCATCAGATTCGAAGGATTTAATCAGTTCTACAAAAGCCATGTTTATTTTTATTTTGTTTAAACAATTAAACTCCCAAAAATATTTTTCCCAAACAATTTAGAATAATTCTCCCCCGGGAATAATATTATTTTTAAATGCCACACTAGACAATCTTAGCAGAGCTAGTTTCGCTGAAACAAAATGATAATTTCGCCGAAATTGTAGTTTCGCAGAGCTAGTTTCGCAGAAATATCTAGTTTCGCTGAGCCGACAGTAGTTTCGCTGGAAATTCCGGCAGCAGTTTCGCTAGCCAAATGCTTTAGACTGCTTTGTTTCGCCGACAATTTCGCACAAAACAAGCTTGACCTTTCGTTCAATGATACTTTCGGCAGCAATTTGGCTTGTAAATCAACCACAATCACTGTTGAACTTTCGTTCAATGAAACTAGTTTCGCAGGACAGCAGAAAACAACTTTAATGAGGATAACCGATGTAGTTTCGCTGGAAGAACTCGTAGTTTCGCTGAATGAACTGGTAATTTCGCTAAACGAAGCTGAAAAACTTTTTCAACATGAAATCAATCTGAAAACACCCAAATCTCAATGGATTTAATACCTGATGATTAACAGAGCTTTCCCAACTAATAACAAGCAAACTTCAATCAATTTCCATATCAATAACACTCAAATTTGATCCGAAATTGATGAAAACATGATATTGAACAAAAACAACCAAAACCTCAACTTCTCTCTCTAAAAATCTTCAAATCTTCAGTGAATTTGATCCAAAATGGCTCTGATACCAAATTGTAACTCCAGGATAATCAAACTTGAATCAAATCATGAAGAATTAGATCAAATATGATTATCACAATCAAAACCCCTTTGATCTTCAATTAGATTGCAAAATATCTGTTTACAACTAATCCCTCAATCTATTGGTCATTCAACCATTAACCTAATTCTAATTACAATTAGGCTATTTATAGTCTAGTTTAAGTTTCCATATTTACACATAACCCTCTAGACTCTGTATTTAGACTAAAACATGACTCAAAGAAAGTAAAATATATTTTGTTCATACAAAATATATTTATTACAATAAAACTCCTAGTCATCTAAATCTTCAACGTCTCGTCTCGGTTCCTCGTCTCGAACGTGTCGGGTTTGACATTTGTTGACTTTGACCGTGACGTTGACTTTGGTTGACTTTCACTGTGTTGATAATATAGACTATCTTTTACAGCTCCAACAAGACCTCAACCATGGCAACTCAGCCCATTGACACTTCAGCTGAGGCTGTCAGTGCGCAGAGGAAATCCAGCAGCCAAGAACTTGAAGCTGGTGGTGAGAGTGAGGACTTTGGTCTAATTCTCTCATCCCCCAGTGATTCTTCTGATGAAGTTGAGGGGAACTTGAGACTAAAGGTGCAAAAACTATCAAAAACATGCATCTATTTAGTCTCTAAGGTTAGCCTTGAATCTCAGGTGACTACCCTGCAAAACAGGGTCACTGATCAGCTCCTATCACAGGGAAAAACTAGCTGGGAGACCTTTAAGGAGAGCTCAACCAGGAACACAAAAACCTGTGGATATGATTGACCTAACTCCTAGCTCACCTATGCAAGAGGGTGATGCTACCAAAAAGGGGGAGAAAGTCATTGCAATCACAGAACCTGGGAGTTCTTCAGGGAATATAGACATTAAGGACTCACCAGCCTCACTTGCAATTGTGCATACTCAACAACTTCCTCAAGTTCACATTGATGTGGACTCTCTAGACTCCTTCATTCAGAGTCTCTTTGAGGAAGGCATTCCAAGGGCTATGTCATCCCCACCCCAAGGAACTTCAAACTACATCATTGGGTGGAGGTATGATGCTGACAGAAGAGCCCTCATTCTTCAAAGAGTTCAAGGGCAGCAAGAGGTATTCAACTTTTAGACCTTGAACTACTATGAAGGTCTTGACCTGATCAACATGCCACTTGTCAACCCAAGTCAATCTAGACAGGCTGGCAGGCTGGCACAAAGGATTCAAGACAGAATTACTAAAGAGTTCAGCCTAAGAAGGAGACAAAGGCAATTAGGTACTGTCATTGGTCAACTAGATGTTGAGGCAGACCCTAAGATTAGCTTCAAAGGGAAAACGTTGACTGAAAGCCTAGTGATAGAGCCTGAGAGCCCTGTCACACCAACAACTACTTCAGCAGATCATTCCCTTAGTGAAACACCTGCTGGTGAAGGTGTATCACAACCTCTCTCTGGCCAGAACTTGGATGCTACACCAAGCAATAAAGGCCAAAGCTCTCTCCACCTTGTGTCACAAAGGTCTTTGGGTAACAAAGGGAAAAGGATTCTAACTCCTGAGGAGATTGAGGAGGAGGAGATAGAGATGAAGAGGAAGCTAAGGGGAGAAAGTTCCTTTGGGTCTTCAGGCTTCATGCAAGCTGCAATCAGGGCTGCCCCCAGACCAAACACTCAAGATGATAAGTTGAGGGCAGTCAGGATTACTTACCTGCAGACCAGGAATTATGACATTGATGAGATTATATCTCTCCCCTTAGAGGAACTTAATGAACTGGTTGACATGGAAGTGTCAAGAGAGATGAAGGAAGCAGAGGATGCAAGGCTGCTTCTCCAAATCAAAGAAGAGAAGAGACAGAAAAGACTGTACAAGCATGTTCCTACTCTCTCCCCAGTTCAAGAAGTCCTGTGCAAGAGATTGTGGTAGCTACACAAGAACCTCAGGTAGACAAAGAAACAGATAGGCAAAATATGATCAACTACCTGAGTGCTACAGGTCTCTACCAGGCATCTGCACTTCTTTCCTTATCCTTTGAGTACATTGAGTTTGAGTATCTCAAACATCTTGAACTTCAAGTACTCAAAGAAAAAAGGCAACAAAGAGAAAGATGAGGAAAGAGGCTGTAAAGTCAAGAGCCATCATCCAAAAGAGTATGAAGAAGTCTGCTGATAGACAAAGGATGATGAGCTTCTTGAAGCTGTATGGATTCTCCGGAAGGAGACATGGCCCTATGTCTCAATCCATAATGGATGAGCACATTAGGGTAATCAAGCAGAAGATCAAAAGTGGAGAGCTAATTGACTTACACTCCTCTCCAAGTCAAGCTCCTCCTGAAGTGGAGGTTAAGGTTGAACAACCTGAGACAACACAACCTGGACCTCCTGCTGAGCCTCAGCAAGCTTCATCTTCTGATCCACAACAGGGTCAAACTTCCTCTCCTTCTGAACCTGTGAGGGAGGAACACCCAACTGAGCAAGACAAGACTGATCAACAAGGTGTTGCAGACCAGTCTTCTCTGTTAAAGTCTTCAAAGAGTAGGAAGAGGATGGCTTCTAAACCAAAGTCAAAGAAAAAGAAGAACACCTCTATACCTCAGGGTGAGTCAGATCAACCTGAGGAAGTGCATGAAGAGGCAGGCCAATCAACTCCAATTCAAGTGGCTCCTCTTGCATCTGAAGATCTTCAAATGTTTTGGTAGCATCAGCCTAGGGGGAGTTTGTAAGGATTCCTATAAGTCTGATGCAGCCAAAACATCCAAAGTCTCTCTGCATGCATGCACTGAAGAACATAAGTAGAAATGCTTCGGAAGTTTTACACCATGCACCAGAAATATTTTAAGTGTAAAATCTTCCGAAGCCAAGACCAACATCTTCTGAAGCCAAAAGTGAAGTCTTTCGAAGCTTCAAAGACAAAGTCTTCCGAAGCCAAAGAGTGAAGACAGATTTCTTTCGAAGACTTTTATGAACATGCTTTTATCAGATGTACTGTACCATAAAGCTAGACCACCATTCCGCTGCAACTCTGTTCAGTCACCAACTTACATGAGTTGGTGAAAAGGTCCATGCTTTTGGTAACTGTACATTGAGGTCTTGAGTCTGAGCTTTCTACTTTATGTATTTTTATCCTTTTTGTAATATATTAGAATGTGAGCTATGGCATGTCATAGTCACTAGTCAAAAGGCAATCTGCCTTTTGACTCTACATTTGATTTTGTAGTTATCTAGTCTTACGTATCCAGCTGGCCTTCAAAGTATGGCCGGCTGTAGGATGTAGTATAAAGTATCTCAAGTACTTTTAACTTTCTATCTATGCTTTGTAACATCTGTAAAAGAACTTGAGAAGCAATATACATCATTCTTGAAAACCATACACTTGTGTTGTCTGCTATCTTGTTCTATCTCACATATTTACTTGTGTTCTTAGCATCTTTCATTAGTTAGTTACCAGTTCCCTATTTAATCTGTTAAGTGTTCTAAAGAACTCTCCTCATTGTGTTGTTGTGTTGGAAGTGCATACCCTCCAACGGTCCTGCACCACACTCTGGTGATTTGCTTACTCTAACGGTCCCTTATTGTGTCGATCTAGAAGATATTCGTTCCGAACTCTACAATGACACTTATACACGCGACATCCTTGACAAATTACAAGCAAATCCAGCGGCAGACCCGGAATTTACCTCTGTGGATGGATTTCTCTTCTATAAGGTCAGGTTGGTTATTCCGGACACTCCCCAACTTAAACGTCGGTTGCTGCATGAGGCGCATGACACTCCGGCGAGTGGTCACGGGGGATTTTTGAAAACCTTTAAACGCTCTCCACCCAGTACTACTGGCCACGTTTGAAACAGGAGATTCGCGTGTATGTCCAGCAATGTCTTACTTGTCAATAACAAAAGTACCAAGCCTTATCACCCGCAGGTCTCCTTCAGCCCCTCCCCGTCCCGGACCGGATTTGGGAGGACATTTCTATGGCTTTCATCATGGGTCTCCCTCCTTTTCATCGATTCGACACCATCTTGGTGGTTGTGGATTGTTTGAGTAAATATGCCCATTTTTTGTGTTTAACACACCCTTTTACTGCCAAAAGTGTTGCTTCTGTATTTTGCAGGGAAATTATAAGGCTGCATGGTTTTCCCCGCTCAATAGTTTCTGACCGGGACGTTATCTTTCTCAGCAATTTTTAGCAGGAACTCTTCGGTTGAGCCAAACTAAATTGCAGCTCAGTACAAGTTACCATCCCCAAACGGATGGCCAAACGGAGGTTCTGAATCGGTGCCTTGAAGCCTACCTGCGTTGCTTTTCCCACGAACAACCCACTAAGTGGAGTACCTATATCGGGTGGGCCGAGTTCTCCTACAACACCGCTATCACACCTCTACAGGTACTACTCCCTTCACGGTGGTTTACGGACGTGACCCACCTGCTCTGCTTCCTTACCAGCTGGGAGACACAAAGAATGGTGATTAGGAGCAACAACTAATTAACCGGGATGACATGATTAGAGTGTTACGCTCACACCTCCTTAAAGTTCAGGATCGCATGCGTGTTTATGCAAATAGTAAGCGTAGGGATGTCTGGTTTCAAGTCAGCAATTATGTTTTTCTAAAGATTCAGCCGCATCGTCAGCGTAGCTTGGCCAAACATTGGTATGAAAAGTTGTCTCCCCGCTTCTTTGGCCCATACTACATTCTTTGTTCTGTGGGCCCTGTTGCTTATGAATTGGAGCTTCCACCAGATACGAGGGTCCATCCGGTGTTTCATGTCTCGATACTGAAGCCTGCCCATGGCTCTTTTTTGTCCTCACCACATGCTGCCTTGCCAATTACCACTAATTGGGAGATTGATTTGCTTCCGGCCACCGTCCTTTCTCATAGATGGATCGAGATGCCGGTCACCAGGTTTTGGAACTGTTAATTTCTTCCAATAGAAGAAGCCACTTGGAATCATATGACCTATCTGCAGAACAATTTCCAAATTTTCGCCTTGAGGACAAGGCGTTTTACCGCGGGGGAAGTATGATAGATTCCAACAAGTGTATACCAGAAAGAAGAATCAGACCACATCGGTCCCGCAACAGAATCCGGCGTAGCAGAAGTTCAATTATGTCTTTGGGAATTGGATCGACCCAATGGGTCAATACAATGAATTAGTGGGCTCATTAGTGGGCTCAAGGGGAGTAGCCCATGATCTAAAATCCTAATTACTAGGAGCGGTTACTAGAATCGTCATCTATTAGTTAGCAGGCGATGTTCATTGTATTTTCATTTAGAAATTTATCCTTGAATTTGTACTTGTATTTGGAGATCTTGCTCTTCTTGAATTGGACCTTTAATTCTAGTAAATCTTTAGCCTGCTAGTAATTGAATTCTATCACAAACCCTCTACGATTGTAAAGGTGGCTGATGGTGGGCAGGTGATCTATGATAAAATGATGAGTGGGTTTAGATGAAAAATACTAGTATTGTTTTTGAAGTTAATGTTTATGTAATACCATTAGGAGGCTTTGATCTAGTTCTTGTATTTCAATAGTTTACTAAATTTACAGCATTCAATTATATTACCAAGATAGAACTATTGAATTCAAGTATCAAGGCCAAAAGGTGGTGTAAAAAGGGAGTCATTCTAAAGAAGGCTTCCACTATATGTATGCATAAAGGTAGTTTCTATAGAATAGCTAAATAAATAGGGTAACTTTTCAAGTTGCAAATCTTTTCAGTAGAGGACAGCATACCTCTACTTATGTGGGATTTTTTTGTTCTTTTTTTTTTTGTTTTTTATGTGTGCGTGTGTAGGAAGCTAAGTGTGATTCACAGCAAAGATATTAGAGAACTTCTGTCTAACTATTACGATGTTCTTTTATAATTTGGAGTCCTTACACCTCTTAGAGAAGGCTTTGATCATAGAGCTCCTTTAAAGTCAGATACTACTAGTATTAACAAAAGGCCTTATAAATATTCATAAACTCAGAAAGTTGTCACCAACAAGATGACAAATGAATTGCTAGAGCAATAGGTGATCAAATAAAACAATAGCTCTTTTGCTTATCTTATGGTTTTAGATAAAAAGGATGGAAGGTGGAAAATATGTATAGATTATAGGAAGTTCTATTAGGCTACAATTCTTGTACCTATTGATCAAGTAGAAGAGTTAATGAATGAATTGCATATAGTTATTATTTTTCTAATTGGATCCTAATTTAGGCTATTATCAAATTAGGATAAGCTTTCATGATGATCATAAGACTACTTTCAAGACACATAATGGTCATTATGAACTTTTAGTAATGCCTTTTGGGCGTACTAATACTCTATGCTTTTTCAGAGTTTGATGAACCACGTTTTAGACTTTACTTAAGGCGATTTGTTCCGGTATTATTTTGATGATATGTTGTCTATAGCCCTGCTTGGTGCGCCCGTATTGTGCATCTAAGAATTGTTCTTGCCTTATTGAGAGCTAATAGTTTGGTGGCTAAATAATCTAATGTGTATTTAGAGCCAAGAAACATGAATATTTAGGCCATATGATTTTGGATAAAGGGGTAGCTACTAATCCTTTTAAGGTCAAAGCAGTACAAGACTGGTCTTTACCTACTATCCTTAAGCAACTCAAAGGTTTTTAGGCCTCACTTTTTGTTATACGAGGTTAGTATAGAATTATAGGAGTATAGCTAAATCTTTAAACTGGATGCTTAAAAGGAGCTTTTTTATTAGTCTCGAGAGGCTATTCAAGGCTTTTTAAGCCTTAAAGATAGTAATGAGTCATCCTCCTATGTTGGCTTTACAAGATTTTAATGATACTTTTACCAATAAAATTGATGCATCAAGTTATGGTATAATGGACACCCAATAATCTTTCTAAGAATTTGCTAAATGCAAGAGAACTATTGGCTATTAACCACACAATATAGAAATGATAGCCTTACTTAATAAATATACACTTTTTAATCAAGACAAATTTGTAGAGACTCAAACATCTTCTAGACAACAAAATTGTTACCCCTTTTCAATAGAAATAGCAGTCTGAATTGATGGGTTATAATACTATGATATTATCTACAATAAAGGTTTTAAGAATAAGGCCACAGATGCACTATCTAGAATATCTAACAGATTTTGTGGTACTTATTTGTGATATACAACTGTATCATAAATCTCATACTTATTTTGCATAGGTGCTAATCACTTAAGAAGAAAAGGAAAATTGGGATGGGAAATGTTAAGTTTCTTAAGCATCAAATGCTTTCTTGGATGCATGATTCTCCACGAGTAGGTCTATCTGGTGTTACTACTACCACAATCCAACGTGTTACTAGGCCGTTCCATTGGCCCAAGATAAAAAAAGATAATAAACTACATTTACAAGAATGTTTAGTTTATTAACAATGCAAGATTAATAATATAGCATATATTGGTTTATTGTAGATTTTACCTATTCCTAAAAGGGGTGGGAAAATATACTTATGGATTTCATCGAGGGATTGCCTAAATCTAATGGCATGGATGTCAATTGTTGAGCTTTCTAATTTGAATGTGAGGGTGAAAGAGGGGGGAAACAATGATAGTGGTCAAAAAGACATTTTATGTATTCGGATTTAAAATATCCTACAACAACTTATGACATTCTAACGTTCAAAACGTGGGCAGGGGTGAAATCGTACTTTTAAGAGATAGTGGTCTACCCACGATTTATTGGAAGGCAATGAAAATGCTAAGGAAAGCCATAAGTGGGACCTAAAAATTTATGTACTTTCGATGTGATATGATTTTCAATAAATATTTCTTTCCAAAAACCTGAGTCTTGAGCAGCAATTTTTCTTATGACTATATTTGAAGACATTTTCCTTCCAAAATTTTTTTACTCTGAAGTAAAACTACTTTATTATTATTATTTTTCGAAATAAATAGATTCTAAATTTTTTTAGAGTACTAGGCTTAATGCCTTGTAAAGAACTATAATTTTAAAGACGTTGAAAAGGTAAAAATTCAAATTATTCATAGTTCATGATTGCCAGAGCAATTATAAGGTACTTAATCCTTGCTTAATCAGAATCTTTTTATGATAATATATGCATATTTATTCATTTATATGAACTTTGACTAATTACATGGGCATCTTTTCAACACAACCTCTAATGCAATGATATTTGATGTTAATGTGTTTTGTGTTTGAGTGTAGTATTGAGTTATTGGTAATCGAGATAGCACTATTGTTGTCAACATGAATGGGTATGTTCATGAAGGTTTCATTGTAATCTCTCATTTGGGTATTTATCCATAGCATATGTGCTAAATATAGCTTGATGCAACAATGTACTCTGCTTCAACAATAGAGTAGTGGCCCATGTCTGCTTCTCGCATTGCTAATATAAAAATTTTCCCCTAGAAACTCGGAACCTCTTTATGTGAATTTCTCGCTGATATTACAACCGTATACTTATAGTTAGCATATCTATATAGGTTGAAGTCAAAACTCTTAGGAAACCATAACCCTAATTGAGGTTCTCCTCTGAGATACTTTAGAATTCTCTTTGTAGCTACCATATGTGACATTTTGAGTGCTACTTGAAATCTGGCATAAAGAAATGTCACAAATATGATAACAAGTGTGCTCGTTGTTAAGTACATGAGGGCGCTAATGATTGCCTATTTTGTTGTTGATAAATAACTTCCCCCTCAAAAATAAGGTTTAAAGATGTTGATCTTGACATTGGAGTTTTGGTAGCTTTAGCAATAGTGTCTTGAAATCTTGCTAATTTATAAAGATTCCTTCAGTAGTTTGCTTGACTTATAAATCAAAAATTAATAACTTCACCTTTTGAACTCATTTCAAATTTTGACTTATTAGTCTTTCAAGTCTTTACAAAGCTTTACTTTTGTTCACCTAAAGATGATATCATTCACATAGACTTGAACTAACATAATATCTTCACCCACTCTTTAGATGATTTTTTTTGTTAATGGTACCTCTTTTGTAACTATATTCTAATAGGGAGATTAAGAGAGTCTCGTACCACTCCCAAAGATTAATGTAGCCCATAGAGAGTTTTATTAAGTTTCTACATGTAGTTTGAAACTTTTGGAGCTTCAAAACCAAGTGTTTAACAACCGTACGCATCTTCATCAATTTCTCCTTATAAGAAGGAGCTTTTCACATTCATTTGATATACTTTAATTTTTTTAAGGAGAAAAGGATAGAAAAATCCTTATTGTCTTAATTATTGCCACTAAGTCAAAAGCATCATCTTAATCAATTATCTCTTCTTACATATATCCTTGCACCACTAATCTTTCATTATTCTTTATCAATATCTCTTTGTCATCCTTCTTGTTTTCAAATAACCAATTGGTCCATATTACACTCTTCTCTCTATGAAGTGCACATTGTTTCTTAACCTTTTATCTTTGAAACTGTAGAAGCTCTTCTTGTATGACTTCCATCCAACTTTTCTCTTTCAAGTCTTCATCCACTTTTCTTGAATCCAATTAAGACAAGCAATAAAAATAGAAAAATGTTGGCTTCCCGAGTCTTAATTTTTGTATTTACTCCTACATCAATTCCACCAATCATGTACTTAGCTAAGTGTTTCTTGTGAATTCTTAATCTTAAAATTACTTGAAGTTGTTGAAAAAGATCAAGGTTTGAGAAGTTTTTATCAGGAACTTTGTAAGATATGCCTATTGTTGTGCTTCCATCACCTTCGACAATTGATAAAGCTTGTTCAACTTCAACGGAACCATCTTTATTTATGTAATAATTAGCATGTGGTTCTTCATCAAAAGTATCATGTTCATTGTTAGAGACTTGATTTCCATCATGAGCTATACTTACATGAAAATACAAAAGTCTAAACTGAGTTTCAGTTTTTCAATATCTTCATAAAGTACAAGATATTGAGTAGATGCTCAAAGTACACAAGATGATGGTCTTAGTACATCTATTATGTAGTATATAATGTCACCTCCTAAAGCATCTACCGAAGTACCTACTAAAGTTTCTCAAATATTCTCATTCAACCGATTAAATGCATTGGTTAAACTATTAAGATCAAATATCCAACTAAGGTTGGTGCCAATATTGTCTGAGGTATGTTTATTAAATAAAACATTTGTTGATTCCTCTCAACCATGTTGTATACAATATAGGTTTTAGTCTGAGAAGAGCAACCAACAAAGTACATGTCAATTGATTTCTCAACAAATTTATAAAAAATATGATCTTTGGTATTAAGAAGAGTGTAAGACCATCCAAAAGGCTTTAGGAACCCAATGTATGGTATTCTTTTATGTCACATCTCATATGGACTCTACTCATGTGCCTTGATCACTAACATGTTGAACATAATTAGTCGTACTAATTGCTTCATCCTAAAATGTTATAGGTATTTTGGAATCATACAACATGGTCCTTGTAACTTTAATAAGTGGCATATTCCTACTTTCTGCAACGCCATTTTGCGGAGTATTTAAATTTACATGTAGCTCCTTCATGAATATACAATATGACATTTCAACTTAAAATAGACTTATCATTTACACCGGATATGTTTTCATTGTTCTTTCTATTTTTTTAACCCAGTCATTCTGCGTTGTGAATGAAGTGAGTAATTCGTTGGTGCTTGCCCTTAGGTAAGTAGGTCGGATGGATGGATACATGCTACGCTCTGCCACACTTGCCTAACCACTATGTAATAACAACAATTTGAGAGCCTCTTTGGATTTAAAAGAAGTGGCTAACCTGACTTTTACTAAAAAGAGAAAAATGGACTTGCACTTTAAGAAATGGATATTACTACTTGAAATTCAATAGACCCTTTGTTTTCTTTGTTTTCTTCTTGTTCTTTCAATGTAATTAAATAAATGTATTTTTTACCATAAAAGAATTTGACACTAATCTTTTACCAATATTTATTTTATTGATCGGTAATAATAATGTTAGAAATTTTAAATGTAGTATACACAGTAATATAATTTCTTTATATTCATTTTATTAATTAACATTAATAAATCCGATTTTTGAATTCATTTGGATTGTGATACATAAAGACGATACCAAATAATATAGTACAAAGAATTTGTTGATTAATTTATAGCTTTAATTGATACGTCATATCTTTGTTTTTATCCTAAGTTTGGATGTAAGACAATACATGTTTGTATTGGATAACTTGCATATAACATGGATATTTACGACTCACGGACAAGAGAAATATAAAAAAATATATGAATATTGTGATTTATGTATTTCGAATTTATTGTAGCCACATGCTTAATTTATATATATGTTTCGGTGTAAATTTAATTTAAAATGTAGTTTTGCGTAATAATGTACAATCGTCAAAGTACAAACATACAAACTGTCAAAGGTGCTTCAGTGTTTCGTTTATGTTTTGAATGTTATAAACGACCCCTTCCTGGTCGAGTAATACGAACAGTATGTGGTCATGTGACCTATGGATTTTTTCTCTGTGTGCGATATTTAATTAACTGTAAATCTGACGATATGTTTCTAAAAGTGATCCTATTAAAAAGATAAGTGTATTAGCAGAAAAAAATAATAATAAGAAAACATAGTCTCTTGTAGTATGTGTGCCCTTACATTTCCGCTAAAGTTCAAATCTCAATAATCGTGATTTCGCTATTTTATTTTTAGGCCATCAATTTTGTATTCTTTATTAATATGCAATTTTCTTGTTTCTTAGAAATAATGCTTTCTTGTTTATTGCATTCTTGCAATTTTTAAGCTCTTGATTATTGGATTGAGTTTACCTCTCTATGCAAATAACTTATCTATTACAAACGATCCAAATATATACACCACGACGGGTGCAGCAATTAAACAAATCCGCTTTAGATTATACATGTGTTATCAATCCCATCTTTAAACTAATACAAACTTACAAATACTGTGATGTAATATATGTGGTCAAGGTTTTTAATACAATAAAAAGAGTTGATCTCCGGTCGTGAACAATAATCACGTGTTCTTCCATGTTGCTCGATATCTGACTGGATGCAGAGGAAGGCTCAGCGAGTGATGTGATAGCAAGAGAGGGTGAGGTACCACCCCTCACAGCGGGATGGGGGCTTAGGAGAAAAACCGCATGGTCTAGAAATACCATTAACTTCGGTTAAGTAATACACACCTTTATAAAATCTTCAAGGGCCAACAAGATCAGCATGCGACCTTGATGAACCTGAAGCGATCAAAAAAGTGGACAATGCATGATAAAGAAAGGAAAGAAAGAAAAAAAAAGTTATAATATTTGGCATCCCATAGGAGTATGTTATAAATCTCAAGTCTTCAGTCCAATACTTCAATTTTGTAGTCTATATGAAAGTAGTTTACAAGAAAAACTATAACATGTCTTTACTCTCGTGGCGGTGGTGGTGCACGTGAGCCCGTTATCTCATTCGGACTTGCAGAATTGTTGGAGGAACTATTAGTAGAGATGGTATTATTTGAGACTGGTGACATATCGTGTTGAAGATGGTCCATCATACGTGATATTGTTGCAATTCCTGCACTGCCCTCACCAGTGTCTTTAGCACCATGGTCTGTGGGGCTGTTGTTGCGGGAGAATAATCTTTCCTTCCAATTCTTTGTGGTCTTTGTAATCGATTCTTTGTATCTTTTTTGACATAATTATGTTAATAACGAGATATAAGAAGGTATGTCGGATGAATAAATGAAAAAGTATGTCGGATAAATAAATGAAAAAGTAAGTTACCTCATTGATATTGCGTTAACTCGGGTTTTGAAATCTGAAAACGAGTTCTGTTCAGAAGGACCTGCTCTATCTTGGCTGTTTGGGGATGACTGCATAACCGACCTACTAAAGAAAGCGATGAATGATCATATATCCAGTTTCATCAATATGATTATAAAAAGGCAAATTGGATTTTAGTAATCCAAACTATTACTTATTGGCCGATAATAATCCACACTATTGATTTGGCTAGTTATAATCTTAACTTTCCTTTTTATTACCAACAACAGTCCCAGTTGCATAATATCATATATTCATTCTAGATTTATACTTATTTTAGGCTTAATTTAGCTTGTATGTTTTAGTTAATCTTAACTATATTCTTAGAATTGTTGAAAAAAAATATATACTAATAATCTGTGAACCTGTCGGTAGAGGGAGACTCGTGTGGACGTGCTGGGATGATGTTTGGGACTGATGGTGAAGCAGGGGGTTCACTAGCATGAACAGAGGATGATGATGATGATGCGGTCCCTCTTAAAGGTTCTTCATGCACGGTTACTAAGGGGGGTCCACTGATTGCAGGGGTAGTAGGTTCAACATCATCACTTGAAGTGGGTCTGGTAGGAGAAGGTACAGTAGGTTGGGGAGAAAACCCCATGTATCGAGGGCGCGCATGGGCTGACGTACGACTTCTATGACCTTCCCGTCTGGCAATATGGCGGGCCCTACCCATTGCTGCTGCAGCAGCCAAGTGTTGTATTATACGCTCCTCAAGCTCAGCCTCGGTCGCACTAGCAGGCAACTGCATCATTAAAAAGTTTCAAGTAATTACTATATAAACTTGGCAAGTGTACACACTCACTCACTTTCATGTAGAAAAAAAAGGAAAAAAGAAAAGGAGTCGGAATCAAAAGGTAGCAAATCGGGCGGGTTCGCTTAAGGGTCGAAAGGGTAACTTTAAGTACATGTTGACCCAACCTGTCAACACTTTTTTGTCCAACTTTTTTTATAACTTATAAGTAATGTGCTAATTAAGATTACAAACAACTATATTGTTAATAAAATAACCTACTTCCAGGAAAGATATATTCTAAAAGGAAGCATACGTCAGTTTTAACAATAAGTTATATGTATATGAAATGGCTTAATTTCTGTAACTATATTTCACAGACAGCTGTTTTATAGAAGTAAAAAAAAAACTTTTGGACAAAAAGTGTACGAGACAACCAACACCAGAAGTTACCCATTACCAAACTGGCAGAGCCCACCTATTTGCCACCTCTAGATACAGAGAGAGATTTATACATGCTGTAATTCAAAATCACCAAAGGTTGGGTGATGAAATATTGTAGTATTCATAGATGGGTTGTTTGCAATACTTCTTTCCTGTTCTATTGCATCGAGCAGCTCCTGACTGTCAATCAAGATATCATGATGTAAGAATCGGTAGCACATACTGAACTATATAAATGCTAGAGAAACATTGAAATAATTTAAAAAGCATAACCTGCTTGGATCCTTCAAGCTGATGGACTGCCAACACATAGGGCACTGGGAGCTCCTTTGACACCTAATTTTAAGTTGCCCAGAAGTTCAATTTAAAGTGACATTAGATGTGATTACATGCGTAAGTTTAATTCATTTTCTGCGATGGACGACCTAGTTAAATAAACTAGAGGTGAAAACTCTAACCCATTTAATTGAGCTCGTATTGGTTGTAATTTATCTCGATGGGGTGGGTCAAGTGGAGTAAAATTTACAAAAGAATCAAAATGAAAATGGATTAAATGGATTGGAAGTCACCCAAAGAGTATTTAAAATGCATTAAACCTTCTAAATTGATTTATTTTTATATGATTAAATTATCATTGTAGGACTATATGGTTCGCAATCATATTCAACAAATCAATTATGAAGTGCAGAGGGCAAGCGGGTTAAGTGCGGATCAGGTAGATGCTTCTAAAAAGCCAAGACAAAAAGGTCCCTATGGATATGTATTTTGCTTATAAACCTAGAGATATACTGAAAGTTAGAAAAGGAGGAAGACAACAAACACTTAATGAAGTGTGTAAACAAAAACTAAAAGGCAAGGCTTGTTAGGAGATAGCAGTTGGTTTTATGATGTGGCTATCCCTGCTCATGCAACAACTTATGATAGCTTTTAATATCATGTTGGAAGCTGTTGCACAGTTTAGGCCGCAATTTGTAGCACCTACTATGCATGAATTAACGGTGGCATAATTTAGAAAAGAAGAAGACGACACTAAGATGGAGATTAAAAATCACAAAAACAAAAAAAAAAGAATGGACGATTAAGGACTGTTCAATATTATCATATTATTTGATGGATGGTGTGATTCTATGATACAGAAGAATATTTTAAACTTTTTGGTGAACTTTCCTAAAGGCTCTTTGTTTATAAAGTCAATTAATACTTATGATATTTCTAGGATGCCAAGTCAATATTTAACATGCTTGAACAAATGGTGAATGGAATAGGAGAGTTAAATGTGGTGGAAGTTGTAACAAACAATGCATCATATTATGTTAAGGAAGGTAAGTAATTTGTATGTTGTTTTTTAAGGTCTTTCCTATGTTTCTTTATAACATTTTCAATCCTTGCTCTTTACAGGTAAATTATTAGAAGCCTCAAGACCATATTTATATTGGACACCTTGTGTGGCCCGTTGTCTTGATTTAATGTTAGAAGACATTGGAAAGATTCCAAATATCAAAGAATATTTAAAAAGTGCAATGTTTGTGAAATTCTATATCTATAACCATGTGCATGATGAAAAGCACACTAATCAACACAACTTGCATAGACCCGCAATGACTACTTTTGCAACCTCATTCATCAATTTTGCAAAAATGCATAAACAAAAGAGTAACTTATGGTAAACAAAAGAGTAACTTGTGGAAAAAGATCATCTTTGAAGAATACACTACCAAGTAAAAACAATTGTAACATATTGTCAGCTATAACAAACTTATAACATTCATTTATCATTTTGACAAATGGGCAAAGGAAGCTGGAGGGAAGAAAGTAGCTTCCATTATTACTCGAGAAAGTTTTGGGAGAAACATACTATATGCTCTTAAGTTGTCAAGACCTCTTGTTAAGGTCCTTAAAGTAGTTAATGGAGATAAAAAAAACAAAAACAAAAAAAGCCTTGCAAGGCGACATGCCGACATACATATAAGAGGCTATGAAAAGAGCTAAAGAAACCATTAAAAATAGTTTCAAGTTAGAAAAAGAGATGTATGCAAAGGCGATTGAATTTATTGACAGAAGATGGGTTATTTAGCTACATACACCGTTGCATGCGCGGGTATTTTTAAAACCCGAATTATACTATTAAAATCAAGATAAGCCAGAGTCTAGAAAGATCATGAAGGGTGTTCTTGATTGCATTTCAAGATTAGTCATCACGCAAGTCAAATATTGTTTCTAAACAATCGGATAAAGATCACACGCCTTGGGTCTTTTTGGTCATGTGATGGCTATAAGACAAAGAGAGACTAGATCTCCAAGTAAAAAAAAATTCAAAACAATTCTTACATACTACTGGTTATAACTTCCTACATTTATTTGTTATCTAACATTTTAATAGCAGATTGGTGGAATGCATTTGGTGATGAAACTCCAGAGCTACAAAAGTTTGCTATACGGATCCTACGTTCGACATGTAATGTTATGAGATGCGAGAGAAATTGGTACTTTTAGTTCCACCGCTACCGCTTTTAGTAAAAGACCACCCACCATCTAGTAGATTACATAATTTGGCTTATGAAGACTGTGATGGAGATTTAGAAGAAGTGGATATTGGGGTAAGTGATACCGGCAAGGAAGAAGTGGCACTTGGTTATGATGTTCAGGCCTTCGACGAAGATGATGAAGAAGACTTCTAGTTCTGGGATGAAAAGCATAAGGAGACCAAAAACATCCGGTATGTATTTTGGTGCTTCTACTAACTCATTTTGATATGTTTTTTAGGCATCTTTATGGTTTATTGTATAGATTTCCTTGCTAGTATTATCTTGGATCGATTGTGGCCAAAACAGAACTTGTTTTAGGTTAGTTTTTTTGACAGACTAATGGTCCGGTTATACCCTTTTGTTAGGCCTGGTCTTTTTTGCTAAGGTTGGTGTGCACCTTTGGGTATATCTTGGGAGCCCCAATGACTTTTACTTTGAACTTTTACTTTTATTAATAAAGTTTTACCAAGCTATCGTCCCTTTTATTTTTATCAAGGCATCATCCACTTTACTAAAATAAGATCTTTTTTTTTGTTTCTATCTACTTTCTACTTTCTACTTTCTATTATTGGTATTTTAGATGTTCAATATCTATTAATGTGTTTATAAACGATTTACAGGTTTTACAAAAACTATGTACGCCTCACATACGAAAACCCATGTGCCTCGGCTCATGACTTTGTGGCCTCGGTGAGCCTCACACTTTTCAAAACCAAGTCACCAATACAAACTTCCAAACATATCAATTGTTGGAATAATATCACTTAGTAACTTGAGCTCAAACATATGGCTTAACTAATGATTATTCTCTTTCATCCCTTGACCACATCTCAATGTGTAGGTCCACCTAGATTTTTTATTCAACTCGTACATTTGCCTAATATAGACTCACCCTCCAAATAAGTTCCATGTCCACTGCATTTGGTCAATTTCCCAAGAATGTGTTGGGGTGTAATCTTGGTTTCACTTTAGGCCAAGCAGAGAATTAGAAGGATGGAGCAGTGGTTCGCTCGACCCTAGCTCTTTGCGCATTTTAGTTAACTTCTTGACTAAGGATTAATCCTGATTGTAATTGTCTATACATTGCTCTTTTGTACTTGTAAATTATTATCACTCAATAAAAGAAGAAAACCCTAGTTGCCCTTGTGGATGTAGGCTACACTCTATGACCAAACCAAGCTAAAATTCTCGTGTCCTTTTTCTTGTTGATTACTTTTGGTATTGTGTTTGTGTGTGATTAAAAGCCAAACAAACAGAAGGGAAAAGTTGGGTTACAAGAAGGCTTACACAGAATTTATGTTCCTTTCTCATGCATATTCTTATGTAACTTAAACATGCAATAAAACATCAAAGCAGCAAGCAAAAACTAAAATGTGATAACTTACTGGTAATAGTCATGACAATAATACAAGTAGTGATGTATTGTTTATCAGAACACTTGACCTTTTCTACATCTAACTCTGCGAGGTGCAAATTATCTCTAGAGAGTTAAATCTGATTCACAGCTCTCTATTCATAAACTTAGCATGGTTATTCTGACAAGTGACTTCTTCAATGAATTTGAGATTAGAAGGATACACCATCATTACAATAAATAGAATAGAATGTTAAGTATATAATACTATCCTTGAGAACTTAAGATGATGTAAAAAAATAGTAAAGTATCTATAAAACATCACAGATACTAAACAATCTCTGTTCCTAGGTTCCAGGCTACTTAGGAAGGAAATGAGATTTTATTCATATTTTCACCAAAGTATTCTTAATGTTATAATACTCCCAGCTTTGAAAAAGTTGGTGATCAACTTAACATGAAGGCTGAAAAACATAATACAAAAAGCTAGAACAGATTTCCATTACCACCAATATTACAATAAAGCTGGCATGCCCTGGTATTTGATATTTCACACCTCTAAACAAAATCACGAAGCTAGGTTTTCTTTAGGCTATTCAGCAGTTAATGAGAGAG
Source organism: Flaveria ramosissima (assembly GCA_025215565.1). Lineage (NCBI taxonomy): Eukaryota > Viridiplantae > Streptophyta > Magnoliopsida > Asterales > Asteraceae > Flaveria > Flaveria ramosissima. The sequence continues at coordinate 16,771,569 of CM046040.1, forward strand.
ATTACTAAAATAATGATAGGCTCCACTTTATCATCCTAAAAGCCAAATCTGAACCACTCCTGCTATGAAATTATGTGGAGTAGTTGGGCATGTATTTGAGGGCTAAAGAATAATATGACGGTCGTAACTATGTATGCCTTCAATGGAAATAAATATATAACTTAACACATTCACACTAGCAGTTATTGAAGGGTGAGAATCAGAGATACAAGTTCATATCTAACGAATGAGACATAATATATCTATTCTTAGTAGTTCCAGTTTTATTTAAGCCTATAGCATTCGACTAAAGTCTTCTTAACTAAAAACCAAAGTACAATGCCATTTAGCTTACCATTCAAGAATGCACTGGAGATGAAATTCATGCTTGCAGCCCGTAACCTGCAGCAAGAAAAATATAACTACTTGATAGAAAGGAAAAAAAAATTTATTTACTGAGAAAAATGCAATCTCAAAATGCACCGTTGGAGGATCACTATCAGAGAATGCTTCAAGGCATATGCTACATGCATCATCACAAGCATCCTGAGTTCCACCCTCAACAAACGCTGCAGCTGATATCAAATGGTCCTTAGACTTGGTGCCCTCCTCCATTGCAGCAATAAAAACCTTCAAAACGAATTCCACTTCTCAACAATAAAACAAAATACAACTACATGCTGTTTCTAGCAGTTGGGGCACTCGTATGCACATTACAGAGTGAGACATCACCGTTTAACATTCAAACAACAATATCCAAATAAATGCCCAAAATTTCACCAATCTGTAAACTAACTTCTCAGATCAAGCTTCCAAAACAAATGAAATATCCTACCATACCAATTGCCCCCACAATCAATATCAGAACTAAAAACTTAAACATGATCCTGACTCATTCCAATGAGAATTGCAAAGTTATATTTCCCCTTTTTCCTTTTGCAAGCTTTCAACAACTATTCGCCCGGCGTAATCACTACAACGAAATCTATGGTGATAATTTGGCTACACGTGTATTTGTACCAAATGGTCAAACATCAAAAGTTGCAATTTTACAGCCAACAGCGGGATATAAAAAATAAAAAACATCTATCACAACCTGGAGCGCATATACAACCAAGAAAGCTTCGGAATTTCAAACCTTATATAGGAAAACCAAAACAAACAGGAGTAATCAACTAATCGAGAACTAAATCAGATGAAATCTCCTCATACATCGACGATAAATAAATAAAAACCCCAGAAAGACTCAGAAGATAAGTGAGGAGCATAAAGTTAGAGAGAATTTATGGGCAGAAGCGTCATAGTTACTGATATGAGGATCCTAAGTTGGTGTTGGTGTTGGTATATAGAGATGAAACGTAATTAGAGGTGAAGTGAGGTGATTGAAAGGAAGAAAAGGTTACCGGAGATGTTGATGATGAGAATCCGATGAGATTAGAGGTTGATTAAAGTGTTGATTGATGGAATCGGTGGTTGATGTTATGGGCAAGACAAGGATCAAATGTTGAAGATAGAGAGAGAAAGAGAGAGAAGAGAAGACGACCAAGTCCTGGAATTTTCCTTTTCAACTCGTAATTTCAATACCAACATTAATAATATATTGCCTTGCCGACCACAGTGAAATCTTGGGGTACAAAATTATTTAACATTTATTTATTGCTTTTATGGGAAATAAGTTGTAGTGGAAGAAAAGTTTACTCAAATTATAGTTATTATTGAGTAAATACAAACTTTTTATTCAACACATGTTGTAATTTTAAAACCACGGGACATAGAACAAGACCATTTAGATCGAGCTACTTCGTTCTTCTAGGTCTCGTTAGCATCGGCCTCCCAAAAGCCATCATAATCGTGATTATTAATAATATTGACGTAGTTGCTGAATAGAATTTCATTGTCTCGGAGTGCACTGATACACTATGATAAGATTATGTTAGGTATAATTAAGCATTACATCACTTTATCAAAAATTAATATTTGATAAACTAACAAAGGATTTAAACTAATAATCTATAACATATAATAAAATACTAACTATGAATACACATAGTCTCTTTCTGGCCCGTCCACCTAAATGCTACGTGTGCATTACTATATGTCGTTACATACTCCAATCTTGAGTTACAATGAATTTAAAAACTATTAACTGTTATCAGTTACAATATATATTATATTTATAATTACTCATTACTTTAAATTGTTTGTCATCTCCTAATAATGTAACTTATAATGATTGACTTATCAATTTTAATATTACCATTAATATCTTTTTATTTGATTAAAATAAACCTTTCTGTCATATTTTCTTTCAAAATAACATTTTCCATTTAATTAATTTTAAATTCATGACAATATTCATATTTTCAGTAATGTTTATTTTTTTACAACTTTCTCTTGATATTATTTTTACGCATCATTTATAACCTTCAATATACCATTACACAAGAAAGCGTATATATCTTTAAGCCTTAATTACGTATCATTGTTACATACTATTGTAAATTTTATTATATTTGTTCATTAGTTGATATTTTTTTTCTTTATTTTTCTATTCAATCATTCTATCTTCATTTGTTTATATTCTGGAACGACATAATTTTTTAATACTATTATATTATGATAACCTTTTTTATTCTAATTTATCTCTTTAACATCATATATATATATATATATATATATATATATATATATATATATATATATATATATATATATATATATATATGTGTGTGTGTGTATGTGTAAGAGTTATACTTAGAGGTTAATGCAACCAAAAAACTCTCAGCATGCACGATTGAAGTACAAGAAAAGTTACTTCAGAAGATTTGATATAACTCAATGAAATTCACTAAGTATCAAATCTTCCGAAACCAAATATGAAGTCTTTCAAAACTTTAAAGACAAATTCTTCCGAAGCCAAGAGACTGATTTCTTCCTAAGACAAAGAAGGTATGTCTTCTGTGACATGTATTTGATAAAAGCTGGATCACCTTTTGTTGGATCATAAGAGGCTGTTGCAACCAAAACCATATCACTTAGAAGATTTTGAGTACTACATGCAAAGGACTTCCGAAGCTAAGTGTGGGACTTCCGAAGGAAGAAAGAGTTCTTCCGAAGTCTAAGTGTGAAATACACTTCCGAAGGAGAACTCCAACTTCCGAAGGTAAAGAAGCTACTTCCGAAGGTTCAAGACTTGAAGACAAAGATCTGAAGTCAACTTCCGAAGAATAAAAGAAGTCCTTAAAGCCTCGGAAGCATAGAAGCATCTTCCGAAGTATAAGTGGCTTCGGAAGAACTTGTTCTTCCGAAGCCAGCTAACCTTCGGAAGACACTTCTATTATCCAGTAGACATAAGTATGGTCTGTCTGACAGTCCGCTGCAAATCTCTGATATACTGCATGGCGTTTTCTCAAAAGCCATGTAGTTGACCATACTTTAATCTACTGTTTACCTTTTCATGTTAAGTACAGTTGCCATCTTTAGTTGGTGACAAAAGGTAAGTCATGGACATGTCATGACTACCATATCTTAGATAATACTTTATCTAAGATACCTTAACTTTAGCATTGTAGTATATGCTTTAGTCTTAGGTTTCCAGCTGGTATCAAGTATAACCGGCTGTAGGATCTAGTATATATAGTTTCTCATTGTAACTCTTGTTGTATGCTTGTAAGTGTCTTGTAATCTTGAGTTGAGAAGTAATATATACAAGTACCTTGAAAATATTTCTGCTTGTTGCTTTGATTACTTATTATATTACTATCAACTTTTGTCAAAGACACTGCTTCATCTTGTTTGAGTGACTATTATAAGTGAGTTTGAGAGAAAAACAAGTGTTAAGTGACAAAACCCGATCCTGCAATTGGTATCAGAGCTTTTTAGGCTCTTGATTGTGAGATCTTACCATCCTAATCAACCAAGTTTTTCACTCCTCCTTATACCTCACTCAAAAAAATGGCCCTCAACAAATCTGAAGTCGAAATGGGAACGATGACCAAAGCTCCCATCATCGATCCTGAAAACTTCAGGTCTTGGAGCAGAAGAATGGAAGGCTTCATCAGATACCAGGATAGCAAGATGTGGCAGTCCATCGTGAATGGCCCGTACAAGCCAAAAGTTGCTGGTGGAAACGGTGCCATGATCGAGAAGGATGTTGAAGACTACTCCGATGAAGATAGGCAGAGGCTCGACATTGACAGCAATGCTATGACTGTTCTCATGACTGCAATCCCAAACTCCATCATGGTGGGGTTTGAGCATTGCAAGTCAGCCAAAGAACTCTTTGATGCACTTGCTCAGATGTACTCGAGCTCTAATGATTCAAAGAAGGACTCACTGAAGCAGCAGTTCGAGAACTTCACCTATGTTGCTGGAGAAACTTTTAGCCAGCAATACTTCAGGTATATGGATCTTATCTCCTCCCTCCAATCTGTGGGAATCACTCAAGAACTCAGAGACCTTACCAGAAAGTTCATGAGTGCTCTACCCAATGAGTGGACTTTCTACTGTGTCTCCATTAAGAGAACAGAGAATTTAAACACTCTCACCATGACCGAACTTTATGGGATCCTTGATGGATACCGTTTGGAAATGGAAAGCAAGAAGGGTCACCAAGCAAGCAGACCCTTGAGCCTTCCTGCTAGCAACGCTTTAATGGTTGCTGAAGGCTCAGGTATTCACAGTCTCAGCAGTACCTGTCATACACCCAGCAGCCATCTTGTTCATCTGGGCCTTACATCACATTCCCTGAGACTCCAAGGTCTCATCAAACTCAGCAAAGCTCCTTTCAGGAGGGCTGTGCGTTTGTTTCAGGGAGTGGACACTCCAATGATCATCAGTTCTGCTTTGATGATCTTGAGTGCTTTAGTCCAGATGACATAGAGTATGTGGACATTGTCCAGCAAATGGCTCTCCTTACCTACAGAGCGAAGAAGTTCTTTAAGAGAACTGGAAGGCAATTCCCTCAAAACCCAATCACTAGCAAGTTTGGGTTTGACAAGAGCAAGGCTAAGTGTTACAACTGTAACCAGCTTGGCCACTTTGCAAGGGAATGCAAGGCTCCCAAGTCCAACCCGGGAACCTCACAGGCCTCCACACATCCTTCTACACCAAAGCCCAATGGGAAGTCAACTGAAACTGCAGCTATGGCTCAAGAAGTTGACTGGAGCTTTATGGTTCAAGATGTGACTCCTGCTCAAGCACTCATGGCAGGAACAGATGAAAATAAGGTATATGAACATCTCTGTACCCCTGCTTGTATTGCTAAGGTTAAGTTGTACCAGGACTACAATATGGAAATTAAATCCGATATTGAGTCTTTAAATGTGCTAAAATCTGACTTTAAAAGAGCTGAATCTGACTATCAAAAGAAAATTAAGGAGTTAGAGAAAACTGTATCTCTTTTAAAACATGAACACACCAACTACAAGACTCAAATCAAGGATTTAATATCCAAATTGACTGAGGCTCAAGCCCAGCTTGTCACAGCTGAGGCTCAAGCCAGGAAGTATGCTATTGCTGAGCAAAACTTCCAAGCCATACTTGCATCATCCTCTCACTCCAAACTTTGTTATCAAAACAAAAGTGGGTTGGGAACCAATGAAATTGCTCCACCACACTCTTATGAGTCTGTAAGACAACCAAGATGTGGTACTGAAGAGCAAGAGGTTCCATCTGTTGACCCACCTTGTAAAGAGTCAAAGAGTGATGCAACTGTGGAAACCATGACCATCACAGGGAAGGAACAGGTAATTGAGCCCTCCCAGACCAATGATGATCAATCTCTGACCACCAAAGCCAGAAGAAGCAGGGCTAAAGCAGCCAGAAAAACTGCCAAGAAGGTGGCTGAATCCAAGCTGAAGATAGACCCAAAGCAAAAGGGTGTATTCATATCAGCAGGATTCCAGGTGGTTGGACCTTCTGATTCAGGAAAGGAGTATAATACCAGTACTCCTGTCCTACCAAAGGATCAGAAGTTAAAGGGAAAGGTTGCTGATGAGGAGAAAAAGAACAAGAAACAGCAACCCTCCAATTCCCAGAAAATTAACATTGCATGCATAATGTGTGGTTTGCAAAATCACATGGCTAAAGATTGTTATTACAATCCTGCTAGCACACATTATGCAAATAATGTTAAAAGAGAAGGAGTCAGGGAAGGTTTCACATTTGGACCATATCAGATGGTTCAAGTGTTGAAAAAGGGAAAGCTTGTTTCCGAAGCAAGGCTTGTCTCGGAAGAAAACTCTTCTTCCGAGAAGAAAAAGGCTTCGGAAGTAAAAGCTGCAAAGACTCACAAAAGAGTTCCCTTGAAACCATCCCAGAAGAAGACTGCTTCGGAAGAAAAGGTGGTGAAGGTCTCTTCCGAAAAGAAAGAAGCTTCGGAAGAATGCCAAGCTGCAAAAGCTTCATCAAGCTCATCTTCTATGATCAACCAAGGGATGGAATGGAAGATCAAGGAAGATGCTGTAGCCCAAACCTCTTCTTCAAAGACATCCATTGAACCCCCATGCATAAATTTTGGTTCAATCATGTCACTTTCATTGGAAGAACCCAAGACCAAAAAGGCTTGGGTTTCCAATCAAAACTAATTATCTCACCTTATGTGCAGGGACATCCATATGACAAGAATAACAACATTTGGATAGTAGATAGTGGATGCTCCAGGCACATGACAGGGAACAGATCTCTCCTTCAACAATTTCAACATTATGATGGAGGTCCTGTCCAGTTTGGAGGTGAGGCCGGAGGATATATTTCTGGCAGAGGAAGTATATCCAACGGAAAACTAAAAGTTGACAAAGTTAATTTTGTCAAACAGCTTGAACACAACCTGTTAAGTGTTTCTCAGTTTTGTGATCAAAAGCATCAAATGCTTTTCACAGAACATGAGTGCATCATCCTCAAACCTGGGATGACAATTCCTCAGGAATTGGTGCTTCTTAGATCTCCCAGGAGAGGGGATATGTACAAGCTTGATATGAACAATGCTTCCCCAATGGGAGAAGTATCATGCTTTCTTTCCAAAGCTGATAGTGATGAGTCAACACTGTGGCATAAACGAATGTGTCATGTCAATTTTAAGACAATGAATAAATTGGCTAAAAATAACTTGGTACATGGTTTGCCTAAAAAGGAATTTTTCTGCAAAGATAACTGTGTTGCTTGCCTGAAAGGGAAACAACACAGGTCTTCTCATAAATCCAAAGTTGTTAACTCTATCACTACTCCATTACACTTATTGCACATGGATCTATTTGGTCCCACAAGTATAATGAGCATTGGAAGGAAATCATATTGCCTTGTGATAGTTGATGATTTTACTAGATTTACATGGGTATTCTTTTTAAGAACTAAAGATGAAACTGCTGAAACTTTAAAATCTTTTATTCTTAAAATAGAAAATCAAGTTGATCACAAGGTTAAAATAATCAGAAGTGATCAAGGGACTGAGTTTAAGAACTTTGTTCTTGACTCATTCTGTAACTCAAAAGGGATTGCCAGACAATACAGTGCTCCTAGAACTCCTCAACAAAATGGTGTTGCTGAGAGGAGAAATAGGACACTTATTGAGGCTGCTCGGACTATGTTAGCTGATTCAAAGCTGCCTCTAACATTCTGGGCAGAGGCAGTCAGCACTGCATGCTATGTGCAGAACAGAGTTCTTGTAGTAAAGCCACATGGAAAGACCCCTTATGAGCTATGGAACAAGAGGCCACCGTTCATTGGCTTTCTAAGGTCCTTTGGCAGCAGGTGTACCATACTTAACACAAAAGACAATTTAGCAAAATTTGCTGAAAAGTCAGATGATGCCATCTTTGTTGGATATTCCTCCCACTCTAAAGCTTACAGGGTTTATAACATTAAAAACAAACAATTTGAGGAACCTCCAACATTTGTATGTTAATGAGCACACCCTGGTGTTGGGGGAATGGCCCTGATCATATTTTGATTTAGAATTGTTTCCAAATATTCTAAACCATCTTGTGAGAATGTTCAGATGGAACAGGTGCTCAAGGCTATTCTGATGAAGATCAACTATTTGAGCTTCCCAGACCTGCTCCAAGTTCTCCAAGAAACAACAAATCAAGTTCCTACTATTGAAAGATCTGACAGTATAACCATTTCAAGAAATAGTGGAACTTCAACAAGGGACTCACCTGATGATCTTCAAGTCTCCTCAGGTGATCCTACACAACACCAAGCTGATGGAAGCAGCATTTTGAAGGAACAGGCAACTGTTAATGATGCTTCACAGCAAAGAAATGATGATGTTTCTCTTTCATTCAATCAGTCCTCATTGAATGAGATTGAAACAACAGCTGGACCAAGTATTCAAGCTCCAGAGCAAAATATGTCCAACTTGGACCTATCTTTGCAGCTGGAGGTGATTCCAAGACTTAGAATTCACAATACTCATCCAGCTGAAACATCATAGGGGAAGTCTCTGAGGGTGTGAGAACAAGGGGACAAACTCACAATGGGAATGTCTGCTTGTACTCATGCTTCTTATCCCAAATGGAACCCAAGAAGGTGGAAGATGCCTTGAAGGATAGTAGCTGGGTTGAATCAATGCAAGAGGAGCTGCTTCAATTCAAAAGACAGAAGGTTTGGAACCTATGTCCGCTACCATCTGGTCAAGTACCTATAGGCACCAAGTGGGTTTCAGAAATAAAAGAGATGACAGAGGCTTGATTATCAAGAACAAGGCAAGACTAGTGGTTCAAGGATACACTCAAGAGGAAGGAATTGATTATACTGATGTCTTTGCACCTGTTGCAAGACTTGAGGCAGTTAGGATCTTCCTTGCTTATGCTGCATCCAAGAATTTCACTGTCTACCAGCTTGATGTCAAGTGTGCCTTTCTATATGGGGATATAGATAGGGAAGTCTATGTATGCCAGCCTCCAGGATTTGAAGACCCACAGCATCCAAACTATGTGTGCAAATTGGATAAAGCTCTATATGGGCTGCACCAAGCACCTAGGCTGTGGTATGAGACATTGTCTCAATTTCTTCTGAAGAACGGCTACACTAGAGGAACCATTGACAAGACTCTCTTTATCAGAAAGTCTGGGAAAGACATTTGCTAGTTCAAGTCTATGTCGATGACATCATATTTGGTTCTTCAAATGACCAAATGTGCAAAGACTTTGAGAGCATTATGAAGAAGAAGTTCGAAATGAGTTCTATGGGAAAAATGGACTTTTCCTTGGAATTCAGGTAAAGCAACTGAAGGAAGGGTTTTTCATCAATCAATCTAAGTATGTCAATGATATCTTAGAGAGATTTGATATGAAGGATTGTAAAGCAGCAAAGACACCCATACCCAGAAACCATGATTTATGCCCTGACTCTGAGGGGGAGGATACTGATCAACATCAGTATAGAGCAATCATTGGTTCTCTGATGTATCTTACAGCAAGTAGACCTGATATCATGTTTGCAACTTGCATTTGTGCAAGATATCAGGCTGCTCCGAAGGTGTCTCACCTAATTGCTGTCAAGAGAATCCTCAGATACCTCAAAGGAGCACCTAAGTTAGGTCTCTGGTATCCAAGAAATAGTGATTTTAATCTCTATGGATACTCTGACAGTGATTATGGTGGCTGCAACATCAACAAGAAATCAACATCAGGAGGATGTCAATTTCTTGGTGGAAGGATCATCTCATGGCAATGCAAAAAGCAATCCTGTGTCTCTACATCAACTGCTGAAGCTGAATACATTGCTGCTGCAAGTTGCGTGTGCTCAGCTGCTGTGGATTCAAAACCAGATGATTGACTATGGATTCAACTTCATGAGCACTCCTATCCACATTGACAACAACAGTGCTATATCCATCACAGAAAATCCAGTAAAGCACTCAAAGACAAAGCACATTGACATCAGGTATCATTTCATTAGAGATATTCATGAGAAAAATCTTATCAAACTAGTCAAAGTCAATTCAAATGAACAATATGCTGATTTGTTCACCAAAGCATTTGATGAACAAAGATTTAGTATCTTATTACAGCTATTGGGATGATAAACATTGACTAGTCAATCTCAATTGAAAACCTTTTCAATATGTAAAGTCTTATGTCAATACAATCTAAGCCCTGTTATAAAAGATCCTTTCTTATTTAACTAAGTATAAGTTCTTCCGAAGAGAAACTTGCCTTCGGAAGATATCTAGCATAACTTCCGAAGCAAATTTCTCATAGGATAATTTTCTTCTCGGAAGTATACTAAGTCTCGGAAGAAGCGATTGAGGTAATCTCAGATCTACTTCCGAAGCACTTAATACTTTCCACTTGAAAGCAACATGTATCTTCGGAAGCAATTTATTTACCTTCGGAATACATTTGCCTTGGAAGAACTTTACCTTCGGAAATACCTTATACTCGGAAGAAGGATTTTACTGTGTAACGGAAATCTTTTGGGCCCCACTCTGAAAAAGTAAAGATTTTGTTAATGATGTCGGATTATTTAAATGGCTTAACCTTACCGCCCCTGTCACATCATCCTCTGAACCCTCACATCATCTTATCCAAACCACCCTTTAAACCGCCATTTCACCATTTAAATACTTCCGGTTAATCACTTACACTCTTTTTACCAAATTCACTGCCCTAAAAGCTTTCTTCTTCACCAATTTACCTCTCTCTCAAGAACTTTTCCTCTGCTACCTTCTAAATGGCTCTAAACCCTCAGCACAACCAAGTCGCACTCCTTGACTCCTCAAGGGATGCTGACTTCTCTGATATTATCTCTTTCTTAGCCCAATCTTCATATTACACAGCACTGACTGTAAACCCTACCATTTACACCAACCAAATGTCCGAATTCTGGGCAAATAGTCGGGTTGAAACCCTAAATGGGGTTCGTGCTATCAGGTCAAGTGTATGTGGCCAAGAGTTGGTCGTTATTGAACAAATCATCAGGGAGCATCTTGAGCTCCATGATGAAGGCGCACCGACGGAATTCCCCAAGTCTGAGTTAGATAACTCTTATCTCCAAATGGGATACGGTGGAGATGTAAGCAGGTCTACAGTCTACAAATTCAACTTCTCCTACAAGTGGAAGTTCCTGCTACATGTGGTTCTCCACTGCTTATCTAACAAATCAGGGGATGGGGATGGGATCAAATTCCCTATGAACTCGGGTGCCTAGTTTATGGGTTGGTACAAGGCTTGCGCTTCAACTACTCCAGGTTTGTGCTGACTAACCTCATGGGAAATCTGCAAAGGGACACATTCTTTATGTATCCCAGATTTCTACAGCACATATCAACTGCGAGCTAGATCAGAGTAAGCTTGTCTGTGTGCAGCTGCTCTGTCTGCTCCTCAAATGAGGCCGACTATCTTGAAAGTACTGAAGAGAGTGTCTACCAACTACACTGGAAGGGATACCGCACTACTTCCAGGTATGATTGAGCCAATGGCTCCTGGTGACATCCCTGTTATCCCCACAGGTGATGAACCCACACCAGCAACTACCCTCACCATTCCAATCTACCTTCTCCTCAATAAAAGTCACCTATCAGAGACGTATCAAACGAACCCTTGTTCAATCTACTCTGATTGAACAAGCCCCTCCTCTTCAAACCAAAAAGGCTAGAGTGGAACAAGGGGCTCCCACTCAGCCAGAGGTCCCCCAATCCTTCACTATTGACCTCAATATGGGTCTTGAGTCTCCTCAGTCTCAGACCCATGAGCCCATAACCCCAGCTGATAGCCCTCAGGGTGAGTCTATACTCCCCTGAGCAGCCACCAAGGGACAGCTCAATGTCTTTTGACATTGATCAAAGTCCCGGGTCTTTAGGTCTTCATTCCTTCTCTTTTACTGACCTATTGACCGGAGCTGGTGAAGAAACTATGTCTCTCCAAGGCAATGAAGTTGATCCACAACACCCATTAAGGATCAACAGAGCCTAGAGAAACCTCTTGTCTCTAGCCCACACCAGCAAAGCCCTACTGAGGTGAGTCCCACTGATGTGGAGGGGACTCATGTAGATTCAGCTGCCACTACTGAAGGAGCCTCATTGGATCCTCAGGACAGTGGTAACAATAGTCAGACTGAATCTACGGCAACCATGCCCTATGATGCCTCTGAAAGAGACATCATTGTGCAAGGGAAACCAGGGTGCCAAGAAAACCACATCTGGTGGTGAGGATGAACATACTAGGTATGTTACCTCATCTCCACGTGATTCTTCAAAGAAGATGAGGGAAAGACTGCAACTCACAATAAGAGACCTACTTTCTAAGTCTCAAACCTTGAATCAAGGTTAAGACTTTAGAGGATAGGTCTGCCACTCAGCAACTTGAGATTGAAAGTCTCAAGGTCAAACTAGCTGAGAAACAGATTGAGAGATCTGTTAGGCATGTACCCCGTCAAGTGTCCTTGACCTCTTCCTCTAGCTCATCTACCTCTCAAGATGATGCTACCAAAAAGGGGGAGAATGTTGAGGAACTAAGTCAAAGACAGGATCCCTTCAGTCAAGCTCTTCACTTCTTTGAGCTCAAAACAACAAGCCGCCATCTTCCCTGAGCCTCCTCCAGTTGTAATTCAAGTGGATCAAAGGATGCTTCAGGATCTAAATAGGATCTTCAACAAGTTCCTTTTAGAGTCCCTCATTGATCAACCTAGTCCGGATATGTCTGTGATATACTTTGGAGCTCGAGCTTCAGAGGTTGAATGCACCTCCTACCACTGTTGAGGAAGTTGGTCAACCTAAGGCCCAAGTGGAACCTGAGATTGATTTCGAAGGGGAAACTAGGACTGATGGCCCAGCAACTGAAATAGTTGGGACAGAAGGTGTGTTTCACAGGCTTCCGAAGCACAATTGAAGCCTCGGAAGAACCAACTCAAACTTCCGAAGCTGAAATTGCTGCTGCGGAAGGACTGTTCTCTCTTTCCAATGATCTAATAGTCACAGATGCATTCTGGAACTTGCATCTGAGGTTAATAGGAGGAACTTTCTCAGTCAACCACTAGCCATTACATCTGCATTGACCTCAGCTCCTACCTCCACCATCCAACCTAAGTCTTCTACCCAAGAACCACCAAAGTCTAGCACTTCCGAAGACATTAAAGGCAAAAGGAAGATGACTTCGGAAGAGCTTCTGGAAGAAGAAAGGCTGGAGAAACTTAAAAGGAAAGGAAGACTGCCAACTGGGAAACTGCTAGCTGCAAGTTCAAAAGCAGCTGCAGCCAACCAAGAGGCAATCAACAATAGAAGAAGGGTGGAGGTAATCGATAGACTTGTCAGTCTAGGGGCTTGCCTCGGAAGATGTACTCCTGCTACCATTAGAGGAGCTGATAGAGCTTGAAAAGGCAACCTTGCTGCAAAAACAGCAAAAAGAGAAGCTGCAAGGTTGGCCTTAGAAGAAGAAAGGCTGAGAAAAGAAAGAGAAGCTGATCTGCAGCTCAGGAGAGAAAGGATCACTTTCTTACTCTCCAGAGGATTCTCTCAAGAGGAGTTGTCTCCACACAACAGTGACACGATCTTGTGGCTCTTTAACAAAGAGCAAGATCAAATGGAGAAGGAGAGAAAGAGAGCTGCAAGGGAGAAGCTGGTAGAGAGAAGAAGAAGAAGGAAGAAGAGGCTGGACTGTCTGCCGCCAAGAAGATAGGTGACAAAGCTTGGATGAAGAACTATCTTAAAGCTCACGGCTTCTCTGGCAGGCAAGTGGGTCCAATGTCTGAGAAGACTCTGCAACGACATGTCAGTGACATCAAGGCTGACATTCGTGCAGGGAGAAGAAAGGAGATGTATAGAAGGGGACAGGGGATGACCTTCAAAGCCACCCCTCAGCCAAATATCCAAACCCAACATCACCTGAACCAATACCCTTTCCCTTCCCAATCAAAACTGAACCTGAACCTTTCACCCCTGAACCTACACCTTCCCATCTACCCAACTCCCTCACCTCAACCACCTAAACTACCCATCATCCAACCTAAAGCCTTACCCAGAACCCAACCTCCTAAACCTACCCAACAACCAATCAAACCATCCCCTCAGCCTTCTAAACAACTCTCAATGGAGGAATTCAAGGAGATCAAAACCAAGCTCATCAACTGCACTACTCTGAGCGACATCTCATGTGAGGAGGATACAGTCAACCTGACTTATGTTGATGGATCCTCAAGTTCCCTCACAAGAGATGAGTTTCTTGATCTACCAAGAGGAACTTTGGACCAAGCGCAAGACTCTTTGGCCTCAATTCAGATACATTGAATGAGGAAGAAAAGAAGCTGAGGAGAAGGCTGGTGACTCTGCTGGACACAAAGAAAGGAGATAGGGTACCAAGACAATCTCTTGTACCCAGAAAGAAGATAGTCTAGTGGAGGATCGAAGACTCTTCTCACAACTTTGTTGTTGAGAGAGAGAATGGTGAGATTAACAGGCTGAATGCCTCATCTCTGCTACACTTAAGCAGATTCGATATTGCTGAGTTAGCAGAGAAACCATTCTCCAACCCCTCAAACTCCAAAGTAGCTGCTCACATCAGAATCATCTAGGCAGCCTTCACATGGCCGAGCTCACTGCAAGAAGCAAGGTCGAAGAGGAGTCAAAGCGGAGAGAGAGGAGGAGGAAAGGAAAGGATCAGCAACCAAAGGCAAAGCCTTTCTTCAAATGGTTGAAGGTCCTGAACTTGAGTCCATAGTTAGATGGGAGTATGACTACAACTCCCGTCAACTAACTCTCTTCAGGGGGTCACAACAAAAGGGTACATGTCATTCAAAGTGATAGACTGGATCTCCTATCCACGAATGACTTGTACAGCTTCTCAGCACCACTTCCGGGAAAAACAGAGACAGACAAATATCTTTTGTCCCTGGTGCTGAAAACTTTGAGAAGTAGAGATAAGTGAAGTTTTGGTAGCATCAGCCTAGGGGGAGTTTGTTGGATCATAAGAGGCTGTTGCAACCAAAACCATATCACTTAGAAGATTTTGAGTACTACATGCAAAGGACTTCCGAAGCCAAGTGTGGGACTTCCGAAGGAAGTAAGAGTTCTTCCGAAGTCTAAGTGTGAAATACACTTCCGAAGGAGAACTCCAATTTCCGAAGGTAAAGAAGCTACTTCCGAAGGTTCAAGACTTGAAGACAAAGTTCTGAAGTCAACTTCCGAAGAATAAAGAAGTCCTTAAAGCTTCGGAAGCATAGAAGCATCTTCCGAAGTATAAGTGGCTTCGGAAGAACTTGTTCTTCCGAAGCCAGTTAACCTTCGGAAGACACTTCTATTATCCAGTAGACATAAGTATGGTCTGTCTGACAGTCCGCTGCAAATCTCTGATATACTGCATGGCGTTTTCTCAAAAGCCATGTAGTTGACCATACTTTAATCTACTGTTTACCTTTTATGTTAAGTACAGTTGCCATCTTTAGTTGGTGACAAAAGGTAAGTCATGGACATGTCATGACTACCATATCTTAGATAATACTTTATCTAAGATACCTTAACTATAGCATTGTAGTATATGCTTTAGTCTTAGGTTTCCAGCTGGTATCAAGTATAACCGGCTGTAGGATCTAGTATATATAGTTTCTCATTGTAACTCATGTTCCAGGCTTGTAAGTGTCTTGTAATCTTGAGTTGAGAAGTAATATATACAAGTACCTTGAAAATACTTCTGCTTGTTGCTTTGATTACTTATTATATTATTATCAACTCTTGTCAAAGACATTGCTTCATCTTATTTGAGTGACTATTATAAGTGAGTTTGAGAGAAATACAAGTGTTAAGTGACAAAACCCGATCCTGCAAAAACTGTATCATTTTTGGGGCCCCGGCACAGTTGTATCGTGCCAATCTATCTTTTAATTTATGTCGTTTTGTTTTTATTTTGTGTGTTTAGGATTTTAATGCTTTCAATAAATTGGTGACATTTCAGGTGATACCGAGGATTCTAACAACGCGAGGGCAACCAAACACAAGTGAAAAATTCATCACTTTTAGGGGAGTTATTTCATTACCCTTTCTCGATCTTGAATATGTTAATCACATTGAGGACAATGTGAATTTTAAGTGTGGGGATGGGAGTAATGCATTTGACTTTGCTAAAAAGGTCCAAATTTAAAACGTTTAAGAGAAGGTCACTTACCAAGTAATTTTTGTGACAAGAAACCAAAAATTAATATAATTTTTGATAAACCAAATTTAAATATACGTTTTCGGGAAATAAAGAAGTAAATCAATGACGTCCAAATAAAATTGAAAATATTTTTTGTGATATCCTTAAAAGCAATAATCTAGTAAAATATTTAATCATGTAAAATGAAACACTTTTACCCAATTCCATCCGTATGTGAGTTTATTTTTTAGCCTTAAACAAGCTTTTGCAAATTGCAATTCTACTTTCATTCTGGATTTAATTGAGGGTGCCATATGATACGTGTGATTAGAACTTGCTTTGGGTATACATTTCAAGACCTTAATTAGTATTTGTTGCATAAAATGAGTTAGGCACTAGGAAACCTTAACCATTCGAGCCCCAACCATTGTCTTTAATTTTCCTTACCCGAACGTCAACCCTAGTTAGCCCCGTTGAGCTTAAACGTTTTTATCATTCAAACACCCAAGTCACCAAGTCACTTAACCAAAAAGCCTTCAACAAAACCCGTTTTCGTTAAAGACACGTTTTTGGCTTGAAAAAAATTTGGTCTTTTACCGGCAGACCTTAAAGAACCGGAATGCATTCTTTTGATTTCAATTTGCTTTGTTGCCTTCATCACGCAAAATCGGGACTTCCCCCGGAAATCCGTGAACAAATTTTCAATCTCACGTTTGACGCAAGAAAGAAATGGCGAAAAAAGGAACAAGTTCCGCCATTTTGTGGGATTTCAAAAAGTGTTATAAAGAGACGGGAAAAAAGATATGAAAGATGCCTGAATTGTGGAAATTGGTCCAATAATGGAAAATGCAAAAAGAATCAAACTGAATCTCAATACAAATACACAGAACTAATCCGATTGGGTGCTATTAGGCTTCAAGCCGAACGATCCTTGAGAAAGGAAAGTTTTGTGTATCTTCGGGTAAAAGATGAAGTACGGTTCTTGAAAGCAAAATACGGTCTTGACAATCTGACCTTAAACGAGTCCTCAGCTAGCATATCCCTTCTAGATTGAAGTATTGTATAGGGTGCCTTTATTGCTTTCCTTGTAGTATATGTTAGAAAAATAAGCCAAGACCGTCGTCTTTAGCAATTAGCCATTTTTTTTTCCAAATATTCCATACCCGAGCCCGAGCCAAGTTACAACCCATCAAAGACCTAATGATTTATGCAAGTAAATATCTAAGTAGGTGGAGATTTGATCCCTTAACAAGCATATGATTTCGCACATATTCATACTAGCCAATTGAGTGTATTAGTCATACTTAATCTTGATTATGACTCCATATTTTGCCGAGTGTGAGTGCATCTTGTGAGAAGTGTGGGGTTTTTACATGATAATAATCTTTACTAACCAACCTATGCTTGCTAGGATATCATTTTACATGTGCTTAGAATTTTATATTCGGATGAAAATAATGTTTACTTGCGTATTCTCGAAAGACATGTTTATAATTTGATTTATTTGGTTTTTTGGTGGAATTGTCATTTAAGTGATTTTGCTTGAGGACAAGCAAAGTTTAAGTGTGGGGATGTTTGATGTGCTCCAATTATACATAAAAATCCTATCAAAAATCACATCAATTATTCCTTAATATCTTCCTTAAATGATGAAACTGTACTTAAAAGTGTTAAAAATTTTAAATTGTGTTTTCAGGTGTTTTAAAAGGGCAAGATGGACAAAAGAAGCATATTTAACAAGAAATTGAAGTGATTCGAGCTTTGGAGTCCAAGCATGGAGCCATGCCTCATTAAGCACGCCCCATGCCTTGCCAGAAACACACCCTAGTGCTAAATTAACACACCCCCGTGCTTGGACATCAGACAGGACAAAAAGTATTGTTCCCTAAAAGTAGACATGGGGCCGTGCCCCATAAGGCACGGGACCGTGCCCCACCTCCAACACGGGGCCGTACCCCATTTAGCACGGGGCCGTGCCCGACACAACCTGCATGTACGAGCCGACCAACTTTTGTAAGCATTGTACTAGCATGGGGCCGTGCTTAAACACTCCGGAAAGCCTATAAATAGAAGCCTAAGTTCACCATTTTTGGTAAGCTTTGGTGGGAGAGTTGCTCTGTAGAATTCTCTCGGGAATCAAGATTTCAAGATCATTTGGAGGCTCAGGAGGTGCATACAACACTTGGAAGAAGCTTGGGATCGTCCCCCGTCATCCATTGTGGATTATCGGTTTGATTGTTCCATTTCACCGATGATTACATATCTATCTTCTTAAGCTAAACTCTATTTATCATCCTAATCGGATGAAACTTATGTAATTTGTGATGAACTAATGGTGTGATAAATATTATGTTAATGTTATGGTGGTCTTGGGAAACTATTGATGGGTAGCATCTACAATTGAACGGGAAGTTATAAATTTATGGTTTGTGATTGTGATTGTCATACAAGGTTGAAAACAGTATGATTAACTTTCATTTGCGAAATCGGTCTTCATAATAAATCCATGGCTAATGAACTAGAAATGGTTATTTGAAATCATATCACTCTAACTTTCTGATCATTTAATGGTTCCCTTTTATTAGTTTGAGAAATTTCAGTAATTGTTACGGTTTTCTAAAATTAATGGTATGTTAGAAAGGAACCTGATCAACTCTCTTTTTAACATTAAGTTATGTTTTCAAAAATCATATGTCAAATAGGTCAGAAAATATTTTACCTACATTACTAGGGCTTTGATCTGAGCAGTAAACTCAGCCTAACAGGATCAAGTCACTACGGCAGGAGGATAGACGAGAAATCACGCCAGCTCATCTTTATAAACATTAACATAATTACATTAATCCATATCTTGAATCACACCACCAATTCATCATGGTTACATAAGTGGAGTCTAATTAGGATGATAACTTTTATTCCCTGGTTTTAAATCCAAACGCTTCAAATCTTAGTTACTTTCTTTCTATTATTGTTTATTTTTAAACCCTTAAAATCCTTCCAATGCAAATTATCATTTTTTTTAACAAAACCAAATCTGATAGTCAAACATCAAGTTTGTTGAGTAGGCTAGGTGTGTCCACGGATTGATACTCGGTTTTTACCAACACTATATTACCACACGACAGGTACACTGCCTTTTGTGTGTGTGGTTTAGTATTAGTAATAACCAATTAAAACTGAATCTTAGCAATAAATCTTTATCAAAATATATATACTATATGCACCCATCAATCTCACAACCAGTTTTGGTCTAAGTTGTGTCAAATCATCTAATGATGAATTCATCACAGAATGCAATATTCTGTTGATAATCACTTGCACACTAATGCACAAGCCTTGCTCTATAAAGATCGTAAAAAATTCAAGAAATCCTAAGGTTGGGTGAGGGTTTTTGCCAAATGATTGTCGGGTCCTAGAATTCTAAAGTATTTAATCGAACCTTAACGAATCATTCGCTGCTGGTTGAAAAAGATAGGCCATGGGTTTAAGTGGAGAAACTAATCAGCAATCGTTATGATCTGTTTAAGAATTTTAAAATCATTCACAAAGACTGTGATTAGATTCAGTTATCATTGTGATCTCATTGCTTGTTGATGTTTAAATTCATCTTTGGGCTAAAGTAGATTTGAGGATGTGATCTCAGACGATTCAGGTCTCGGTTAGAAAAAAGAATAGAGAAATATATAGATAGAATATAGAGAGAGATAGATAGAGAGAGGATAGATAGATATAGAGAGATATATAGAAGCTATAGATATATAAGATATAGATAGATAGATACTATATAGATATACCTATATATATATACATATATATATATATATATATATGTTATAAAATGTATATAATAAAAAAATAAAAAATTAAATAATATTTCATTTCAAATTCTTTTAGGTCTTCCATATTATGCTGTTACAATTTTATCATTTTTCATGCATTTCACAGAAATTGCGCACAAACAAACATGGGTTCGCTTGTTTTTCACACACAGATAAACAAGGGTTTATTTTGTTGAAAATTAAATGATCTAATTAGAAATGTCGAGATTTTGTTTGTAAATGTTTTCAGATTTTTGTTGTAAGGGATGTCCAATCATCAGTTGAGTAGTATACCTGATCAGAGAACCTATTCCTCAAGTTTGCATAAAATACCGAGGTAGGAATCCTCCTCTACATCTTCTGAAGCACTCAAGATTAAAGATTCAGTAAAGTTGTTCCAATATCCTCACAAAGGATGCACTCGAAAAGGGGGAGCACATAAATAGGGGGAGCTTATGAGATGATTAATTTTTCTCATCAATCAGAAAGCTTCAATTTGAAGATCTTTCTATTGTTGACTTCCGGTGCTGATTTCGTCTGAAGACGTTGATAATGATAGACTAAGGGGGAGTATTGTTGGAGCTGTACAAGATAGTCTATATTATCAACACAGTCAAAGTCAACAAAAGTCAACGTCACAGTCAAAGTCAACAAAACTCTAACCCGACACGTTCGAGATGAAGAACTGAGACGAGACGTTGAAGATTTAGATAACTAGGAGTTTATGTAATAAAGATATTTGTGTGAACAAAATATTTTATCTTGTTTTAGTAATTTTTATGTTTAATATGTAATTTCCATTAATTAGTCTAAGTCTAGGGGGTTAAGTGCAATTAGTGAATATTAGTCTAGACTATAAATAGGTTAATTGTCATTAGTGTTGACTCATGGTTGAATGACCATTTGATTGGGGGTTTCCACTTTGTACAAATTATATGCAATCAATATAGATCAAAAGGGGGGGTCTTCTTGTGTTTATCATTGTTGATCTACAATCTTCAATTATTTGATTCAAGTGTGATTATCCTGGATTACAGTAAGAGGTCCTTCCTAGACTTATACACGGTTGGGCCAAAAAGATCCATATATATATAAGTGTAGAGGATAATGATGGAATTTCTTTCCTGTTGGCTTGTGAGAAACCTTGTGTTGCTTCCCCTTCAGGCATGCAACACAGTGGTCATCACTTATAAACTCTTTCTTTGGTATTCCAGTTACCAATCATTATTAATATTTATTCATGTTTTAAAGTTTACATGACACATTCTTATGCCTGAGGAAAGATTCATCATTATTTGCTTTAGACAGAAAGCATGAAACTTCTCCTGAGGGAGATGTTTTTTGCAAATCCATCTTGTACATGTTCGCTTTCCTGGGGGCTCTGAGCAGGATGTGCTCATGAGAATGACCACCCCAGGACTGAGAACAATGCACTCATGCTCAGTGAAGAGCATGTTATGACTCTGATCACAAAATTGGGATACACTCAGAGAAGATTGTACCCAGGATACTTGACAAAGTTTACTTCTTATGCTGAGCTTACCATTTGTGACCTTGCCCCTTACTGTAATGTAACCTCCTGCATCTTCTCCAAAAACAACTGGTCCTGTAACCTCTGAAGAGCTAATTACAAGTATCTAAGCCTAAGGGTGAGTATTGTTGATCTAGTATTGATAGGTCTAGATACATTGTATAAACTTAGAACTTTAATCAATCTTGTGAATAAACTCTTGTAAATCATTATCTTAATGTATGCATTTATGTATAGGTTAACCCATAATTATGTTGCTTTATATGTAGGATTGGATGTTTAGCAGAATACTTAGTCAATTTCTGAAATTGACTAAGTGTAAGAATAAACAACTACGGATGAACATATTTGTTCTTCCGTAGATAATCTCCTGATCAAAGTAAAGTGCATCCGGGGATCTTCTGCGGAAGAACAACTTGCTACGGATGAAGTCTACCAAGTGAAGATTCATACGGAAAGCATAATTCCTATGGAAGACTAATGACCTACGGAAGACCAACACTTGCAAGTACTTCACCAAGTACATCAAGTCAACCAGTCAAACACTAAATGATGTCATAAAGTCAACTCCTACGGACGACTTTATCTCAGTCAGAGAATGTGTCACATCATAACATTCTCTGAGTAACTTTCTTACCAAGATAAGAAAGTTAATTTTTCGAAGAAATTCACTGTTACCCTAACAGTAAATTCCTCCTATAAATTCAAGGCATAGGATCATACTTTTATATAGACGGTTGAATACCTAACAATACATCAATTAATCACGATCAAACCCTAGCAACCGCAACATCATTTACACCAAAATCATCAATAAAAACATAGCAATCGTGATCATCAGCAATTATTATTTGTTCTTTTGTAATCACTAATCTGTTTGTAATTAAATATTTTTGAATCAAATCATATTTGTTTATTCATTGAACTTAATTGTTTTGTTCTTCATTATTACTTATTATTGCAATTGTTATTTTATATTCAATCAATCAAACAACTAAAAGTGATAATTTTGCGATCATTATTCGAACTCAATCTAACCTGATAATTCCTGATTGCGATTCTAGGATTCACAGGGGCGTTTTTGTTTCTTTAATTCTTTTGTGTCTTAGTTTAAATATTATTCTAAGTATTTAAAAAGAAAAGATAAGTTAAGTCTTGTTGTCAGCGAAACTATTGTTTTGTTGATAGTTTCGCGCAGCGAAACTATAGGCTCCCAGTACTTTCGCTCATTTCAGAGCCTTTTGATCTAATCTTTTACCGGGCGAAACTACAGTTTCGCTGGAAGCGAAACTATGTGCTATATAATGGGATGTGCGAAATTATATTCTCATTTCGCAATATCGTCTTTGTTGACTGGTTTGGGCCCTAGTTTGACTCCTCGACTGAATCGATCTTTTATTGTTTCTGTTTCGTTTATAGGTTGATTTAGTGTTTAGGTGGGTGTTTTGAACTCTATTCTTTACATTAATTTGGGTTTTAACCGCATTTCGGGGGATTATTGAATGCGACGGTTCATAGTCTTCGCTGATTCAATCAGCGAAACTACATGACCTTTCTGCGAAATTGAACGAAAGTTCATTTGAATTCAACGAAACTGTACAGTCATGCTATCCATGCGAACTTGACAGTTTTGCATGTCTAAATTCAGCGAAACTGCAATTTCGCTCAACACCTGTTCAGTTTCTAGATCTCTGCGAAACTACAGTTTCGCCTTGCCAAAACTATAATTTCGGCCACCAAAACTATAAATGTTTTTCTTTATTTTTATTATTCATTATTTATTAATTTTTATCTTTATTATTTGTCATTTTATCTTTTTCTAACCCTATTTTATTTACTTTTTCAGTTAAATGGCGAATTTGAAATTCGATGACAGGAACAATATCACGACACTTCTAGATGATCGAAATTCAAAAGCTATAGGCTTTAGAGAATGTATCCGATGGCTCAGAAACTCGACTATCTCTTATTCTATTTCTAATTCACCAACCATTTATGACCTTCACATCAGAGATTTCTGGAGAACGGCAGAGTATGATACAAGGTCAAACCCACAGAGGATATTGGCAAGAGTTCTGGAGCATGACATTTCTATTACTGTGGAGATTATTGTGAGGGTTTTGAGACTAGAAGATGACAATGGAGATGAGGTGATGTTATCAGAGACTGAGGTGTTGGAGGCCTTTAGAAGTATTTGTTATGAGGGACCTTTTTTGGCACTAGAAAAGAAATCAAGAAATCCTTTCTCTCCAAAGAATGGAGATACATTGCCCATGTGTTCATCATGTGTTTAAATCACTATAAAGGAGGGTCAGATGGGCTTAACCTGGATTGGGCAAGGGCCATGATTATATTCTGCAGAGTCCAAAAGGCCAACATAGCCAAGCTGATTTTTGACTGCATGACTGAGAACATTATGGCTTTGAAGAAAGACAAATGGCTTCTATACCCAAGATTCATACAAATGTTGATTGAGGACTTGATCCCTAATGTCCCACGTCATG